>CM037589.1:1897500-2362500 GCA_021018995.1 Chloranthus sessilifolius | reverse complement strand
GGTCATGCCAAATTTTAACAACTGAAGAACTCAACAGTGAAAACCTTGGACTCTTAAAAGGTTAATGATATATAAGAAACAGTAACCACTATGAAAATGGCAATACACTTAAACCTGAAACAAACTTTATATCCTAACAATCTAACAAGAGATACTTGCCAAAATAATATGACATAAATATATAGTAATTTCAACAGGTGTTTAGCTATTAAGAGTCAATCTAATAAGACAATAAACCTAAGCCAATAAACAGACCATACTTCCTTGATTTATTAGGTAAAGATATATACCAAATAGAGGATATGTCATAAATTACAATGCAATTGAATCAATGATAAAAAAGGACACAGAATGTCACATTAGCTCTAAATAGATCTGTTATTCTAATTCTATATAACCTCAGGCCAACATTAAAAGGAGATAAATCTGATAATGTTCTCAATCTTTAAGCATTCTTGTATAACAGATGGACACTCAATGACAAGAAACTGACAAGAATGGAAATAACGGAGCAGAATAAGCATAAAAGAACCTAAGTTCTCCATAATCAGAAATAATAGAAAGAAGGCGGAACTTACAGGCATGTCAGTATACATTAACTTGCAAGTGCCAATTATTAGAACTTTACGACAAAAGCAGGTATTTCTCATGTGTGGAAGAAGACGGGGATAAATGGAAAAAGTAGTGACTAGCCAAACTAATTAAATATAGTTGTCTTACCATTACAGGAATCATTTTTGCGCATTTTGCAAGTGTCTGAACTGGGAAACTGACATACTTAAGAGCCTGAAACAATCATTTTAATAGTCACTATTTAGTTCACTCAATAGGACTTGCAAATAGGATTGTCGGTGGGCTGAGGCCAACTTGGGATCTGGCCAGATCTGAAATGACCTAATATTTATGCAGCCAAAAGCCTAGGCTGAGACTGGGCCATTTACTAATCAGCAAGAACATATCAGGCCTAGGCCTGGCAATAAAATATCAGGCCCAGGACCAGCTTTGAAAAATTGTATATATGGACCAAGACTGATTTGGTCAGACAGGGCCTAAATGTAAACTTGTTACAACATTTTGGCCCAGATTAAGCAGATTATTAATTGGGTGCAAATTCAAAGCCAACCCCAAAAAGAAGGGACAAGGGAATGATGGTTGTGGTGATGAGCAAGTCTTCTCATCAAATTATCCAACAAAAGTTGCATGCAAACAAGAGTGTGCACATTTTTTCTGTTAAAGAAACATATACTCAAGTACTTACCTCGTATTGACATGTTGTGGTCAGTATATTCGAGATTGATATCGCACAATATTTATATACTGGAGCAACAGGATCCAAGGCTTTTTTACTTGCCTATGAAAAGAGAAAAATATGATATGCATTGGAGGCAGATAACTCTACGCAATTTTATTTTATTTTTTTTTAAATTCTACGCAATTGAAGAAGTGTTTGAGAGACATTAGCTAGTTTACCAGTAATGCGCCTGCAGAAAAAGCACACGTCATAATCCGGTTGCAAAAAACAAGAAATAATGAATATTTAAAAAATTCTTTATTTTCCCCATATGAAACTCTCATGATCCTCTCCTGCAAGAACACACCTTTTCCACTTATAATGGACAATTTTGAGAAATAATGCATAACAGTCTCTTTTAACCATCAAATACATAAACAATGCTATTAGCCTTTGCAATTTAATATTGTGGACCACCATTAACCTATTTTCAGCAATTAGCACACTTCTTACAAGGAGTTTATATCATAATATCAGTAGTATTAAGAAAAATAAAAGTAAACAGTAGCCTGTCCTAACAATATGAAAGGAAATAGTATATTATCCAGAAGAATGAACAATCAAATGTACATTCAAGCATTTTTTCTAATCATTACCTTCAAGCATATTCTCTGTAGTGGAATTTCATCATTCATCATGAACAACGCCACCTCCATCACTTGGACCCATCTATTTAGGGTCGGTTTGTTAGTCAAATCTATCCGCTCATGTTTTATCAGGGCTGAACTCTGTCATTCATGATCATCTCACTTTTTATTAGCTCACTCTGTCTATATCAGTTTCCTGTTTTCAAAGTTCCTTATGCGTTCCTTATGCTCTTACACAACAATCCTTCATACAAGGTTTGTTTTTAGGTCTCCAATTGCCCAACCCATCTCAAACGATCTTCCTTGATTCTTTCTTCCCTTAGGACTACCCCTAACTTCCTCCTACATACTCCTCATTTTTTTTGCTAATTCAGACATCCACCTAGCAAACACATCTCAGCCACATGCACAATCTTCTTGTTGCTTCTTCGTAGTCTAATACTCTACAGCATAATATAATGTAATATTTATTCTCACCTTATAAAAGGACACGCTCAATTGAAGTACTACTCATTAATCAGACAACATCACACTTGGCACTTTCCAATTCGTCCACCTTGCACTGATCTGCTTAGAAATATCCTCCTCGAACCCAACGTCCTATCATATAGTAAAGGCAGTACATTTATATCTATCACATCATGGAAATCAATTATTTTCTATTTTGCCTAAGTCATCCAACTTGCTCTCTGTTCAATAATTTGCACTCCATATATTTCATGTTGTTTTGTAAATTCTCAAGCCACTTTAACACTAAAACCTTTTTCTCTGTACTTTAATTTGCATTCTTGTCTAACAAATTGGCAGCACATCATTTGCAAGAAACATACACTGAGGAATCACATTGTATTTTTGTTGGCCAAATCATCCATAACCAACACAATTAAAAAAGGAGTCAAAGCAGACCCTCACACAACCCAACTGCAACCATAAATATCTCTCCACATGCAGTTCTTACACTTGTCTATGACCTTCATAAATGACTTGTCTGAGCTCACTGTTCTTTTCTGATGGAATAATAAAAAATGAAAATTTTATTCATAGCTCAAGAACAGGTTAAAAGTTACCATAAAGTGGTTTACACTTACAAAGCCCCAAAATATTTGCGAAGTACATATTATATCTCCAAGATATAATTAAACTTGTAGGTAGATTAAATCAACAAGCTTAAAAACTTTTTTATCAGTAAATGAACTAAGACATTGAAAAGGTTAATATAGAAAAGAACCTCACCAAAGTCTTACAAAATAATCTATTCCACGAAAAAGAAATGATCAGTTCACAACAAAGAATGATGAGGTTGTCCATCCTATCATCTAGAAAATACGCATGCTCACTGATATTGGACACCCAAATTGCCTAACCATGAGAATACGGATCACAGTAGTTTTGGAACAAAGTTTACAACGGTTATTTTACTTAGTAAGGCTAAAGGTTTCATTGATGGTGTACTAGAGTAACTAGACACACTAAACTCTTAAAATAGGGTACAAGTACACGTAAATTTAATTATCTATGAAACAAAATACAGATATTGGGGTTTGGGTTTGTAGCACAATGAAAGGTTGACAATATTGCAACCTCAAGGTCGCAGATTCGAGCTCAGCTTACCTATCAAAAAGAAAAAGGAAAAAAAATTTTGAATAGAAAAAGGAAGTCTACAATCATGGCAATTAAAAAAAATTGAATGTCACTTTGATATGACTGTTGTTAGAATTACATACATAGTTATAAGTTATTAACTTATAAGTCTTATTGAGTTTCATTTTATACTTTTCCCCGTGTAATGGCATACTTGTAATATTCATTCCTTTAGTTAATATAGCGGGTAAAGGTGTCTCATTCGACATTTACGCCATTCCACATATACTTCTTCTTCCACCTATCACTTATATCACACAAACCTTAATACAAGTACCAACTTCAACTTAGTATCAGAGCATTTCGTCTCCTGGACCCGTGCCTTCCGAAAAAGTTCGCATGTCTTAGTGTTGACTTTTGGCCAAGGTCAAAGTTTGACCCAGATCATGGAAAGAGTGGTAAGATATGGTAGAGATTCGTCTTCTTCTTATCACTCTTATCACAAAAACACTAATACAACTACCAACTTCAATTTGGTATCAGAGCATCTCGTCTCCTGGACCCATGCCTTCTGAAAATCAGCTGCTAATATTGGCATGTATTAGTGCTGGCATCAGGCCTAGGTCAAACATTGACCAAAATCAAGGAAAGAGTAGTATGATTTGGTAGACATTATTTTTTCATGTTTTAATAGCATTTTTTGGAATTTTGACCAAAATCAAGGAAAGAGTAGTATGATTTGGTAGATATTATTTTTTCATGTTTTAATAGCATTTTTTGGAATTTTTTTTATATTGGTTGAAGATGTTTCTATGGATTATTTGTTTTACTAGTGAAACCTATTTTCATGGTTTAAGGTATCTAGATCAATCGTATAGACCGACGAAGGTAAAATTAGAATGGGCTGGTCATTTTTTTGCTACTAACTTGATGGTTTTAGCTGTTTCTTGATTGGATATCATTGATATTATTTTTAAGGAAAACCGTGATATGTGACACCATGAAACCTATATTTTGTTTATCATCTTGGGCTATGATCAACTCAAGAATGATACACACAGTTTTGGTGGTGCTGAAACTTTGAATGGGTTATATTTCGCTCAATTTTGTGGCAGAAAGCTGATGGAGGCGATTTTAAGTTAATCATAAAGCAGAGTTTACTGCCTTCGCTGTTTTTTTATTACTTATAATCAATGGTAACCGCTGGATATGTTGTTTGGGTATGATAAATGGGCTCTGAATAAATCAAATAGCTTGGGTCCTTGAAAATGATTTGTATAACATCATATACTTTTAGTTAAGTTAATGACATACGTTATGTATCTTTCATCACATATCTCAATTGGCTATCTAAGATTTTCCTTCAATTATTTTTCCTATATACGTTCTTTTTTTCTTTTCTTTTTTTTCTTAAGGCTGTGCTGCCGTATTGAAATCTTTAGAAATTAGAGTGTCAAACCTCTATGATACCCATGCCACATTTTTAGGAAACACTAACCACCACTACTATGGGAAATGGTGATTTTGAAAATACATGGGCTGCATTTGCATAGCTCTTTGTCAGCTCCCTGCCAGAGCCAAACATACTGGCCTTAGCATCCCCCCTTCTCCTTGCTAACTCTCTACTAAGCAGGATTTACCTGCTCTAGCAGCTAGCTCATTACTCATTGCGTACTCCCTGCCAGAGCGAATAAAATCTGCTCTAGCAAGGAGTGAGCAGAGAGCAGGGGAGAGCTGCTAGAGTGGGCTCTGTAAAGAGTTAGCAAGGAGAAGGGGGACCTGCTAAAGTAGGAAGCAGGGATTTAGCAAAGAGAAAGGGAACTTGCTAAAGCAGGAAAACCCTACTCTGGCAAGAAGCTAGCAGAGAGTTATGCCAAACACAGCCATAGTCTTTAGGTTTTGAAAAAATTCATTCTTAGTTGACCAAACAAAGGATATGATACAAGTAATCATTGAGTAAATAATTGATTGCTTAATTTTACACCAACTGATTGCACAGGAGAAGCATCCTGTCAAAATTTACCGCCAATTAGCTTCTCAAGAACTAAGATAGATCAATAAATCCTTGAGTATATAGTAAGTCTCCAACAAGGAATTCATGCCCTTGTCAATGGGAGAATATCTAAGTTTCGGGAGGATAGTTATTAAATATACATAAAACCCTTCGCAGGTAATTTTCTCGAATTGTTTTTGAAAGATTATTTTGTTATATAAAATAATAAATAATTATATAAATGTTTCTCATAACAAATTACCACGGAAAATTCTAGAAATTCAATTAGGTGATTTAATTTTGGCCCAAAATAGTGTTACTTCCGTGTATGTTCCCTATCGCGGATTTAGAAGACTAGGGTTCTTATTAACGGCTAGATCTCCGATAGTTTTAGGGCGTCGAACAAACTCGCAAGCGGATTCTCTCGATACCAAACGAAAATAAAAGGCTAATAAAATTAATGATGAACAAAATATTGATTTAAGACATTTATGAGATCAATAAAATAATTAAGATTACACTACTTATGCAAACCATAGATCTAAAGAAGATAGAGATGGAAGAAGAGTTGTCCTCACACCAAACCACAAGCGGGAATCGAAGAATCACTCTCCGTTTTGAGAGAATCACACCCTCACGAAAGTTTAAAACTTTCAATTTTGCATAAGCAATTTTCATTTACCAAAAACTTATAATAAAAGTGTTTACAAGCCTTTAAATAGGCTAACCAATGCATAAAATTAGAAATCCTAATATAACTCTAATTCCTAATTTAAATAAAAGAAATATCCTAATTCTTCTAAAATAATAAAGTCCTAAACAATAAGGAAACTAATCTTATTTCTAATAAAAGAAACAACTCTTACTTTCTAAAATAAAATAATAAAAAAGACTAATCCTAATTCAATTAGGATTCTTAAAATTCGTCACTTTATGTGCAGCCTCCGAAAACTGACCATAATTTCTTCAATACTTGTCGGAATTGTCCAAATGTTGGCTCGTTGGAAAGCAACTTCGATAAGCTTTCAAATATGACCAATTTCGCATCAATCCGACTTTGTTTGAAACTTCAAAATATGCCAAACATAAAAGTAACGGGATTGAAAGTTGAAGACCCTAATAAATTTTGGATTTTCTTCTTTCTGATCAAACGGGTCTTTAACGGGCCTTTTTTTTTTTAAAAACCCATTCGTGGGTCCACTTTCTCTTTTGACGTTTCCTCTTTATCCGACTACGATTCAAACAAGCAGATCTAAAATACGCATCAATCCCTTCTACTTTGAAAAAGTTCGACCTCGAACTTTGGTTAGCATGGATTTTCACGGTCGCGATCACAGACAATATATACGAAACCTCAATCGGAAGCGGCTTGAATCGGTCGTCTCCATCAACTCTCCCCGGGTTAGAATGATGCATTCCCTATGAATACTGGTTGTGATAGAGTTCCAAGAGATTTGGGTCAATCTGCTGAAACACTTGTGTAATCACGTGTTCTCTGAATCACTCTTGTTCATCCACTTGATCAAATACTTCTGAAGTCCCCCTTGGTTGGTGGACACAATCTGATCTTCCAATACATCTTTGATAATCTCACGAGATGTGGGTAGGGGAATTATTGCTTCAACAGATGTAGAAGGCTCAAAGGGGTTGGCAGGGATGGTTGAAGGGCCATCGAATGGAGCAAGGTCCTCCACGTTGAAAATCGTGCTAATCCCCAAATCCGGCGATAAATCTAAGATGTAAGCATTAGAACCAGCACGCTTCAAAATCTAATAAGGTCCAGCACCGCAAGCTTGTAACTTCTTTGCAACTCCTTGCGAGAATCGCTCGGGTCTATTCCGAACCATCACAAAATCACCCTCTTGAAATTCTTTGAACCGTTTGTGAAAATCTGCAGAGAACTTGTATTTCTCATTCTTTAAATTAATTATTTTCTTAATCTCAGCATGCAACTCATGAATGCAATATGCAAAAGTGGATGCAGACTCTGATAACCTTTGATGAATGGACATTGGAAGAAAATCTATGTGTGTTCTAGTATTCGACTTACCCTTCCACTTGATGAGGTATGCCTGATGTTTCTCAGATTGTATTCTCCTTGCAGTCCAAGTGTTGTCAATTTTCGGTTTACCTTTCCACTTAAGAAGATACTCTCGATATGTTTGGTGTGTCTTTACCTTAGTAACAAAATATGGATCTCCCAAAAATTTTCCATCTAACCTCTTCACATATTGCTCAGGTGGGTATTTAGAAATCAATTAGTAGATAAGATTGGACTCAGGTGGATGGGTATCAAGGAATAGGTCTAAAGGTTTATTTTATTTTTTTTAACCTAAATAAAATAAAATAAAAAACCCTAAAACTAAACTGATGCTTTGATACCAATTTGATGTGGGAACTTACTAAATGTAATGCTAAGACTGAGATTATGAATCAAATTAATTTAATCAATTAAAAATAATAATTTCTCATAACAAATTACCACAAAAAATTCTAGAAATTCAATTAGGTGAATTAATTTCGGCCCAAAATAGTATTACTTTCGTGTACGCTCCCTATCGCGGATCTATAAAACTAGGGTTCTTATGAACGGCTAGATCTCCGATAGTTTTAGGGCGTCGAACGAACTCGCAAGCGGTTTCTCTCGATACCAAACGAAAATAAGAGGCAAATAAAATTAATGATGAACAAAATATTGATTTAGGGCTTTTATGAGATCAATAAAATAATTAGGATTACGCTACTTACGCAAACCGTAGATCTACAGAAGATAGAGATGGAAAAAGAGTTGGCCTCACACCAAACCGCAAACGGGAATCGAAGAATCACTCTCCGTTTTGAGAGAATCACGCCCTCACGAAAATTTTGAACTCTCAATTTTGCATAAGCAATTTTCATTAACCAAAAACTTATAATAAAAGTGTTTACAAGCCTTCAAATAGGCTAACCAATGCATAAAATTAGAAATCCTAGTATAGCTCTAATTCCTAATTCAAATAAAAGAAATATCTTAATTCTTCTAAAATAATAAAGTCCTAAACAATAAGGAAACTAATCCTATTTCTAACAAAAGAAACAACTCTTACTTTCTAAAATAAAATAATAAAAGAGACTAATCCTAATTCAATTAGGATTCTTGAAATACTTCACTTTATGTGCAGCCTCTGAAAACTGACCATAACTTCTTCAATACTTGTCGGAATTATTCAAATTTTGGCTCGTTGGAAAGTTACTTCGATAAGCATTCAAATATGACCAATTTCGCATCAATCCGATTTCGTTTGACACTTCAAAATAGGCCAAACATAAAAGTGACGAGATTGAAAGTTAAAGACCCTAATAAATTTTGGATTTTCTTCTTTCTGATCAAACAAGTCTTTAACGAGGCTTTTTTTTTTTAAAACCCATGCGTGGGCCCACTTTCTTTTTTGACGTTTCCTCTTTATCTGACCACGATTCAAACAGGCGGATCTAAAATACGCATCAATCCCCTCTACTTTGAAAAAATTCGACCTCGAACTTTGGTTAGCATGGATTTTCACGGTCGCGATCACAGACAATATATACGGAACCTCGATAGGAAGCGGCTTGAATTGAATGTCCCCACCAACTCTCCCCGGGTTAGAAGGATGCATTCCCGATGAATACTGGTTGTGATAGAGTTCCAAGAGATCTGGGTCAATCAACTGAAAAACTTGTGTAATCCACGTGTTCTCTGAATCACTTTGGTTCATCCACTTGACCAAATACTTCTGAAGTCCCCCTTGGTTGGTAGACACAATCTGATCTTCCAGTACATCTTCGATAATCTCACGAGTTTGCCAAGTAGGTGGGGGTAGTGGTGTGGGTAGGGGAATTATTGCTTCATCAGATGTAGAAGGCTCAAAGGGGTTGGCAGGGATGGTTGAAGGGCCATGGAATAGAACAAGGTCCTCCACGTTGAAAGTTGTGCTAATCCCCAAATCCAGCGAAAAATCTAAGATGTAAGCATTAGAACCAGCACGCTTCAAAATCTGATAGGGTCCAACACCGCAAGCTTATAACTTCTTTGCAACTCCTTGCAAGAATCGCTCGGGTCTATTCTGAATCATCACAAAATCACCCACTTTAAATTCTTTGAACCATTTGTGAAAATCTGCAGAGAACTTGTATTTCTCATTCTTTAAATTAATTATTTTCTTAATCTCAGCATGCAACTCATGAATGCAATATACAAAAGTGGATGTAGACTCTGATGACCTTTGATGAATGGACATTGGGAGAAAATTTGTGTTCTAGTATTCGGCTTACCCTTCCACTCGATGAGGTATGTCTAATGTTTCTCAGATTGTGTTCTCCTTGCAATCCAAGTGTTGTCAATTTTCGGTTTACCTTTCCACTTAAGAAGATACTCTCGATATGCTTGGTCTGTCTTTACCTTAGTAACAAAATATAGATCTCCCAAAAAAATTTCATCTAACCTCTTCACATATTGTTCAGGTGGGTATTTAGAAATCAATGAGTAGATAAGATTGGACTCAGGTGGATGGGTATCAAGGAATGGGTCTGAAGGTTTTTTCTTTTTCTTTTTTAACCTAAAAAAAATAAAATAAAAAATAAAAAACCCTAAAACCTATATGAGCACTAAAACCCTAAAACTAAACTGATGCTTTGATACCAATTTGATGCGAGAACTTACTAAATGTAATGCTAGGGCTGAGATTAGGATTAAAATTAATTTAATCAATTAAAAATAATAATTTCTCATAACAAATTACCATGAAAAATTCTAGATATTCAATTAGGTGATTTAATTTCGGCCCAAAATAGTGTTACTTTCGTGTACATTCCCTATCGCGGATCTACAAGACTAGGGTTCTTATGAACGGCTAGATCTCCGATAGTTTTAGGGTGTTGAACGAACTCCCAAACGGTTTCTCTCAATACCAAACGAAAATAAAAGGCTAATAAAATTAATGATGAACAAACTATTGATTTAGGGCATTTATGAGATCAATAAAATAATTAAGATTACGCTACTTATGCAAACCATAGATCTAAAGAAGATAGAGATGGAAGAAGAGTTGTCCTCACACCAAACCACAAGCGGGAATCGAAGAATCACTCTCCGTTTTGAGAAAATCACACCCTCACGAAAGTTTAGAACTCTCAATTTTGCATAAGCAATTTTCATTTACCAAAAACTTATAATAAAAGTGTTAACAAGCCTTTAAGTAGGCTAACCAATGCATAAAATTAGAAATCCTAATATAACTCTAATTCCTAATTCAAATAAAAGAAATATCCTAATTCTTCTAAAATAATAAAGTCCTAAACAATAAGGAAACTAATCTTATTTCTAATAAAAGAAACAACTCTTACTTTCTAAAATAAAATAATAAAAAAGACTAATCCTAATTCAATTAGGATTCTTGAAATTCGTCACTTTATGTGCAGCCTCCGAAAAATGACCATAACTTCTTCAATACTTGTCGAAATTGTCCAAATGTTGGCTCATTGGAAAGCTACTTCGATAGGCTTTCAAATATGACCAATTTCGCATCAATCCGACTTTGTTTGAAACTTTAAAATATGCCAAATATAAAAGTAACGGGATTGAAAGTTGAAGACACTAATAAATTTTGGATTTTCTTCTTTCTGATCAAGCAGGTCTTTAACGGGCCTTTTTTTTTTAAAAAACCCATTCGTGCGTTCACTTTCTCTTTTGACGTTTCCTCTTTATCTGACCACGATTCAAACAAGCGGATCTAAAATACGCATCAATCCCCTCTACTTTGAAAAAGTTTGACCTCGAACTTTGGTTAGCATGGATTTTCACGGTCGTGATCACAGACAATATATACGGAACCTCAATCGGAAGCGGCTTGAATCGGTCGTCCCCATCAACTCTCCCCGGGTTAGAATGATGCATTCCCGATGAATACTGGTTGTGATAGAGTTCCAAGAGATTTGGGTCAATCTGCTGAAACACATGTGTAATCCACGTGTTCTCTGAATCACTCTTGTTCATCCACTTGACCAAATACTTCTGAAGTCCCCCTTGGTTGGTGGACACAATCTGATCTTCCAGTACATCTTCGATAATCTCACAAGTTTGCCAAGTAGGTGGGGGTAGTGGTGTGGGTAGGGAAATTATTGCTTCATCAGATGTTGAAGGCTCAAAGGGGTTGGCAGGGATGGTTGAAGGGTCATGGAATGGAACAAGGTCCTCCACGTTGAAAGTCGTGCTAATCCCCAAATTCGGCGAAAAATCTAAGATGTAAGCATTAGAACCAGCACGCTTCAAAATCTGACAGGGTCCAACACCGCAAGCTTGTAACTTCTTTGCAACTCCTTGCGAGAATCACTCGGGTCTATTCCGAACCATCACAAAATCACCCTCTTAAAATTCTTTGAACCGTTTGTGAAAATCTGCAGAGAACTTGTATTTCTCATTCTTTAAATTAATTATTTTCTTAATCTCAGCATGCAACTCATGAATGCAATATGCAAAAGTGGATGCAGACTCTAATGACCTTTGATGAATGAACATTAGGAGAAAATCTATGTGTGTTCTAGTATTCGGCTTACCCTTCCACTTGATGAGGTATGCCTGATGTTTCTCAGATTGTGTTCTCCTTGCAGTCCAAGTGTTGTCAATTTTCGGTTTACCTTTCCACTTAAGAAGATACTCTCGATATGCTTGGTGTGTCTTTACCTTAGTAACAAAATATGGATCTCCCAAAAATTTTCCATCTAACCTCTTCACATATTGTTCAGGCGGGTATTTGGAAATCAATGAGTAGATAGGATTGAGCTCAGGTGGATGGGAATCAAGGAATGGGTCTGAAGGCTTTTCTTTTTTTTTTAACCTAAAAAAAATAAAATAAAAAATAAAAAACCCTAAAACCTATATGAGCACTAAAACCATAAAACTAAACTGATGCTTTTATACCAATTTGATGCGGGAACTTACTAAATGCAATGCTAGGGCTGAGATTAAGATTAAAATTAATTTAATCAATTAAAAATAATAATTTCTCATAACAAATTAGCACGAAAAATTCTAGAAATTCAATTAGGTGATTTAATTTCGACCCAAAATAGTGTTACTTTCGTGTACGTTCCCTATCGCGGATCTAGAAGACTAGGGTTCTTATGAACGGCTAGATCTCCGATAGTTTTAGTGCGTCGAACGAACTCGCAAGCGGGCTCTCTCGATACCAAACGAAAATAAAAGGCCAATAAAATTAATGAACAAAATATTGATTTAGAGCTTTTATGAGATCAATAAAATAATTAGGATTACGCTACTTACGCAAACCGTAGATCTAAAGAAGATAAAGATGGAAGAAGAGTTGGCCTCGCACCAAAACGCAAGCGGGAATCGAAGAATAACTCTCCGTTTTGAGAGAATCACACCCTCATGAAAGTTTAGAACTCTCAATTTTGCATAAGCAATTTTCATTAACCAAAAACTTATAATAAAAGTGTTTACAAGCCTTTAAATAGACTAACCAATGCATAAAATTAGAAATCCTAGTATAACTCTAATTCCTAATTCAAATAAAAGAAATATCTTAATTCTTCTAAAATAATAAAGTCCTAAACAATAAGGAAACTAATCCTATTTCTAATAAAAGAAACAACTCTTACTTTCTAAAATAAAATAATAAAAAAGACTAATCTTAATTCAATTAGGATTCTTGAAATTCGTCACTTTATGTGCAGCCTCCGAAAACTGACCATAACTTCTTCAATACATGCCGGAATTGTTCAAATTTTGGCTCGTTGGAAAGCTACTTCGATAAGCTTTCAAATATAACCAATGTCGCATTAATCCGACTTCATTTGACACTTCAAAATAGGCCAAAAATAAAAGTGACGGGATTGAAAATTGAAGACCCTAATAAATTTTGGATTTTCTTCTTTCTGATCAAACGGGTCTTTTTCTAAAAAAAACCCATTCATGGGTCCACTTCCTCTTTTGACGTTTCCTCTTTATCCGACCACGATTCAAACTGGCGGATATAAAATACTCATCAATCCCCTCTACTTTAAAAAAGTTTGACCTCGAACTTTGGTTAGCAAGGATTTTCACGGCCGCGATCACAGACAATATATACGGAACCTCGATCAAAAGCGGCTTGAATCCCCATCAACTCTCCCCGGGTTAGAAGGATGCATTCCCGATGAATACTGGTTGTGATAGAGTTCCAAGAGATCCGAGTCAATCTGCTGAAACACTTGTGTAATCCACGTGTTCTCTAAATCACTCTTGTTCATCCACTTGACCAAATACTTCTGAAGTCCCCCTTGGTTGGTGGACATAATATGATCTTCCAATACATCTTCGATGATCTCACGAGTTTGCCAAGCAGGTGAGGGTAGTGGTGTGGGTAGGGGAATTATTACTTCATCAGATGTAGAAGGCTCAAAGGGGTTGGTAGGGATGGTTGAAGGGCCATGGAATGGAACAAGGTCCTCCACGTTGAAAGTCGTGCTAATCCCCAAATCCAGTGAAAAATCTAAGATGTAAGCATTAGAACCAGCACGTTTCAAGATCTGATAGGGTCCAGCACCGCAAGCTTGTAACTTCTTTGCAACTCCTTGCGGGAATCGCTCGGGTCTATTCCGAACCATCACAAAATCACCCTCTTGAAATTCTTTGAACCGTTTGTGAAAATTTGCAGAGAACTTGTATTTCTCATTCTTTAAATTAATAATTTTCTTAATCTCTGCATGCAACTCATAAATGCAATATGCAAAAGTGGATGCAAACTCTGATGACCTTTGATGAATGGACATTAGGAGAAAATCTGTGTATTCTAGTATTCGGCTTATCCTTCCACTTGATGAGGTATGCCTAATGTTTTTCAGATTGTGTTCTCCTTGCAGTCCAAGTGTTGTCAATTTTCGGTTTACCTTTCCACTTAAGAAGATACTCTCGATATGCTTGGTGTGTCTTTACCTTAGCAACAAAATATGGATCTCCCAAAAATTTTCCATCTAACTTCTTCACATATTGTTCAGGCGGGGATTTGGAAATCAATGAATAGATAGGATTGGGCTCAGGTGGATGGGTATCAAGGATTGGGTCTGAGGGTTTTTTTTTTTTAACCTAAAAAAAATAAAAAATAAAATAAAACCGAAAACCTAAAACCTATATGAGCACTAAAACCCTAAAACTAAACTGATACTTTGATATCAATTTGATGTGGGAACTTACGAAATGCAATGCTAGGGTTGAGATTATGATTAAAATTAATTTAATCAATTAAAAATAATAATTTCTCATAACAAATTACTACGAAAAATTCTAGAAATTCAATTAGGTGAATTAATTTCGGCCCAAAATAGTGTTACTTTCGTGTACGTTCCCTATCGCGGATCTAGAAAACTAGGGTTCTTATGAACAGCTAGATCTCCGATATTTTTAGGGCGTCGAACGAACTCGCAAGCGTGTTCTCTCCATACCAAACGAAAATAAAAGGCTAATAAAATTAATGATGAATAAAATATTAATTCAGGACTTTTATGAGATCAATAAAATAATTAGGATTACGCTACTTACGCAAACCGTAGATCTAAAGAAGATAGAGATGGAAGAAGAGTTAACCTCGCACCAAACCGCAAGCGAGAATCGAAGAATCACTCTCCGTTTTGAGAGAATCACACCCTCACGAAAGTTTAGAACTCTCAATTTTGTATAAGCGATTTTCATTAACCAAAAACTTATAATAAAAGTGTTTACAAGCCTTTAAATAAGCTAACCAATGCATAAAATTAGAAATCTTAGTATAACTCTAATTCCTAATTCAAATAAAAGAAATATCCTAATTCTTCTAAAATAATAAAGTCCTAAACAATAAGGAAATTAATCCTATTTCTAATAAAAAAAATAACTCTTACTTTCTAAAATAAAATAATAAAAGAGACTCATCATAATTCAATTAGGATTCTTGAAATTTGTCACTTTATCTGCAGCCTCCGAAAACTGACCATAACTTCTTCAATACTTGTCAGAATTATTCAAATTTTGACTCGTTGGAAAGCTACTTCGATAAGCTTTCAAATATGACCAATTTCGCATCAATCCGACTTTGTTTGACACTTCAAAATAGGCCAAAAATAAAAGTGACGGGATTGAAAGTTGAAGACCCTAATAAATTTTGAATTTTCTTCTTTCTGATCAAATGGGTCTTTAACGGGCCTTTTTAAAAAAAAAACTCATTCGTGAGTCCACTTTCTCTTTGACGTTTCCTCTTTATCCGACCACGATTCAAACAAGCGGATCTAAAATACGCATCAAAGAGTTACTCAATTTATAACAAATTGTCGAGGAACCTCGATGATTTAATTAGGTTCTTTTCTTAAGATCAAACGTTATTGTTCATATTTTATCGATTAAAAAGCATTTTTAATTGGGATATTTTGCACTTTTTTTATCATAAATTCCCTTGAGAACAAAGTGCAGCCACAAACCAGAAACGCATATGAACATTTTTTTATCAATGCATCCAAGTGAACCTTAAAGTGGCTACCACAAAGACCTACAACAAATGGCACAAATAAAAAGATATTTTCACTTTTACAAAATATTAATCTTAACCAGACCTGGAACCGTTAGGTCATGAAGATTGTGAGGCCCATATACTTTGTAAAATAGAGATGAAATGCTATAAAAAATAATAAACTTTGTGAAGTAAAGAACCACTGTAGGCAAAAACACAACCTCATCCCTAAAGCCCTCAAACTAGAGAACACAAGCCTTCTTCGTGTTGTCTAAAAGATGGCCGAGAACCATTCACATAATAGGACAGTTTATTCAAATTTAGGTGCTACAATATCCAAAAACATAGAACCCACACATCTCATTCAAGTAAAAGCGCTTTATTTAAGTAGGCCCACCATTGTTTATCAAAGTAATATACATTTTCAAGCAGAAAAATGATCTTACAGAACATTGTAGGAGTGAGTGCTAATGTGTATTCACGTGAAAGATTTTGTGCTTCCATTGAAATATAGAAACCAGAAAGTATTTGTGATTATAAAACAAAAAATCATGCAAAAGCACATTCAAGTGAATAGATTAGTTGTCACTGATTCATCCCATGTTTTTCATCTATAATTAACATAAATGCATATCTTCAGATATATATATACATGGGTCAAAAAATCATCTGATATCGATACGTATCGGTTTTGGACCTAGGCGGTACGATACATTGCTTATGTATCGTATCCCCTAAAAAATAGGGTAATTATCATCCGATACGGACAATGTATCGCCCGTATCGGACAATATGAACGATAATTTTAAATTATCGTCCGATAATCTTTTTTTTTTTAATTTAAAAAAAAAATGAAATTATCGGAAGATACGGGCAAATTATCGCCCGTATCGTCCGATACGTCCGATAATTTCAAATTATCGGACAGGCCCCACCTCCTCGTCTTTTTTTCTTTTATTTTTGTCATTTTCTGTTTGTTTTTTTTTTTTTTTACTAATCGTTACAAAAGCAGCAACAAATATAATTTTATATCCGTTGCATATATATATATATATATATATATATATATATATTTATTGATTAAAACGTTGCAAAAGCAACGGAGATAATTTTATATTCGTTGCATTTGCTTTTTGCAACGGATATTAGCGGGTTGCAACTATCCGTTGCCGCTATAAAACCCACCCGAGAATCCCTCTTCTTCTTCACTTGCAAACCACTCGAGAATATCTTCTTTTTCTTCACTTGCAAATCACCCGAGGATCTCTTCTTCTTCTTTACTTGCAAACCACCTGAGGATTCCTTCTTGTACACCACTATACTTTTTCTTTCTCCACTTGCAATTCACTATACTTCATATTTCTTAGTCATCGGAGACCGAAATCGTAGACACCGGATTGTTACACTCATATTTTCGTCGGATATTTAAGAGAATGTATGATTTTCCATCATCTAACTTGTATTTTAAATTATTTTTTCATTAGATCTATCATATTTATTACTATTTTTTTTTTAATTAATTTTTATTTATTACTAATTTTATCATTAGATCTACCGTACTGCCTGAATAATGCTTATTCATCCTACGAAGTACTTTCAAGCTCAGCCACATAAAATTGAGGGGACTTTGGTGGAGGGCATGGATCAAAAAATCTCTTTTTTTTTAAACTAAACTTTTTCTTACTAATTTTACTTTAAAACTAAACATTTTTATTTTTTATTACTTATTTTGTGTTAGTAATTTTGTGCTACTAATTTTTTGACCCATGCATGTGACACATATCACGTGTGATGTGCCGCGACACATGTGACACGTGTCACGCGTGATGTGTCGCAATACATGTGACACAGTGACACAGGTGTCGCGGCACATGTAATTGATGTGTCACACATGTGACACATACCCCATGACACATCAATTACACTAATTTTTTGTTACTAATTTTGTAATACAAAGTTTAGCTTTAAAAAAAAATTAGTAACACAAAAATTACTAATTAGTAACAAAAAATTAGTAACATAAAACAAAAAAAAAGTTTAATTTAAAGAAAAAAAGTTTAGTTTTAAAACTAGTTTAGTTTTAAAAATTAGTAACACAATAAAAAAATTTAGTTTTAAAATAAAATTAGTAAAAAAAAAGAGTTTAGTTTTAAAAAAAAATTAGTAACACAAAATTAAAAACAATTTTATATCTAAAATTACTAATAAAAAAAGTTTAGTTTTAAAAAATAACACTAAAATTAGTAAAACTAAAAAAAAATTTAAAATATAGCTTAAAGAAAAATTAGTAATAAAAAAAATTAGCAACACAAAAATTACTAATTAGTAACAAAAAATTAGTAACAGAAAACAAAAAAAAAAAAGTTTAATTTAAAAAAAAAAAGTTTAGTTTTAAAAAAAAATTTAAAACTAGTATAGTTTTTAAAATTAGTAACACAAAACAAAAAAATTTAGTTTTAAAACAAAATTAGTAAAAAAAAAGAGTTTAGTTTTAAAAAAAAATTAGTAACACAACAGTAAAAACAATTAGTAATACAAAATTAAAAACAATTTTAAAACTAAAATTACTAATAAAAAAATTTTAGTTTAAAAAAGTAACACTAAAATTAGTAACACTAAAAATTTTAAAAAAATTAATTTAAAGAAAAATTAGTAATAAAAAAAATTAGTAACACAAAAATTACTAATTAGTAACAAAAAATTAGTAACAGAAAACAAAAAAAAAAGTTTAATTTAAAGAAAAAAAGTTTAGTTTTAAAAACAAATTTAAAACTAGTTTAGTTTTAAAAATTAGTAACACAAAATAAAAAAAATTAGTTTTAAAACAAAATTAGTAAAAAAAAAAAAGAGTTTAGTTTTAAAAAAAAATTAGTAACACAAAATTAAAAACAATTTTAAAACTAAAATTACTAATAAAAAAAGTTTAGTTTAAAAAATAACACTAAAATTAGTAACACTAAAAATTAAAAAAAGTTTAGTTTAAAAAAAAATTAGTAATAAAAAAAATTAGGAAACTTTTTTAGGGGGTACGATACAATCATACAATGCCTATGTATCGTACCGCCGAGGTCCAAAACCAATACATATCGGACGACACATATCAAATAAATTTTATTTTTAAGTGTTATCTAAATGTTTTAATTTAGTCCAATTGTTTGGTCATTAATGCAGGTGAAAGAAATAAACATGGTACGATCATCAGATTCAGCCTGACAATACGGCACAGCAATAGATGGTGATAACTCCGAATAGAATATAAACTTTGTGGGAAAAAATTATTGGGAAGAGGTATCACACGGTTGAAGGAGCATTTGGCTCACGTAAAAGGAGAGACAAAAGGGTGCCCCAATGTACCCAGAAAGGTAAGAGAAGAAGTCAGAGCCAGTTTACAGGCGGCTAAGGAAAAGAAATAGGCAGAAGCCGACCAGGATAGAGAAATGTATGAGAGAATAAAGAGGGGAGATCCAGAGTTTTCTGCACCTGAACGTGGGGATGATGAAGATGAAGATGAAGATGAGGATGAGGATGAGGATGTTGTGACAACGAGAGTCATGAGGGAGAGTGCTAGAGAAGCATGACAGCGACAAGATCAAGAAAAAGTTGATTATCGGTTTCGATCCAGCTTGAGGGGTCCATCCATGCTTACTGCTGGTGGTCGATCTAGTCATAGGCCACATGTTATTGATGATGAGGAGGATATTCATGACACATCGAGTTGCGAGGTCAAGATCGTTGAGGGACACCGGTGCCGCTACTACTGTGTCGCACTTATAGGTCCCATAGATCCGTTCATGCATCGGACAGAAAGCTCAAAGCAAAGTAAATTGAGCATAATTTCACTGAAAAAATGGCGAAAGAGGCTTGAAAAATCGATTGCAAAGTTTGTGATATACAGTCACATTCCGAGTCAAGTTGTGGAGTCGCCGTACTTCAAAAGTATGATTGATACAAGTGCAGAAGTTGGTCCGGGAGTCAAAAAGTCTTCTGCATATGAGGTATCCGAGCCCCTACTAGATGATGAGTACACAGAGATAGGAACTTACGTGGACAACTTCCACGAAGTATGGGATGAGAGAGGTTGCACAATTATGTGCGATGGATGGACAGGTCCTACAAAGAAGAGTTTGATCAACTTTTTGGTCTACAGCAATGCCGGGACAATATTTCTAAAATCAGTTGATGCTTCAAAACACGCGAAGACAACTGATTACCTCTTCCAACTAATGGATAAAATAGTTGAAGATGTTGGAGAGCACCGAGTTGTGCAGGTGGTAACAGGCAATGCTACCAATTATAAAGCTGCAGGTCGTCAATTAATGTTGAAGAGACGTCACTTGTATTGGACTCCATGTGCCGCTCATTGCGTGGACCTCATTCTTGAGGATTTGGGAAAAAGAAGCAAAGCACAAGCAACTATTCAGAATGAAAGAACAATTACTTCCTACTTATACAACAATGACAAGTTGGTGAATTTGATGAGACTTCACCAAGAACGAGCTGCTCAGGCCTACGATTACACGATTTGCGATACAATTTTTAGCCTTACAGAGCTTGGCTAAATATAGGCGCGAGCTGAAAAGCATAGTCTCTTCTGAAGAATAGAGAAAACATGAGTTAGAACTCCGACGAGCAAAGACACCTGCTTGCAATGAAGTTGCTGACCTGATCTACAGTCTCCAGTTTTGGGCAGATGTTGACCACTAGATCTTCGTCATTACCTCGTTAGTAGAAGTGTTGAGGTTGGTAGACGGTGATGAGAAACCAACAATGGGATACGTTTATTAGTCGATGGCTAAAGCCAAATTGACTATTAAAACTAAATGCCCGACAAAATATAAACGATATTGGGCAATCATCGACAAGAGGTGGGATGCACAATTCTACCAATACTTATATGCCGCAGGCATAACATGCTAAACTACTTATGTAGTGATTTTCATTTATTTATTATTTTTTATATTATTCATTGTTTCTATATATTGATGAGATTGTTCATATTTGATATATAGCACACTACTTAAATCCGATCATCCAGTATGCGCGACGCTTTGAGTTGACTGAGGCCGATGACGTGTACAGCGGTTTACTCAATGTGATCCAACGAATGCTCCCTGAGTTGGCAGAGCAAGGTCAAGCCATAAGAGATGTGAGTAATAATACCTTATAAGTAATAATGCAGGTGTCATATGATATGTTTATTGATATGTGGGTTATTGATATATTCCGCAAGAGACATAAGTCATTTAAGACCCCATTGGCGCAATCCCAAATCAAGTATGATAAATCCGCTAATTGGTGGATGCATTATGGAAGTGATGGCCTGATATTAAGGCGGGTTGCCATGAGGGTTTTATCGCAAATTTGTTTCTCGTCCAACTGTGAGCGAAATTGCAACACCTTCTCTCTCATTCACACGAAGACAAGGAATAGGCTAACTATGGAACGATTGAAAAAGTTAGTCTATTGCCACTACAACATGAGATTAAGGGTCAGAAATATACAGAGAACCAATCGCGGTAAGATATTATATGAAGTTTTAGTTCATATAATTTTTATTTGATCTAATTGATGAGGCATCAGACATATACTAATTCATCTATCATATTTTGCCTTACAGATAGTGAATATTTTGATCCTATCCAGTTGGATTATATATTCATGGAGGATGACCCTTTAAATCAGTGGATCGAAGGGAGAGAAGAGCCGGTGTTAGATACTGAGGACACTATATGACTAGATAATGTTGCAGCAGATGAGCAGGCTTCCCAACTACCGAGGCGGAAACGAAGATTGAATCGTCATTCAGTGGTTGGATCTGATGACGAAACGCAGCCCGATAGTGATAATGATGATCGTGGGGGTGGTGATGGACGCGATGAAACCCACGCTGGCACTAGTGGTGGAGCGGATGATATTGATCCCTATACTTCTGGAGGAATTGTCGCATAAGATGAGGACCCGCTAACAATGTATGACACTCCTACATTTAGAGGTGGAGGAATTGAAGGAAGATGAGCATCAGAATCTTACCAAACACCACATCCACTACCACCACAAGGTCCACAAGATGATATGGGTTATATGACTTTTAGCTTCGGGGGATTTAGTTTGCAAAATACCGAAGATTCAACAACAAGTAACCCATACTATCGGCCTCAACCAACCTATTCCGGACCATATGACTTTGTTGGTCAAATTTTTGGAGGACCAACCTTCACCTATTACACTGAGCCATATTCGTCGCTCCTCAATTTCAAGGAGGCACACATGATCATGGGTATCAATATGACCAGCATTATAGGGAAAGCTCGCACACCGATGATGATGATAACGAGGGCCAAGAACCACCACGAAATTCAATATAACTCTAAAGTAATTAAGTTTTTTATTTATAATATACCTTTTAATTTTGATAATTAGTAATGTATAATAAAAATTTGATCATTAGTCATGTACAATGAATCAACTATGTTAAGAGCAAGGGACACGATCGTCCAAATTTCAAATCGACATTGATTTGACGACACGTATTTGCCCGCATGCGATACTCTCCGATTTTTTCCTAAAAATAATAATAATAATAATAATAATAACATTAAAACCGATAATTTGAAATTATCGGACGATAATTTCAAATTATTGTCCGATACGAACGATACGGACGATACAAACGATACATTGAACGATAATTTGACTATTTTTTCAGGGGGGCGATAAAAACCCATTGTATCGTATCGGTGAGGTCTAAAACCGATACGTATCGTCCGATACGTATCGGTATCGGACGATATTTTGATCCATGGTTAAGAGTGATCTTACCTTTGTTGTGAACTTATATCCTAATATATTTTTGTTGTCTGTTAATAAAACTTTTATTTATTAAACAATAAAAAAGAAAGGAAAAAATTGAAAGCTTTTAGTCGTAATTATGCATGGTCGGAAGAGACCATACTTTAATTAGGGATCCGTCATATTATGAAATATGCATCAAATAAGCTTTAAATAAATTTTTAAAAAAGTAAAAAAAAATAGAAAATCATTAAATTTATTTTTCTTAATTTTTTGAAAAAAAAATAAAAAAAATCAATGTATCAAACCGATACATTGAATGTATCGGCTGATACCCGATACGTATCGTCCTGGAGGTCAGGACGATACGTATCGGTTTTCCGATTTTTTGACCCCTATATATATATATATATATATATATATATATATATATATATATATATATATATATATATATTAATCCATAGATGTAGTGGCTGAGAGAAGAGACATGCCTGTAAGAGGCCATAAATGACCAAACTGCTCATGATCCCGACTTCAGAGAAAATCCATTGCCACGCTTTGTTCTCTTTTAAGGGTGAGAGGATCATATCCCATCCAAACTAGGGCTGCCAAGTAAACAAATAAAGGGAAAGAAAAAAAAAAAAAGACAATAAGAGAAAAACATTTGCCCTTAATATGAGTTAATTCATAACAGATGTCATGGGTGATATGCTAAAAACTAGAAAATTTTGATGTCATGACAACCAACAGCCTAAATATTGTATAATTACAATACGTATACATATTGAATTTATGGATGGACAAGTATACATTTTTTTGGTTTTTGAGAGAAAAGAAGAGACGTCATATCAGTACAAATTACATTTGGCTATCGATAAATTTCTCATATTTATGTTGAAAAATATTATCTTTAATATTTGTTTCTATTTTCTACAAAACTTTCCTATTTTTTTGTCTCTTTTTTTACCATCGACATGTGCTTCAATACCTTTATAATGATAATTTTCTCAACACAAATTAAAAAGAGAAAAAGGATGCCAACCAAGGATTAATCAAATTTAAATTTAGAATTAGCTCCTCATTACTGGATCTATAAAAATTAAAAAAAAATAAAAGAAAAAAAGAGAATCATCTCCTCACCTGTTCTCAGGACTCGAACCCCCCTCCTCACGTTTGATAGCCCAAACCTTTTACAAATGGCCCCTGCCATCCAATACCCAAATCTCCGAATAAATAAGAATCAGCGACACGCTTAACGTATAAAACCCAATCTAAAGATTTGAACAGAACTTTCTCTATCAAAATCACCTCAATAAACAGAAAAGACCTAATATATACAACAAAAGAAGCCAAAATTTAATTTATTTTTTACAAATGATGCAGTTTAACCTTTCTACTTTGAACAGAATATAGGGTCTTACGATGATCCAAGTTTCAATTTGATAAATAAATAAATAAAGAGAAATACGGCGTTTTCTATAAAAATTATTGAAGCATAACACTTGGAGATATAGATACCTGGAGAAGGGGTTGTCGTCGTTGTTCGGCGCTGCAATCGAACGGAAAAAGACGAGGGTAGATTAAGCGAGCGAAATATCAGGAGAGAGAGAGAGAGAGAGAGAGAGAGAGAGAGAGAAGCTCGGTGGGTTTAGGCGCAGATTTTAGGGAAATAAAAAGAGCTTAGTAGTAGTAGTAGTGGCAGTAGAGCTCATGCAGGCAAGATGGGTATCTTTACAAATGGCCGGCGTTCTATTTGTTTCATTATTCTCTTTACGCTGTATTATTTTTGTTATCATTATCATTATCATTATTATCCTAACCGATATTTAAACAGCAAATAGCATTTAAACGATCTTACATCATTTATTGGTGTATAAATTTATACCATCAAGCCGGATCATTTAACCTGTGCACTCTAATATTAATGATTATATGTCAATGATTATTTTTAATTTTAATGATTGATATTAAAGTTCAAATGATTTTACATCCATTTATAAATATCATCCTTAAGATGAGACATATATCAACAATAGATTATCACATGAACAATTTAGATTGATCATAAATATCACATACAGCAGCACAATGATAAATTACATTTCAATGGTATGAGATAAAATATAAAATTTTAGTGGTGTATAGTCATTTAAATACCATTTGATGCTTAAGTGGCTGTTAGAGCCCTTATCCCTTAAAAAATACTAATTGAGGAATAGTTGACGGAGGGTGCAGCTAGATGCGTAGATCCGGAACTATTCAAAATAGAAAAAGATATTTTGGGGTACGATCCTTGAGTCCACCCAACCTCAAGAGGCAACACCCTCGAGTCCTCGACCCACAAGTTTATAAAAAAATTGTTAGATTGTGTTTAAGGGCCCTTCATTTCCAGCTATCCTTTTGTCAAGCACACAACTCTCGTGTACAAAGGATCATTTGTAATCGGAATAGTCTCACATCAGATAGAAAAAACATTTGACCTTGGGCTATATATAATGCAGACATTACATATCATTACGCGTTTTGAGTGAGGATTTAAGCTTATGCTAAAAGTAAAATCGGGGCGGAGACCTAAGCCTAGAATCGGACAATATTGTAAGATGTGGGTCTGGGTCATCACAGTGACCCCTTCTAGCGTTAATTTGTAATAAAAAGTCATTTTAATAAATTTATTTCAAATTAAATTTTAAATTAAGAAATTTCATAAATTGATATTTACCTTATAGTGTTATATATATATATATATATGGGAGGACGGTCACCGTCCTCCAAAGTCCACGTAGAGGTACACATGGCACTCAAAATACTCCTTAGTTGCCACATAGAGCACGGGTGGATGGCTTATATCAATTTTTTAAAAAATAAATTTCAAAAAAAACTTTTTAAAAGCATAAGTTAATGTTTGACTAGTTTCAATGATTTACATTTTACGGCTCAAAAAACACATGGTAGAGATGAGTTTTCAAAATTTTCTTTTAAATGATCTAAGCAAGGCACTCGAGGTCCATGTGGCATTGAAACAATATTTTGAATGCCACGTGGACCTCCACTTGGAACCTTGGAGGATGGCGACTGTCCTCCCATGGAGGACGGACACCTTTTCTTATATATATATATATATGAGAGCCGGTTTCGTCCTCCATAGGAGGACAGTCACCGTCCTTCAAGGTCCACGTGGAGGTACATATGGCACCCAAAACACTCTTTGATTGTCACGTAGAGCACGGGTAGATGGTTTAGATCAATTTTTTAAAAAGAAATGTTGAAAAAAAAAATTTAAAAGCATAAGTCAATGTTTGACTAGTTTCAATAGTCTATATTTCATGGTTGAAAAAACATATGGTGGAGCTTAGTTTTCAAAAAAAAAAAAATTAATGATCTAAGCAATGCACCTGAGGTCCATGTGGCATTGAAACAATGTTTTGGATGTCGCGTGGACCTCCACCTGAAACTTTGGAGGACGGTCTTCCTGCAAAGGAAGACGGAGACCTTTTCCTATATATATATTAGGAAAGACTAAATTTCATTAGGCCTCGTTAAGGTGCTTCTTGGCTTTTCTCAGAAAAGCTCAGAAAACTTAAAAATCTAATTAATGTTGAATCTTGGCAGACTCTGATTTCTGACTTTCCCAGATGCGTTCTTAAGTCACTTTGATTCCTGATTTTTTCCATTAAAGCACATATTCCTATCGTTCTTAAGTACATCTCAAAAAAGCTCATAATTGATTGAAATGTTGATTGTGCTACAACCGTAGACATATTATTTAATCATCGGTGTATGAGTCAAACTCGGATGTCGTCTAAATTTTACAAGCTATCAATCTATGCGAGGTAGAACATATTGGACTATTTTTTTAATAATACGACTTGTAGAAGGACAATACCAAAATCTTCATATACATATAGCAAATAAATATTATAAACTCATGAAAGTGTTCGGGCCTAAAACATTGATGTCAAAATACAATACTTTCATACAAAAAAAGTCTATTGATAAACATTATATATTCGAATATTTCATTACAACAAAATTGGCTCCCCTGTCAGACGACCACATGTTGATTCCATGTGGCATACATCCCCAAAAGTGACCGAATTTACTTGCACTCAAAAAATTAACCTTTGCACTGAATTTAAGACTTGCAATGGTGTATTATTTGAAGACTCGACTTTTTTTCTAATTTAATAATTTTAATGCCTTTTCTAGAATACATGTGGATTATTCCGATTATAATATTATATATATATATATATATATATATATTAAACTTTTTATTTTTAATATAGTAAATTGCTCTAGTGGTGCTTAGATTCTAGGTTCAAACCTTCTTAAGTATAATGTATAATTTATTATACTAGAGTCTATACACCTTATGTGAGCGTATAGCTCTACACCATAGCGAAGCCCCTCATGAAATTAATCTCCCCGATAATAAATCCGTGGAGCACTAAAAAGATTGAGGCCCCAAATTATAGCAATATTATTTGCAATCTGATTTCCTTCTTCAAAAGGATGGTTGCAAATAAGGATATCCCCATTACAACTATGCTTGGAGCAAACTTCGCCTAAAAAGATTGAGGGGAGCAATAGCCGAAATTAGGGTATAAATAAGGGTATCCCCCAAGACAACTATACCTTAGCCAATCTTACTGTGGTAAGAGGGGAAAGTCCTCATGTATATCCTAGGACAATTATACGTCACCCAACTCAGATTCATAGCAATTTTGAGACATTTTATGGGAAATGGAAACATTGCTATCCTAGGAAAGTGGGTTGTCGGCTGTGGGGTTCACGTAAACTCCCGAACAATGGAAACACTTCGAAAAGCTTTGAATTTGCCTCCTTTCTGAGTATTAATTCAGAATCCACTACAAAAAAATAAGACTATTAGCGGCAGTTTTTTTAGAGCAAAAAACTGCCGCTATTAATAAAAATACTATTAAACTGTTAGCGGCAATTTTTTGTTAATAGCGACAGTTTTTAGCTGCCACTAATAGTCTTATTTTTTGTAGTGATCTCACCTTTTCTTTGCTCCCGAATGAGCCCTTACAAAATATCAGAGATAATTACAAAGATTAGTTGGGTTGGAACAACTTCCATCCATACTTTCATTTCATTTATATTGAGTCCGAGTTTTGCCTTCGAATATGGTGACAACATATGAGAATAAAGTCGTTCATTTCCTCTTGAATGATACTTACCAAGCCACCCATAATAGATCTATTTTTATAGTGATCACTGATATCAGAAATGACAGAACTTGTGTCTCCTTCTAAAATTATATTATTAATTCCACTCTTTTACCCATATGAGTCCTTCATAAACCGCCAAAATTCACTGTGCTCCGCTTTAAAGCTTTCTCAACACAACAAGCCATAGATACCATTGGTTTGTTGTATGATCCCGAACTATTGCCCCCAATCTTGCTTTGTTAGATTGTTTGTGTCAGGCTCCATCCACATTAAGTTTATACCTTCCTTGTGGAGGCAATGGCGAAGCCAGGATTTTTCTAATGGGGTCCTAATAGTCGTCACATAGTAATAGTTTTGCCATTCTTGCTTTTATCAACCATACTCCCAAAGCAGGAAAAAAATAATAATTAGATAACTCTAAAAAAGATAGAAGCAAATGTCACTAAAAGTCATTTAAAGGTGGAAGATAGGATTAAATATCATTTGGTATTTGAATGTCAGTCAAGAGCTATTATCCCTAAAAAAAAATCTATTAGTAATAAATTAGGGCTTTTATTTTTTATTAATTTTAAAAAAAAAAATTTAGTATACCTTTAATTTAGTGCAAAAATCGACGACATTCTGAACTCTTACCGTTGGAGATCGGAGAGAACGCTAGGAGAGTGAATAAGATTTTGAGAGAGAAAGAGACGTCTGAGATTTGAGAGAGAGGGAGAGAGATGGGAATGGGGAGAGAGACTATTGAGTGAGAGAGAGAGAGAAAGAGGGAACCAAAGAGGGTTGGTCGCCTGGGAGAGAGAGGGGAAGGGGCGTAGCCAGGATTTTCTTCTTGTGGGAGCTATCCATGGTTGTTAACATATTTTAGTAGTTGATATACCATGATTTTGTTATATATATTAGTGTAGTAATATATATTTTAGTATTTCAAAATAAAAATAATAATTATCATTATATATCTTGATAATAATTCAATGACAATCTTGTAAAAATCATTTTTTCTCTAGAGAAGTGTTTTTTCAGATTTGGATTTATCTATTTACCGTAAATATGAAAAAACACAAGTCTAGCAACTCTTCACCGTAAATCTGAAAAGACACAAGTGAAATAGATTATTTTTTTTTACTGAAAAGACTCAACACAAATCTAAAATCTTTTCACAGTAATCTGAAAAGACACAATGGTTTATAATTTCTCTATAAATAGATATAAGATCTCCGTTAAAAAAATACAAAACATATATGACACAACACAAACTATAATAACATTTATTTCTCCTCTTTTCTTACGTTCTTATTTTTTTAAGAATCTTTTTGTGTATTAGAAAATCTATTTGGCAGGTTCTTTCTCTAGAAAGTGAAATCTAAAAAATAACATACGGTTCTTAGCAAGATTGGACTTTGTTGTATCCTGAAGGCAGATTCGTTGAGAACCTGATTGCATCTTCGGTTATTCGACGGAGTGGGGGCGTCTATTATCTTTAAGAGTGTGTAGTGAACTATGTGCCTCGGAGCCATTATCAATATTATTTTTATTCAACAAGTTCTTTGATCAATAACAATATTAAAGTAGATTAAATAACAACAAAATATAAGAAATTGAATAAGTTTCAACAAAAAATGACAATTGATATTCGATTCTTAATTTCTCAAAAAAAGTAACTTCACAATATCAAATGGAAATATTTGTTACAGTTGTCCTCGGTAGTCTTATCTGTGCGCACTCTTGGGCCCTCCAATATGAATATCAAATCGTTTTTTATTTTTTCAATTTTTAAATTCTTCAATCCCAAAAGAGTCACAACTCCCTCTCACTTCTTTATCTTCCCTAAAAAGATAGCAATTCAAGCAAAATGTTGCATCCTTTTTTATATTATATTCGAACTAGCTATCATGCTTATCGAATCAATCAGGATTGAATCGTCGTGACTAGTTTCCACTTTTCTTCAGAGGGAAAATGTGTTTACGAGGTTGACAAGAACCCTTTTGCAAATATGTTTTTCAAATCAAATCCCGGTCATTAGGATGGTAATCTAAAATTCAAATACGTAAATCAAGATCTGCTGAAAGATTTGTCAAATTAACCTCCATATGACTTCTCTTTTAACTAGATTATACTTAATCAAAATTATCATTATATATGATAGGAGGTAGTTGGTCAGACTTTCTTTTGAGAAACTTATCCAAAACTGCTCAACAATGAAAAATGGGGAAATAGAGATCTATCAACTGTAAGATAACACAAGCGTATTAGGGTACGACAAGCTAACATAAAATATATAAATTAAAATCACTAAACACATATAGACATCAAACAGATAATATAGCGACCCGAAATCTCACAAAGGCTTGATTGTAAGATCTTAAATCGTACCTTGGTATCGTGAACCATAAAAACACAATAAGACAATAAAAGCGCCTTAAACAACGAAAGATATTTTAAAAAAAAAAACTGTTATTAATTAAATAAAACTCATGATAATATTCTTATTCCAATAACAAGGTCCAACATAATTAAAGTTTAAACAGTCTTAATAAAATACTAATTGATCAATATCTCAGTTATTTAAAAACCAATAATAATAACTAGAAAGAATAATATATAATTAGGCCACGAATCTTTCATCACCATTCATTTCAGGTTTCTGAGCACCACGTGCAATCTCATCACCATAAACTCATATGTTGTCCTTGGCTACACCTGTCTCATCTGACCACCCACATTAACAAGGGGTGTAAGTTTATACTTGTATGGACCAGACATGTAATTCATTGAAACATAAAATAACAATCATAGTAATATGAATGTTTCTGTATATTTCATATGTGTGTGTTTGAGCCATGTATAATCTCTATAAGCTGAAATGAACTGAACATGAACATAAATTTCAATGTTGCATGAATGCATCATTTCTTTTAATTTCATCTTTCTTATCATTTAATGCATGTTAGACTCCGTCCCACTCAAGACATTGGGTCATAATCATGCTTATCACTTGTTTAGTTAGACTCCGTCATGCTCAAGGCGTTGGGTCTAATCATTTATATCATTTATTACATGTCAAACTCCGTCCTACTCAAAGCATTAGGCTTAATCATGCTTATCATGCTCTTGTTTAGTTAGACTCCATCATACACAAGATGTTGGGTCTAATACCTTTTTAGATGACTCCATCAGGTACAAGATGTTGGGTCTAATATTTCTTAATCATGTTTAGTTAAACGCCATCAAACACAAGATATTAGGTCTAATACCTTTTTAGACTCTATCATGTATAAGATGTTGGGTCTAATGCTCATTAATCATGGCTTGACTTTTCATCATGTTTTATGTGTCTTAATTGTGTGTTATATAGATCATCATGGTACACAAACATTGAAATGCATATAATCATGACATATGGCATTGATGTGCATATATAATCATGGCATATAATACTGAAGTGCATATGTGATCATGATGTATAAACTTTAACCTTGCACGAAGCATATATAAAAAGAACTGAGAAATAAATGTAACTGTCCAGACTTATTCTATTAATTTCTCAGAATCAATCTACTGATTTCGTGTTCAAACTCAATTTATTGATTGCTCAGAATCAATCTATTAATTTCGTATTCAGACTCAATCTATTGATTTCTCAAAATCAATTTATTGATTTCGTGTTTAGATTCAATCTATTGATTTCGTATTCAAACTCAATTTATTGATTTCTCATAATCAATCCATTGACTCAAATTCATGCATTTTTCAAAACCATTTTATTTATTTGTATCAGTTCAGGCTCAATCGATTGATTTCTCAGAATCAATCGATTGACTCAAATTCGTGCATTTTCGAAAATCAATCTATTGCTTTTTGCTCGTGAGTACGCCCTAACGGTACTTCAAATCTCATGGTGGGGTTTCAACCATATTCTTTTATTAAGATTATCAATATTAAGAATCATTAATCATAGCATGTATCTTATTTAATCATACAATCATTATTCATAAAATAAACGCACTAATTTACATAAAACTCATCTAAAAACTAATATTTTAAGTTCAATGGAAATCATGATTTCTCCATACCTAGATTGATTGTATCACCGCGATTAGATCAAGATCCCAACAGCGATGATGATTTTAGAAGGAGGCGAATGCCACTTAAGAATATACGCCAATGTCTCGCCGATCTTTTAAAAGAAAAGTTCTAGAAAGGTAGATCTAGAAATTCTTCTCTAAGGTCTCTAGGGTTTCTGACATTATGGCTTATTCGGCGTTAAGCTAACACACTAAGAAATGGTGCATAGATTTTTACCTTAAAGTCTAAAATAGAAGTTTAAAACACACATAACAGGATTTAATCTCTAGACCTCTTGTCTAGAACTCAAGCCTTTAACCAATAGGCTACCATACAACTTGTGTCAAAAATGATGAAAATAAATATAAGAGCTTCAAAAATCATAACATATATATTTAGTTAAAACGTTTTGAAAAGTCAAGGCATGCAGTGTATACGTTATTAGATACATACACATAAATTAAGTGTATTAAAGACATAAAATTTAGATCATAGCAGATAATATTACTTAGGTCAGATCGACCTAACCCGACCCAATTTTTATCAACTAGAATGGCTAGTCTAAACCCAAAGCTTGGTAGCGAGTTGAGTCAATTGGAGCCGACCCAGTCAAAATCCCCTAGTCGAGTCAATTGGATAGCGAGTTGGCCTAACTCGTTGGCAGTCCCTAAATTGCTCACGTGGAAATCCATCATTAAATGCCTATATTAAATCCTAAATTGATCACTTTAAACTAAGGAAGAGACTTTACACTTTCTAGTGTGTTCTAAAGCCCCTTCCTTAGTTTAGACTTTAAACTAAGGAAAGGGTTTTACTCTTTTTTACCAAGATGACAATAATAGCAGTATGGGACTTTACAATTTATGGCGTGTTCTAAGGAAGGTCAGGACTCAATCAATATGCTAGCACGAAAGGTGTGGATCAGAGTAGGTCTGCTAATGTGACGACTTTCCATGATTCAGTTGCCAATTTGTTTTGTAAATTTGTAATGGAATAATGCCAATTTGTTTTGTAAATTTGTAATGGAATTATATATATATATATATATATATATATATATATATATATATATATATATATATATATTGATGCAATACAAGAAGTAGGGATACGTTGGAATTGTTTGGAGTGCCAAAATAGAGGTTGAAGACGGCTGGAGTCAATCTGGAATTCACGATATCAAGAGGCCAGAAATTAGGGTTAAAGGGGGTTTTAGCCAAATGCATCTTAAGTTGGCCTAGGATATCGGCCAGAGGGTGTGGATCACCCACATCACAATCCATTAGTGGTGTATGATCATTTAAACACTATTTTGGTGTTTAAATAAAGATCACCCACAAAATAATAACATTAATAGGTAATGATATTAAAAACTAAATAATGAAACCTAAATCTAACAATCCCCAAGATCAATCGATTTATATTTTTACAAATTAAACCCTAAATTCATAAGCCAATGTCTTAGAATTTTTTAGGAAAATTTGTATTTTCGGACTTACAAGTTTGCTTATTTGCAGAAACGTCCCTATAGTTTGAAATTGTGCAAAATAGGCCAGCTCCAAGCCAAGCCGTTTCCACTTCAGCATCCACTTATTTTTTTCATTATATATATGTTTATTTTTCATTTTTTTTATTATCCATTTTTTCAATTCCGACTACAGTAGCGCTCACTCTCTTATAATTGCGGGTCGTAGTATCCGATATTTTAAGAGCTATCTTAAGTGTTATTTTACGATAGCGGACGATATTTTATGATAGTGATCGCTAACATATGATAGTGATTGCCAACATATGATAGATTTTAGGGTACAAATTTTATAATAGCGACCGTTATCTTAAGATGGCGACCGCCATCTTACGATGGCGGTCACTATCTTAAGATAGCAGTCGCTATTTTTTTTAAGATAACAGTATGTTAGCGGCCGCTAACTTAAAAAATAAAATAAATAATAATAATAATAATAATAATAATAATAATAATAATAATTAAGATAGCGGTATGTTAGTGACCGCTAACATACCGCAACGGCCGCTAACTTTAAAAAAATAAAATAATAATAAAATAAAATTTTAAGATAGCGTTATGTTAGCGGCCGCTAACATACCGAGATAGCGACCGCTAACTTAAAAAAATATATATATATAAAAAAAAAAAAAAAAAAAAATTTAAGATAGCGGTATGTTAGCGGCCGCTATCTTAAGACAGCGGGCGCTAACTTACAAATATATATATATATTATTATTATTATATATATATTTTTTAAGATAGCGGTATGTTAGCGGCCGCTACTTAAGATAGCGGCCGCTAACTTACCAAAAATATTTATTTATTTATTTTTTGTTTTTAAGATAGCAGCTGTTAACATACCGTAGTGGCCGTTAGCTTACCAAATTTTTTTTTTTAATTTTTTTTATTATATATATTTTTTTAAGATAGCGGTATGTTAGGAGTCGCTATCTTAAGATAGCGGCCGCTAACTTAAAAAAAAAATATATTATTATTTATTTTTTTTATTTTTTAAAATTTAAGATAGAGGTATGTTAGCGGCCGCTATCTTAAACAGCAGCGGCCGCTAACTTAAAAAAAAAAAATAATAATAATAATTTATTTTTTTATTTTTTTTATTTTTTAAGATAGTGGTATGTTAGCGCCGCTATCTTAAAATATCGGCCGCTATTCTAAAATAGCGGTCGATATTCTAAGATATCACTCGCTATCCTAAGATAGCGCCCGCTAACTTTAAAAAAAAAAATTTAAGATAGTTGTATGTTAGCGGCAGCAGCCGCTAACTTTATAAAATTTTTTTATTATTATTATTATTATTATTATTTTTAAGAGTATGTTAGCGGCCGCTATCTTAAGATAGCGGCCAATATCTTAAAATATCGGTCGCTATCGACCGCTATCCTAAGATTTCGCCGGCTACTTTAAGATAACGCTCGCTATCTTAAGATAGCAGCCGATATCCTAAAATAGCGCCCGCTACCTTAAGATGTCGGCCGCTATCTTACCTAGCCTGGTCTACTAACTATATATTAAAAAAGAGGAGAAATCAATATCTCACGAAGATAATGTAGTCGATATCTTACATAGATTGTTGTAGTTCTCTGGACTATATTAATTGCAGTCGAATCTCGAAATCGCAATCCAAGAAAAAGTGTAAAAAAAGCAAATAAACATAGGGAAACAAATATATATAAGGGAAACGTGAAACCGGCTTGGCCAGGAGCTGGCCTGTTATGTAAGGATTGAAACTATAGGGCCGTTTCTGTAAATACGCAAACTTATAGGGCCGAAAGTGCAAATTTCCCTTATTTGAAATGACTAATCAGCAAATCATCATAAAAATAAATTAGAAAATGTAAAAAGAATCAAAGAATAATTCATTTATAATCGTAGATATATAGAACCCCAATTGCAAATTCAAAATGATTGAAATATGATTTTTTATATGAAAAAAAGATACATGCCTCAGTAAGAGAGATTTATTGGAGTGTAGCGAAAATTTTCAGAGATTGAGAGGTTGCAGGTAATCGAATGTGTTCGATGACGCCGATTTCTGGTTGCGAAATGTGTTTGAAATTAAAACTTAACATCAACCCCCAGCGAGAGAGAGTGAGGAGAAGAAAATATAACTTAATAGCAAAGGAACTAATACTGTGTTACCCATTATACCAAAACTAAATATATAATAAAGTTGAGACTTAATAATCATAGATATAGGAGCTAAATAACCATTAGATCTGGGGGACTTGCACCTAAGCAAGCAACATCTAAGTACATCATATAAAAAGTTGGTGACATGATCCCCCAAGACCATTGTGTCGTGGCTACGCCAGTGGTTACGGGATTCTTTAAATGGAATATATCAGTCAACAACGATACCATTTTTTTATTATTAGAATGAGGGGTGTGCAGGTAGCAAAAGTTGGTCTACACCTAAATTATATATGCAATTATTTGGAAAGAAATACAAAAAGGAAAAGTTTGCCCAAAAAGCTGCTATCATCACACTTTTTGACAGACATTATATGTTGGGCCACATTATTTGTATCCGTTTTCCTTCTAAAGAATACAAGCTTATAGGAAAAAATCATTGACTATCTTAAATCTAACGATGGAAAATCTTCCACACAATAGATCTTGAATCATTGCGCACCTATCAGACGGTCACATGTCGATTCCACGTGGCATACATCACCAAATGTAATTGTCTTATACATATGCCTATGATCACGATCAATTTTTCAGGATGTATACTACGTGGAATTAAGATCTAATTGCCTGATAGGTACGCCATGATGTGAAGATCTATTATAGAAGAATGAGACGAAAAACAATCTCTATTGAAGGCATACAACAGTTCCCATGATTTGAAGATCTATTGTCTAGAAGAATGGGATAAAAACTATCTCTAGCCAAGGCAGACAATGATTTTTTCTTGTGAAAGAGCATGTGATCTTCGGAGGAAATATTGGTGTGAATAACCCCTCCTTTAATGAACCGGGCGATTCACTAAAAAATTGGACGGTTCATTGGTTGAACCCAAAAAATTGAAATTTCTGATTCTGAATTGGACCAAACTAGCTTGACCCCCGATTCCGATCAAACCAGGTCGGACCGGTACGGTCCCATTTTTTTAAGTCAATGACTGACTAAGTTGGTTGCTCTATGGTAGTTGCCTTCGCTATTTGAAAAAATAAATAAATAAAATAAAAAGGCTGCAGCTCAAATAAGAGGGCTACTCCTTAAAAAAAAAAAAAAAAAAAAAAAAGGGATATTAGGGCAGCCCACGTTTTCTTCCCACACTTCATTTCTCGTTGCATACAAAATTTTGTTATCTGCACACCAATCAAGAAATTAACAATAGAAAATTTTATTCTCTTATGACTAATAAGGATTCAAAACATCTATTATTAAATAAAACGTCTATTTTCCACCTGGATCAAAATCTTGATTTTTCGGTATATATAGGTCAACTTCAAAACCAATACTTATTGATTTTAGACCATACATTCTCAACTTTTTCCTTTTATAGTTAAATAGACTTGTTCCATGCGCATACCAATTTTTGTTATCAGCATGCATTTAATTCTAGGGTAGCTCTATTCTTGTTCATGCATTCTTCGAAAACACCCACTTGTGCAACCTCTTAAAACTTATTGATTGGGTCAGATCAGACGATAGAGATTGTATTTCACTCCTGATTTTAACATTATGTCACACCCATCAGACGGTCAATTTTCTATTCCATATATCACATATCTTCAAAAAGTGCCCCTTGTTTACAGTGATACACATCACTCTAAAATATATTTTAGGGACATATTTAGGATATATGACATGTGAAATAAGAATTAATCGTCTAATAGGTGTGACATGGTCTGAAAATTGATAACATCGGAGTTAAACACAATCTCCATCATCTGATCAGCCCCAATCAATGAGTTTTAAATGGTCAAGGCCGGTGCTCTCAGAGTACGCGCTGGGTGCGTTTAGAGATGCGCTTAGTTTTATCTTTTTCTGCGTGCGTGAGTGAACAAAGTGCAGTGCGCATCGCAGCCATCTAAAACTTAAAAGTGCTTGCATCTATCACCGTCCAAAACGGGCTGACAAATTTTGCCGCCATATCTCAAACCCGACGACACTTGCTATTGGCCTATTGCCACTTGGCACCCCAATAGCCTCGCCCTTCTTCTTCTCAGAAAATAACTCACTCCCTGACTCCCTCTCTCCCTCTCTCCCTCTGTCATTGGTTTCCTCAACGGTCAGACGTTGACGCCGCTCACGACCCTCAGTGAGGTCGACGCCCGCCCGGTGCTCGCCTTGACGTTACAACAACGGGTTAGGGTTTCTGTTAGATCTTTTATATTTGCTTTGTAATCGAATTTAGGGTTTTGATTGGCTGTGTTTTGGTAGTATACGGTGCTGATATTCAGATATTACAACGTGAATGGCTATTTCTTTTAACCTCCCCACCACTCAATGTCAGCTCTCAATTTATACGAACATTAGGACGTCCATGGATTTCTATGTCCTCTAAAGTCTGTGTGCACGCCGAAAACCATTTACTGCTTTGAATCAGTGATGGAGATCGTTTCTTTTGTCCCAATATTCCACATAATCGATCTTCAGATGATGGACATACTATTAAATCGTCCATTTTTTATTCCATATGGCACACATCCCAAAAAAAGTGACAGAAAATCATGTAGCACTCATCATAGTGAAACCTGATTTTCGATAAGTTTTTGGGATGTGTGCCACGTGAAATGAAAAACCAACTCTCAATGGTACACCAATGGTAAATCCTTACTACTTTGGGGCGTAATACACCACCATGCTCTAAAGTCAACGGCTTTGGCTGCCCACTCTATGGCAGCTTTCACTCTGGTACTCCTATTGGGCTCCTAAGTAGCCATTTTCTTGGGACGCCCCTTCCAAGGACTCCACGGTGGCCCACTCTATTGCGGCTTTCACTCCGGTACCCCTCTTTGGGGCCCCCAAGTCGGTCGCCCTTCTGATATTCAAACTCAAGACGTGGTGCTGGGTCTGATAAGTCGTAACTCCAGAATTGCCTAGGAGAAGTTAATTCCTTATTACTTTGGGGTCATAACATAATGGTTTTCGGCATGGGTGCGCCTACTTTTTTAGGGTGTGCAAATACTTTTGCCCAGAAATGGTGCCCTTTTTAAAAATAAAATAAAATAAAGTAATGGCATTATTAACTTGGATGGCAATTTTTTCTGTAATTATTGCATGGTTATGCTATGGCTGTCAACGGGTTGTATCCAACCCGTTTCCCAACCTAGTTTTTGAAACAGGTCAGCCACATATTTGTTGGGTCGGATGGGATCGAGCTTCAAGCATTCAACTTGAACTGACCAGTATTTTCTATTTAGTATAAAGGATTTATGAGATTTTGAACTAGGTCGACCTGATCCGACCCTATTTTTCGGGTTGGGCATCTACCCTTGACTAGTGGCGGAACCAGAATTTTTCTGATAGGAGATCCCTTATAGTCGTAAGATAGTAATAATAGTAAAGAACACTTCAATGGTGTGAGATCAAAATTTCTAATTTAATGGTAGAAGATTGTTTAACACTGTTTGGGGTATGAATGTCCGTCAGTCAGAAGCCATTGTCCCTAAAAATAATTGTACTTTTGAGTATAAATTAGGGCTTTTATTTTTATTAAAAAATAATAATTATAGCATACCTTTGACTTCAGCGAAAAATCGACGACAATTTGAGATCTTAGCGTTGGCAATCGGAGAGTGAATGAGATGTCATAGAAAGAGATGGGTGGCTAAGATTTGAGAGAGAGAAAGAGAGAAGACAGAAAGACGTTGGGAGTTGGGAGTGGAGAGAGAGAGAGAAGAGAGAGACGCTGGAACTTGGGAGTGGAGACTAGAGAGAGAGAGAGAGAGAGAGAGAGAGAGAGAGAGAGAGAGAAGGAGATGGAGATTGGAGAGTGGTTGGGCTTGGAGAAACGAGAGAGAATTTTGGGAGAGAGAGAGAGAGAGAGAATTTTAGGCATGAGATTTGGGAATAGAGAGAGAGAGAATTTTGGGAGTCTATTTATCTTAAAAAAAGTTGTGGATAAAAAAGTAAGTTTTTAAAATATCTTAAGAAGTTTTGGGATTTGGGGGATCCTTATTAAAAAATTTTGCCCCTAAAAAGATGGAACTTAAAAGGCTTTAAAGAAAAAAAAACTTGCGATGGGGGATTCCGCCCGGGACCCCCATTGAACAACGTGACTCCGCCACTGACCTTGACCCATCTAGAAGCCAAAATTTTGGCTGAATGCGAGCCGACCCTTTGACATCCCTAATTATGCAAGATCAGTTTATCTTTGGAAATTTGCACCTTTCGATTTGCTATCTAACAAAGTTTTCTTACTTCTCGCAGATGACAGAGTTTGATGATGTCAACATCACACACTAGATGACTATTATCATCCCGGTGATTTGGAAGGTGGGTGAAGTTGGTAGGCTAGAACTCACTCGAAACTGTTTAAATAGCAGTGATACATCTTTTGCAGAGCTATGTTATTGATCAGAGATGATCGTTAATTCAACCGACTGATCATAATTGAGCATCGACTTCTATTGCACTATAATGGGTTTCCACTCTTTGGACAGATTCCACTTGTTAGTGTTGAATTACAGCAAAAGTTCATGCCATCTCTGCAAGGTCTTCAATGTTTTGATTGGATGTGATGTGGTTATATATTGACCAGGAAAGAGTTTTGAGTGGTTACACACTTACGCTTGATCTGACATCAACTCGTTAGTCTATAGACAGATCATTAATCTATAGATGAATAGTTGAACTTAACAAGGAGCATTTGATTTTAGTAGAACATGTTTTGATTGAATTGAACAGAGAAAGTTTGAGTTTAAGTGGAAGAGTGGAATGATTAAAAGGTGCTGCTATTTTATTTTGAGTGGATATAGCTTTTGCATGGGTGTGACTCGGAATTTCATTAATTAGAGCGCATATATATGGTAGTAACCGTGTACATTTTCCTTTCTTTCTTTCTCATGCCATCTTTCATATCGACATAATGATGGCTGAAGACGCTTTAGCCGAAGAGAGATTGGCCACAGTAGTATCTCCAACTAGTAGTGAAACATTTGAAAAAATTGCTCCATTCCTAAAACCAATCGCAGATCCCATCAATGGAGCATTGGGAATTCCCTTTTCTCTTTCATCCAAAAACGTAAATGGCCTAAAGTTTCCGTACAAGGTTCTCTTCAACGGGTGGAAGCATCCACAGAGGAAATGGAAAGAATGGGTTCATAGATTGATTCCATTATACGGGGATATCTGGAAGACAGCGGGTATCTATGACGCCATAATGGCTTCTACGTTTCAGATTAGAAAAGAGTATGCAGTGATTTCCATGCTGGCGGAGTGTTGGTGTTCAGAGACTAACACATTCTTCTTTGAGTGGGGTGAAGGAACAATGACCTTAGAAGATGTGTTCTTCCTCGGAGGGTTTTCGATTCTCGGAGAGCCCGTGAGGACTAATAATTTAACAGGAGAATTAGCGGAGATGATGGAGAAAATATCTTTGGAACACAAGAAATTCTGGAAGCGCAAAAGTCATAAAGCAGAACACTCGGCTTGGATCAATTATTTCATAGATAGTGAGGGGGATCTGGCCCATGTCGCATTTCTCGCCTTGTGGTTGTCAAGGTATGTTTTTCCATCTCATCCCGATCAAGTTGTAGCACCGCTTGTTTTCGAAATTGCTGTTCGATTGGCTCAAGGGACGCTGATTGCTCTCGCACCTGCAGTCCTTGCAAGCATTTACAGAGATTTGAGAGTGTTGCATTCTCTCCATCTATGTAAAGATTACGAAGCATTAGCTCCTGTTGTGTGGGCGCCGTTTCAATTTATGCTGCTATGGGCTTGGGAGAGGTTTATAGAATTACAGCCTGAAAGAGGACCCAACCAACTTTGCAGTAATGAACCAATGGCGGCTCGATGGCACAAATTAAAAGCTAATCTGAAACTTGAATTCGTTAGGTCGGTTTTAAAATCAGCTAAAAATTTCAAATGGCGGCCGTATTTAGATCATACATCATTTCATGGAGATAAAGGAAAATGGGTTTACAATAGTATGATTGAGCAGGATGCACAATTGAGTACGTTCGCCCATTGCTTGAGGGCTTGTGAGCTTGTTGGAGTTGACTGCATAGAACAATATCTTCCACATCGGGTGGCGAGGCAATTTGGCTTTGTTCAAGATCTCCCAGATATCGTTTCAAGGGCAGATGCGGATTGGGAAAGTGCATGGAGAACATATCACAAGCCTCTCGACCGGACCAAATTATATGTTCCACCGCGACTGTGTGAACCAGATGTCACGCTAAGATTCTTAAACTGGTGGAACTCTTCCATGTCGGTCCATAGTGTTACAACCAGAGACAATTTGACAAACGAAAGAAATTTGAAGAAACCCGAGAGTGCACCTCAATATCATAAAATTGGAATGATGACCTCGGGTCCTCCAGGATTTCCACCCAAATGTAAGAAGAGGATGTTGGACGAGGAATGGGATGAAGATTATCTCACTTTCTCGGGAAGTTTTAAATTGGCAAAAGGTCTCACTTCTGATGGGAAAAAGCCGAATCAGATCGAGCAACGAGTGGAGAGAGTTACTGAAGAAGCAAAGATGAGATCGTTGGGAGTAACCTCTGATGACCCTTTGATCATAGAAGATGGCGAAGGGTTGGGAGTATCCTCTGTTGACCCTTTGATCATAGAAGAATGCGAAGGAGAGCCGAGGGGAAGAGGAAGAGAAGAAGCAGGGCTTGATGGCATAATTGACAAGTTCAAGAAAGAGATTGTGGAGCTTCAAGCAAAAGTGTCTGTGCTGAAGAAGTCATAATCTTAAACAGGAATGCCTGCCTCAATAGTAAGCGCACCAAGCTCACATGGGTTCTGTTTTTTGTGTTTTTTTTTGGGTCTCAGAAACCTTTTTGGGTATCCTTTTTGAAAGATCAGTAGTTGCCTGAAACTCTTTTTGATCAGTAGTTGGCTGATACTTTCCAGATGCCATTTTTGTATCCTTTAAGATACATGATGTATAGAAATTGAAGTTCTTGTAATGAAGGGATGTTTGTGGGATTGAGGGTGCATGTTACTGTTCATCTCGGTCCATCCAGTTCCAGTCCATGGGTCCACCCATGGTTTTAAATATCATTAGGGCCCCTCGGATGCAATATACACCCTTGATATCATAGAGGGTCACATATCGGGTCATATTGGATCATATCGGCCGATATGAATCCGATATGAACTGGTTATAATACCAAAAATGCCCTTTGGGCAATTTTAAAAAAAAAAAAATTATAATTATAATAATAATATATATATATATATATATATGACTCTCTATGATAAATCCAATATGCCCGATACGAATCGGCTTGGAATTAAATCCTTGGTTCCACCTATCATGGGAGGGAAAAATTCTACTTGAGAGTAAGAGTAACCAATTTCGGATTTTGCAATCATTCGGTAGGGGGTTTGAGTAATACGGTCTGAGAAGATTTGGAAAAAACGATATGCATACATTAATGATTTACAATTATAAAAAATGGTACAAAGTATGATTACAGCATGGATGGAAAAAAGTTAGATTATTCATCAAATTCAAAAAAATTTGGTATATTTCTTAATTTAGAAACGATTTCTATCATTTGATTCAACAGAGTCAACCATCGATCAGATGATGGGCTTTTGACTGTCTCTAATGGAAGGATAGAGAGAGTTTTTCATGCTAGTCTTTAGCACCAAAGATCTTTTCACCATGGCCCCCAAATCAGACGGTCTAGAGGGTTTTTTCAAATGGCACAAGTTCCAAAAATACTGTGCAAGTAGTTGCTGCCTATCTAAAATGTCCCAAGCGTTTTTTAAACCATTTTTTCTATAAGTAAGCTGGATTGAACTGGTGTCCTCCAAAAATATAATGGCACACGTCACGCTAAAACGTAATTTTCATATTGGATTCTGATTAGCCAAAAATCCAGCCTAATTTTCATATTGGATTCTGATTAGCCAAAAATCCAACCTGAAATCTCTATAGCAAACCCTAATACTAGCTCTCTTAATCTTTTATTAAATCTCCTCCATTTCTATGATAAATCAATTAGGGCTGCAAAAGGGTACACATTTGCGCCTACTAAAAAAACGGCCCACATTAGTCAACCATTTCAAGTGGTAAGGTAGGGCATGGTTGTTACATGTAGAGTTGGTATTAAGTGCTTCAAAAGAAATGGGTCTGTCTCAAAGATTCTTTCATATATGCTCAATCTGAATCCATAAAACAGGTTATACTAAGCCTTTTTTAGACCTGAACGAATAAAGTTAGTGCATTCTGTTTTAGGGTGGCTTTATTTGCATCGCACAAATCTTTCAATGCACCCCATAGTGGCTTACTTACGCCTACAATGTTGTGGTTTGTCAATAAAATAAATTGGGTTTATTTTTAGAGTACCTTTAAATTTACCCACAGAATCTTTGAGTTCACCCACGCTCAAACACATTGACTACGATGAATCTGACAATGGAGATCGTTTATCCTCCTAATTTTTCACACGATGGATCTTGAGATCATGAGCGTACCATTATATTGTCAGTGTTTTATTTCACGTGACATACATCTCAGAAAAGTGACCGTAACATCTCGTGCACACTCAAAATTGACTTTAAGGTCACTTTTTTGGGTGTGTACCACATAAAATAGAAAACCGATCATCTGATGGTACCCACATGATCTCAAGGTCCATCATGTGAAAGATTGGGATAATAAACAATCTCTATCGTCTGATTCAATGCAGTTAATGTGTTTCAGCGTGGGTGAACTTAAAGATTTAGTCGGTGGATTTAAAGGTACTCTTATTTTTATTTGCAACACAAATCTTTCAATGTATGAGTGGGTTGCATATGAAGTTTTGTGAACTACATATAAAGGACCCCTTAGTTAATGCATCCATAACCATCCAAATAGATAAATTTAAAAAGTAGACTATAAGACCTATGGTTTTAAATATCGACCGACGTCTCAACCTATACGTATACATTTTGTGTCTTGAGTTGAACGAGATGATGGGGCAAATGAACTGTATAGGATGTTTCACTAGTTCTTACGTGAAACTGTAAGAATCATTACTTTTATATATACATAAAAATATAATTATTTTGAGTCCCATCATGAAATATTTTGATATAATTAATCCTAAGTTATATCTAATCTATGTGATAAATTGAAGAATTGATTATAATGTTTTGTCCAAATTTGTATAATGTAATATTTGCATTGTTAATAATTTTTAATGGCTTATAGATGTCATTCTTTAATTGAGATGGTTCCAATGAAGGACAATTGTTTAGATTGATCACAAATATATACCACATGTTATAAGAGTAAAACATTTTTTATAAGATCAAACACATATTTTAATGATGTAAGATTCTTGAAACACTTCTTTTTATATCATGGTCGTATCCAGGGGCGAGTGGATGTTATAGGTTATGGGGGCCCAACCCCTACAAACCTGCAAAAATCCTTTTACGAGGATATAAAAAAATATATATATCCGCCATGCATCCCCACTCTAGGGACCCCATAAAATCGGGCAAAAATATACTCTCTCTCCTACTGTCTCTCTCTCTCTCTCTCCCTCTCTCTCCCTCATGCTATTTCTCTCTCTCTCTCTCTCTCTCATAGCGTCTCGTTCTCTTTCTCCTACTTGCGGTTTCTCTCTCAAGCGTTCTATCTTTAGTAGGCAATGGGCACCTACATCAATAATCTAAGAATCTTTCTTCTCAACTAGGCGATAGAGATCGTATTTCCCTCCGATCTTCCACACAATGAGATACAAATCTTATCGCTTGATGGTAGACCCATGATATCAAGATCCTTTGTATGAAAGAATGGGGGGAATAAGGATCTCATTGTCCGATTCAAAGTAGTCAACAATTTAAGCACGTGAAATCCGAATTGAAAAGAAAGATTCCTTGGTTGTAAATACAGATACTCTTAATTATTGGCAATGGGCAGATGTGGCTTTGTTTTCAACTTGGTATTTGTTAAGGGCAACTATGTTAGCGCCTACCCAATTACTTAGGCTGCGTTTGGGTTAGCTCTTTTGGGGCAAAGAGCCACTCTTTCACTCTTTGGCTCTGACAAAGAACTACTTTTAGATTTGGTAACACAGCTCCTTACCTCATTTGCTCTAGTGGGGAGCTGTTTTAAGTGATAAAACTGCTCTATCTCAAAGCAGATTCTATCTGCTCTGACAAAAAGCAAGCAAAGAGTTGCTTCTGCTCTTGTAAGAGCTAACCCAAACACAGCCTTAGGGTTCCTACATTGAAGTTAGCGTTGAAACCAAGGTATAAAAAATCAGCCAATACCGATACGTATATTATTGGTCCTCCAACTCGGTATCCGTATCCATATCAACTTTTACAGCCCGTATCGGCCGATATGTATCTGTTTGAGCGGAGAGAATTTTTTTTTTAAAGGGCCGATCCATATCGGTCCTCCATGGACCGATACCCGATATTGAAACCGATTTTGATACCTTAGTTGAAACAAATGATGTAGATTGCTTTTCATCCCATAGTTTCCCCACAATTGATCTTAACAACATGGGCATACCATCAAACCGCCCATGGATAAAAACACTGTTCCTAAAATCATGTTTAATCGCGATCTGTCCCACATGATTTTTAAGTTACTTTTTTGGGATTTGTGCCACATGGACTACCACGATGACGGTCATAGGGTACGCCCACGGTGTTAAGATCAATCATATGGATGAGCGGAATGAAAATCTCTTTTCATTGTCCAATTCAATATAGTCAATAGGTTTACATTTCATTCTCACCTTTTTACCGAAAGTGCCTACTTAATGATGTCCAGCGGTGTGGTGGGCAATAGCGTGCACCTTCATTAAGTGGGCACTTTCAGTAAATAGGTAGGCACAAATAGAGTTACAAGTTGGCCCTTGCACATGATTTGAAATAAAGGCTTAGCATTTGGGGCACTTGTGTCATGTGAAAATACATCTAAGCCGTCTTATTTGAAGTCTTGATCTAAAGATCTTAGGTGAAAAAGATTGGCCCTAAACATGATCTTTATCATATGATTCGATGCAATCAAAAGCTATTGATTCAATAGTTGAATGTTATTGAATTATATAATAGAGATCGAGTTTTGTGTCAATCTCTTGAGCCCAAGATCTTTAGATCGTGGCCTTCAAATCAAATGACTTAGATTATATTTTTTTCATTACACAAATCCCCAAAATACAAGTCTTTTTAACAGAATGGGTTACGCTACAAAAAACTACCGCTACAAAAATACTAGCGGCAATTTTTTGTAGCGACAAGACTAATAGCGGCAGTTTTTTATTAAAAAAAATTACCGCTAATAGTCTTATTTTTTGTAGTGATGCCAACTTTTGTTGTGCAAGTAATGGCTGCCTAATTAAATTCCATCGGCTTATTTACTTTTTTTCTTTTAGGGTGATTTTTTTTATAACATATATCCACTATTGGGGTGCCCCCACTACAAGAGAAGGGCTAAAAATTCAAAAAGTACACTCTAGTGCTACGGCTATGTAGAAAACCGACCGAACCGACCCAACTGACCAAAACCGACTGAAATTTCAGTTCGATTTTGGTTTTAGAGCATATCAGTTTCGATTTTGAAGTAAAAAACTCGAAACCGAACCGATAAGAAATCGATAATAAGGTATTACTTGGGTGCATACAAAAAGGGGAGAGAACAAGTGAAGAAGCAAAGGTGAGATCATTAGGAGAATCATCTAATAACCCTTTGATCATAGAAGACCACGAAGGAGAGACGAGGGGAAGAGGAATGCACGGAGGGTTTGATGGGATAATTGAGAAGTTCAAGAAAGAGATAGCTGAGCTTCAAGAAAAATTTATGGGTTGAAGAAGTCCCAAGCAAGGTAACAAACTCAGTATTGGGTATCGGTCCTTGGAGGAATGATACAAATCTGTAGACACCCGTTTTCGTCCGAAAGGGACTTGAAAAGTGCATACCAATAGTATCGGTCCATTTTAAAAATAATAATAATAAAAAAATACAGGTATCGGGAGTACTTGCTACGTATTGTAACGGCCAATACGGTCCCATATCGGCCGATACCGAGTTGGATACTCGATACGTATCGGTTTTCCGAAAAACCGATACATATCAGTATGGCCGATATTTGATACCATGGTGTCAAGGATAAGTTTAACAGGAAGGCCAACCTCATGAAATGGGTGTGCACTATATGCTAATATGAGAACTGTTTTTTTGAGAGACCATTCTTAGTATCCATTTTGAAAGATGAAAAGTTGGCTGATATTTTTCAGATGTGCAAATTTTGTACACTTTTGGTATATTTGATGAACAGAAATTGAAATTAATATAATCATAGGGTGGATGTGGGATTGTAACTTTGTAAGTACTTATTGTGGTTTGTGTTCAAGGAAGTACGGATACTCTATTTTTGGCAACGAATCTATATTGTATCCGTGTTAGATATCGATGCTTGAGGGAAACAACTGTATGTGTATCTTAGGCGTTTCTAAAAAAATAAATTATAAGATGATGAAAAGTAGACTATGAGTTTGGGATTTAGGTTTTTTCTGAAAAGAAGAAGAAGAAATCGAAGGTGGTTACCAGCGTGCAACATACCTATTCGAAATTAGTCTCTCTAAGATTTTTTTGTTTCTATTTCATTTTCTTCTTTTTCTTAAGTTTACTTATGTCAAAAATGTTAGAAGTTCCTATTTTGGTGGCCATCACTATGGTCAAACCCGTTGACCGGTGAATGGTATAAGATCAACCTTAAGATGTACAATTGCTATTCTGATGAGTTTGAAGAGAATAGGCAACTGTTTATTGAGTCTTTCAGTTAAGGTATGATTGTGATTTCTAATCACACTACAATTAGTAATTTCAGTCCTTAATGGGATAGGACTCTTTGGCTATAAATATAAGGGGTGCCTGGTCCCAACGATAGTTCGACAGAATTCAATCCTCCCTATTGGCTAGAGCATCCTCATTGTGCTAAGAGACATTGAACGCGAGAATATCGTTGAAGATCGGCAACCATCAATGGCTAACGCTCAAGGTGCGCATATTTATAGTTTATATATTTATTAGTTTTTGATTGATCGTGCGCCTAGATCTTTAAGCTAAATTTGGATGGTCGGATCGTCAGATCCATTTAGATTCCATCAATTGGTATCAGAGCCATGATTGGCGTTCTGATCGGTCAAAGCTTTAAAATGAGTTTTTTTTTTTTTAATGGCTGTTTTATAAAAAAAAAATTTGGCGGTGGGGTTCTCGACCTTTGGATCCACCGCCGACGGGATGGCTAATCGGACCCTGGGTCTGGTGACCATAGAGGGAAGGAGGGCTGCTGTTGCAGCTCAAGTCAAAAAAAAAAAAAAAAATAAATTTGGTTCAGGTGCTGGTTTCTCGCCCTGGCATCGGCCAACTTCGGCGTTGGCCGTCACCCTCTGACCGTCGTGGTCACTAGATGGGGCGCGGGGAAGCCCGAAAGGGTTGTCTGTAACAACAACCAAAAAAAAAAAAAATAAAAAATTTTATCTGGGCCGACCGTGCCGATGCACCCCATCAAGCGGCGCTGGTCACAGGTGGGGGCGCGGGTAAGCACCCAATGCCGGCTGTTTCCTCTGTTGTAACTTCAAAAAAAAAAAAAAAAATTCTGAAGAAGAGGAAGAAGAAGAAGAAAGGGGATTTGGGGCGGGTCCGCTTCCGGCCCACTGCCCGACCCGCCTAGCCCTTTTGGGTGTATTTGACCCTTGGCAAGACCCGGCTGGCCACCTTGGCTACCCGACCCGCCAGCCCCCCTGATCCTATATGGCCCATGGACCCGAATGGCCATTTGGACCACGGCCCGACCCGCCTGACCCGCCCGACCTGCTGGGCCCACTCGACCCACCCGACCCGTCTGGCCCTACTTGGCCCGACCGACCCAACCCTGCTGGGCCTCTTCGACCCACCCGACCCGTTTTGGCCCCTGGCCCGTCTGGCCTATTTTGGCATATGGCCCGACCCGCATGGACCCGTCTGGCCCTTTGGACCATGGCCCGACCCGCTGTGCCCCTAGCCCACTCGGCTTTTGGCCCATGACCCGATCTACAAGGCCCTAGGCCCACTCGGACTTTTGGCCCATGGCCCGACCTACATCCTGACCACAGGGCCCACTGGATGAGGCCCATTCGACCACAAAGGCCCATGGTATGGCCCGATACCCGGCCCAATTATTCCGACACTATTTCCTAACATTCTCGGGCCATTTCTGGGCTATTTATAGGTCCGATTTTCGGACATTATATATGAATTTTGACTATCTCGGATATTCCGGATCCGTTTTTGAGGTCTAGTTTTGATAATGAGCTCTCTATTATGATATTTTTATGACCTAATGTTATTTTTTTCCATTTTTTAATTGTGTAATCAATTTTTGTTCAAGTATCATTCATTAGAATTGGGTAGTGGAGGTTGTGCTCCTCCACCATGGCTGGTACTTACACATTATAATACTCGTTTGTTGTCTATTTTGACACCTCCTCATAACACGTTTTGTGATCATCTAAATTATTATCAAGCCTAATTTGAAAACATGGCTTGGAAAGATTCTTCTACCCAACGGTGATGATCCTTCCTAGTGCCGTGGTTTTCATAGTGAGGTTTAATTTTGTCCATGACCGTGTTACAAATCCAGTGAAAGTGTGTAGTGAACGTTGGCGTTACAACATAAGGGATTCTTCTGCCCAACGGTGATGAATCACTTAATGTTATATGATGGCTGTGTTTCACTATTCATTATTTTGTGTGTATGGGTACTGCTCGCGTGTTGTGACTTGACCCAACGGAGGGTCATAACGACGCAATTAGTACCACAACCATTAATATAGATTGAGGAAGCGACTAGTGTGTTATGGCTCGACCCAACGGAGGGTTATAATGACACAAATCATTTCTCAATAAAACCATATTGGTTTTAATTTTTATATTGCTTGACATATTTTAATTTTCGCGTCACATACTATAATTATAACCTTGTGGAATTGATAGTTACTTCGATTGTATGTGGACATAATAAAGCCCTTAATTATTGTGCAGCATTGAACCCGTCTATCATAACCAGTATGATTGGTGGAATTGAACTTTTGAGTGGATCAAATTATAAGAAATGGAAGGAACAAGTTGCAATTGTTCTAGGCGGCATGGATCTTGACTATGCTATACAATCTGATAAACCCAAGGTGCTCACCACTGATGCCTCGGCTGAGGATCTAGCAGTGAACCATACGGATTTAGAAAAATGGGATAGATCAAATCGTATGAGCCTCATGATCATAAAGAGTTCCATTGCTGATGCGATTCGGGGAGGTATTCCTGACTTGCACACTGCAAAAGAATACATGCAAGTCATTAAGGAACAATTTCAAGGGACTTCTAAAGCCCTTGCCAGTAGTCTAATTGTTAAAATGGGAACCATGAAATATGATGGTCATAGCGGCGTCCGGGAGCACATTATGAAAATGAGTGGCATGGCCACTCAATTGAAAGAACTGGACATGGGTTTTTCTGAGGGTTATCTTGTTCACTTCATTATGACTTCTCTTCTTGCGCAATTTGGCTCGTTCAAGATCAATTATAACACGCAGAAAGAGAAGTGGAAGATGAACGAGCTAATCGCTCACTGTGTCCAAGAAGAAAAACGACTTCGGGCTGAAAAACCTGAAAGTGCCCATTACGCCGCTCTTGGCCCATCGAAACGAAATTTCAAGCGAAATCCGGGACAATATAAAGGAAAGAACGTGAAAGCTCCTCCACCGGAAACAAAACAAGGAGAGGCTAGCACATCTACTTCTGGCATCAAGTGTCACTTCTGTAAGAAGAATGGACACATTAAGAAGAATTGTCAGAAATACAGAGATTGGCTAGTTAAGAAAGGTAATGACCTTGCTTTTGTGTGTTTTGAATCACTTTATGTTGATGCTCCACGCAATACTTGGTGGATAGATTCTGGTGCAACTATTCACATAAGTAATTCAATGCAGGGATTTCGATCCAGCAGGAAGCTAAGTAAAGGCGAACGTACCATCAAACTCGGGAATGGAGTAGAAGCAGACGTGGAGGCCATTGGGACTCTCCGTCTCATTTTAGATAGTGGTTTCATTTTAGATTTAGTTGATACTATTTATGTTCCCAGTATCACTAGAAACCTTATCTCAATTTCTAAATTGGATTCATTAGGTTTTGAATTTAAATTTAGACATAATATGTTTACTCTATTATTTAATTCCGATATTGTGGGTGGTGGCTCATTAGTGGGCAATCTTTATCAGTTGAACTTGGATTCATCTTACGCCCAATCTTTAGTTTCTATGCATGTGAATGATAAAATAAGTAAGAAACGAAAACGAGCACTCGATAACTCCTCCATTTTATGGCATAAACGTTTAGGCCATATATCTAAGGATAGAATGGAGAGGTTAATTAAAGATGATATAATCGATGCGCTCGATTTCTCTGATTTCAATACTTGTGTTGATTGCGTTAAAGGGAAACTCACAAAGACTAATAAGAAAGGGGCTCTCAGAAGCACGAGTTTGCTGGAAATAGTCCACACTGATATTTGTGGACTGTTTCCAACTCCCACTATTGGTGGTCAAAAGTATTTTATTACCTTCACTGATGATTATTCTCGTTTTGGTTATATATTTCTCATTCACGAGAAATCTGAGGCCCTGGATATGTTTAAATTCTATAAAGCCGAAGTTGAGTTACAACTCAATTCGAAGATTAAAATTGTGAGATCTAATAGAGGCGGAGAGTACTATAGTAGATACGAACAGTCGCAATCCAGACCTTCGCCTCAGATCTACAAGAGCATGGCATTGTCGCTCAATACACCATGCCGGAACACACAGAAGCAGTGTAGGTGAGCGACGTAAATCGCACTCTTATGGATATGGTGAGAAGCATGTTATGCAACTCACGTTGCCTACGTTCTTGTGGGGAGAAGCCTTAAAAGCGGTGCATATCCTAAATCGAGTTCCTAGTAAGGCGTTCCCAAGACTCCTTATGAGCTATGGGTAGGCGTAAAACCGACTTTAGGATATTTTTTAACATGAAGCAAAGGTGTACAACCCACAATTAGGAAAATTGGACCCTAAAACTATAAGTTGTCATTTCATTGGTTACCCTGATAGATCAAAAGGCTACAGATTTTATTGCCCCACTCATAGTACCCGGATTGTTGAGACTAGACATGCAAAATTCTTTGAGGATCGTGAGATCAGTGGGAGTATAGAGCTTAGGAAAATCACTTTTGAGGAGAATCGGGTTATAATTCCTATCCCTTTTATCCAAGAAAAAGTGGCACCAACACCAGTTATTCAAGCCAGTGTTGATGCACCTGTGGCTATACCTCTTGACACACCCACATTGAGGAGGCTCTTGCTCCCATGGCGACTGCCAATGATCTATCATTGCGTAGATCAAAGAGAGCAAAGAAGTCTACCATTTCTGATGACTATATAGTTTACCTCAATGAGAGTGAGTTTGATTTTGAAAAGGAATCAGATCATGTTTCCTTTAGCCAAGCCATGAAGAGCGACAAATCCACTCAATGGCTCGAAGCCATGAAAGATGAGTTGGACTCAATGAAACATAACTCGGTCTGGGATCTTTGTGAGTTACCTAATGGAGTTAAGCCTATAGGCTGTAAATGGGTATTTAAAACCAAGCAAGACTCCAAAGGTAATATAGAAAGATACAAGGCCCGATTAGTCGCTAAAGGTTTCACTCAAAAAGAGGGAATAGACTATAAAGAGACATTTTCTCCTGTCTCTAGAAAGGAATCTTTGCGGATAGTCATGGCATTAGTAGCTCATTTTGACTTAGAATTGCATCAAATGGATGTTAAAACTGCTTTTCTGAATGGCGACTTGCATGAAGATGTCTTTATGACACAACCTGAGGGCTTTCAGGTTGAGGGGGAGAGTCATTTAGTTTGTAGACTCAAAAGGTCTCTATATGGTTTAAAGCAGGCATCTCGATAATGGTACTTAAAATTTCACGAAGTCATTTCAAATTTTAGTTTTAAAGAAAATACTGTGGATCAATACATATATCTTAAAATCAGTGGGAGTAAGTTTATCATCCTTGTTTTATACGTTGATGATATCTTACTTGCGAGTAGCAATTTGGGCATGTTATATGAGACAAAGAACTTTTTATCAAAGAGTTTTGATATGAAAGATCTTGGTGAAGCTTCCTACGTGATAGGAATTGAGAATCATCGAGATGGACCTATATCTTGGAAGAGCGTTAAACAAACGCTGACTACTTCGTCCACTATGGAAGCAGAATTCGTTGCATATTTTGAGGCAATATGTGAGGCGATATGGTTGAGGAATTTTATCTCAGGGCTTCGAGTTGTTGATACTATTTCAAAGCCACTGAGAATCTTTTGTGACAATTCCGCTGCGATTGTTATCTCCAATAACAACAAGATTAGTGGGGGTTCCAAATATATTGATATAAAATATCTTGTTGTCAGGGAGAAAGTTCAGAATCAAATTGTATCTGTTGAAAAGATAAGTACGACACTCATGTTAGCTGACTCTCTCACTAAAGGTTTATCTCCCACGCTCTTTTTGGAGCATGTTGCGCGCATGGGGTTAACAGATAATTTTGATAGCCTTTTGAGAGTGGATATATGTGAGTGAATACATTTGTTTAAATTAATTTAGAAATAAAACTTATTTATTTGCTTTTCCATTTTTATGCAAATAATTCCTTGGAACATATGGTGCCAGTAGATGGCAATAAAGTAGGACCAATATTAGATTGAGTTTACATGTAATCACCATTCAGTTTGTAAACTTACAATCTATGTGAAATCATACTAGTTGGAATCCATGTCGGTGATGACTTCCAATACAGTAACTAATGAGCGGTCATATATCGATGATATGATATATTGACTACATTGATTCTGTGTTGAAATTCTCACTAGACCGGACTGATAATAAAGACTTTGATTGAGATTGATTGTGACTTACCATTCAAAGAAAGTTAGCTAACATTGGGTACTCGGAGTTTATTGACATAGTTTGGCCAAGTGGGAGACTGTTAGAAGTTCCTATTTTGGTGGCCATCACTATGGTCAAACCCGTTGACCGGTGAATGGTATAAGATCAACCTTAAGATGTACAATTGCTATTCTGATGAGTTTGAAGAGAATAGGCAACTGTTTATTGAGTCTTTCAATTAAGGTATGATTGTGATTTCTAATCACACTACAATTAGCAATTTCAGTCCTTAATGGGATAGGACTCTTTGGCTATAAATATAAGGGGTGCCTGGTCCCAACGATAGTTCGACAGAATTCAATCCTCCCTATTGGCTAGAGCATCCTCATTGTGCTAAGAGACATTGAACGCGAGAATATCGTTGAAGATCGGCAACCATCAATGGCTAACGCTCAAGGTGCGCATATTTATAGTTTATATATTTATTGGTTTTTGATTGATCGTGCGCCTAGATCTTTAAGCTAAATTTGGATGGTCGGATCGTCAGATCCATTTAGATTCCATCAAAAAAATAATTTTTATATACATGTATCGTATCTTGATTTTTGAAAATTGTTATATTGTCATATCCGTATCGTATCGTACCCGTGTCCCATATCTGTATCTGTGCTTCTTAGTTTGTATATATAATGATTGGCCATTCACGTCGACGGTGATCAACTCTCTCACAAAATTCTCCGAATTGATCCAAATGTTGTAAAAATTCTCTGAATAGATGGCCTAATGAAAATTTCGACGAACTTTTGTTGGATTCATTGATTCTCCAAATTTGTATGAAATTTAACAAATTTGACAATTCTTTTCAATTTTTTATCATTGTCATACACACTTTAATCATACTTCGTAGTTCATACAGTTTTTCTATGATTGTAAATTGTTAATGTATGAAAATTATGTAATCCACTTATTTTTATTATTTAACATTTAATAGGTCAAATATATGTTTTTATATATGATAATAATTTATTATTTTTACAATCTCTGATGTTTTATGAAAATTTCCCAATCTTCCCCGAATTAAATCGAACTGACACCCTACGGAATGGTTTCCGAACCTGAACTTTGTTACAATGGTGATGGGTCTGATTCCAGTCCATGGAACCCACCTATCATGGACAAACTTCAACTTGAGAGTCAACAACCCCATCTATCATCACCATTGTACAATGAATAGAATTTGGTTTAAAACTTTCAACATTGATGTTAGATGTTTGAAGTAAACCTAGATCTAGGACTGTTAATGGGTCGGGTCTGCTAAAATTTTGGTTGGCCGAAAGGTCAGTGATATATGCCTGATCCATTAGTGCACCGTTAACCGACCTGAAGTTCAGGGTATTTGCGACATTTAGGAAGACTTGTGCCGACGTGGAAACAACTTGACTCAGAATCGTCAATTTGTAGAAGAATCGAAACTATAGGGTTGTTTACACAAAAGGAGAAAGTATAAGGGCCGAAACTGCAAATGTAAATTTGCTAGTCAAGGCTGCGAGCGCGAGACACAACATTTTAGAGTTTTTCATAAATTTGCTACTCAAGGCTGCAAGCGTGGCACAAAATATTTTAGGGTTTAGTAAATTTGCTAGTCAAGGCTGTAAGCGCGAGACGCAATATTTTAGGGCTTTTCGTAAATTTTCTAGGATTTTTCGTAAATTTGTTACTCAAGGTTGCAAGTGCGAGACCCAATATTTTTGGGTTTTTCGTAAATTTGCTAGTGAAGGCTGTGAGCGCGAGTCTTCTTCGTCTTTCTCCCGCGCATAAGGATTTTTAAAAGTCTTTTTCTTCATTCAATTCAATCTGATCCGATACATAGCAACTCTCTGTTTCGATCGATCAAATCTGATTGGCTCATTCACAGCAACAACGCCACCGAGTGAAGAATGAGAGATTGGAATAAATCCAAAGTTAGGGGAAGATGCTGGTTTGATGATTATGGCACGGCTAAGTCCGTTCTACCGTCCTTTTCATCTCTAATGTTAAGATTATGGTATTCTTTTTTCAATTCCGCCAATTCCTTTAGAATAAGAACTGAGCTTAATTTTACGCAACACATATTGTACTTGAATATTGCGACACCCCATTCGGTGGGTGGATTTAAAGGTACTCTATCATATGGTTGTATTTATATTTTAAGATTGATTTTTTTAAAAATATATAATTTAAAGTGATAAAATGCTTTAAAAAAAATATCTATACATGTTTATATAGATCAACCTAAAATTGTATACTTCTTTCTGAATGTGTATTTATGAAAAAGAAAAGAAAGAGGGTATTTGTGACATTTAGGACGACTTGTACTGACGTGGAAACAACTTACTCAGAACTGTCAATTTGTACAAAAATCGAAACTATTGGGTCGTTTCCACAAAAGGTGCAAGTATATGGGTCGAAACTGCAAATGTAAATTTGCTAGTCAAGGCTGCAAGCGCGAGACACAACATTTTAGAGTTTTTCGTAAATTTGCTAGTCAAGGTTGCAAGCGTGGGACACAACATTTTAGGGTTTAGTAAATTTGCTAGTCAAGGCAGCGAGAGTGAGAAGTAACATTTTAGTATTTAGTAAATTTGCTAGTCAAGCTTGCAAGTGCGAGACCCAACATTTTAGGTATTTTCATACATTTGCTACTCAAGGCCGCAAGCGCGAGACCTAACATTTTAGGATTTTTCGTAAATTTGCTAGTGAAGGCTGCGAGCGTCAGTCTTCTTCGTCTTTCTCTCACATAGAGGGATTTTTAAAAGTCTTTTTCTTCATTCAATCCAATCCGATACATAGTAACTCTCCGTTTCGGTTGATCCAATCCGATCTGCTCATTCGCAACAACAATGCCACCAAGAAAAGAACGGGAGATTGAAATAAATCCAAACTTAGGGGAGGATGTTGGGTTTGACGATTATGATGCGACTAAATCCGTTCTACCGTCCTTTCGCATCTCTAACGTCTAGATTATGATATTCTTTTTTTAATTCCGCCAATTTCTTTAGAAGAAGATCAGAGCTTAATTTTATGTAGCATATATTGTACTTGAATATTGTGACACCCCATTCGTTGGGCTTGGGTGGATTTAAAGGTACTCTATCATATGGTTATATTTATATTTTAAGATTAAAATTTTTTTAAATATATAATTTAAAGTGATAAAATGCTTTTGAAAAAAAAACTATACATGTTAATATATATCAACCTAAGATTGTATACTTGTTTTTAAATGTGTATTTGCGAAAATGAAAAGAAAGGGCGTATTTGAGACATTTAGGATGACTTTTGCTGACATGGAAACAACTTGACTTGAAACCGACAATCTGTACAAGAATCGAAACTATAGGGCTGCTTCCATAAAAGGTGTAAGTATAAGGGCCGAAACTGCAAATGTAAATTTGCTAGTCAAGGCTGTGAGCGCGTGACGCAACAATTTAGGTTTTTTTTAAAAAATTTGCTAGTCAAGGTTGCAAGCGCGAGACACAACATTTTAGAGTTTAATAAATTTGCTAGTCAAGCAGCGAGCGCGAGACACAACATTTTAGGGTTTAATAAATTTGCTACTCAAGGTTGAAAACACAAGACCCAATATCTTAGGGTTTTCGTAAATTTGCTAGTGATGGCTGCGAGCGCGTGCCTTCTTCCTCTTTCTCTCGCACAGAGGGGTTTTTAAAAGTATTTTTCTTCGTTCGATCCAATCCGATCAGATATGTAGCAACTCTCTGTTTCGATCGATCCAATCCAATCCCCTCATTCGCAGCAACAATATCACCGACAGAAGAACGGGAGATTGGAATAAATCCAAAGTTAGGAGAAGATGTTGGTTTGACGATTCTGAGCGGCTAAGTTCGTTCTACCATCCCTTCGCATCTATAACGTAAAAATTATGGTATTCTTTTTTCAATTTCGCCAATTTCTTTAAAATAAGATCCGAGTTAATTTTACGCAACACATATTGTACTTGAATATTGTGACACCTCATTCGGGGGTGTATTTAAAGGTACTCTATCATATGGTTGTATTTATATTTTAAGATCAAATTTTTTTTAAATATATAATTAAAAGTGATAAAATGCTTTTGAAAAAAATAACCATACATGTTTATATATATCAGCCTAAGATTGTATACTTCTTTTTGAATGTGTATTTGTGAAAATGAAAAAAAGGGGATATTTATAACATTTAAGATGACTTGTGCTGGCGTGGAAACAGCTTGACTCGGAACCGTCAATTTGTTCAAGAATCGAAACTATAGGGTCGTTTCCACAAAAAGTGAAAGGTTAAAGGGTCGAAACTGCGAATTTAAATTTGCTAGTCAAAGCTATGAGCGAGAGACACAACATTTTAGTGTTTTTCGTAAATTTTCTATTCGAGGCTGCAAGCACGAGACGCAATAATTTAGGATTTAGTAAATTTGATAGTCAAGGCTCGAGCACGAGACACAACATTTTAAGGTTTTTCATAAATTTGCTATTCGAGGCTGCAAGTGCGAGACGCAATAATTTAGGATTTAGTAAATTTGATAGTCAAGGCAACAAGCACGAGACACAACATTTTAGGATTTAATCAATTTGCTAGTTAAGCCTGCAAGCGCGAGACACAACATTTTAGAGCTTTTTGTAATTTGCTAGGATTTTTCGTAAATTTGCTACTCAAGGTTGCAAGCACGAGACCAACATTTTAGGGTTTTTCATAAATTTGCTAGTGAAGGCTGCGAGCGCGAGTTTTCTTCCTCTTTCTAAGCCAGAGAGGTTTTTAAAGGTCTTTTTTTTTTCGTTCGATCCAATCCGATCCAATACGTAGCAATTTTCCGTTTCAGTCGATCTAATCCGATCCTCTCATTCGCAGCAAGAATGCCACCAAGAGAAGAACGGGAGATTGGAATGAATCCAAAGTTAAGGGAAGATGTTGGTTTGACGATTATGGCGCGGCTAAGTCTATTATACCGTCCTTTCACATCTCTAACATCAAGATTATGGTATTCTTTTTTCAATTTTGCCAATTTTTTTAGAATAAGATCCAAGCTTAATTTTATGCAACCCATATTATACTTGAATATTGCGACACCTTATTTGGTGGGTGGATTTAAAGGTACTATGTCATATATTTGTATTTATATTTTAAGATTAACAAATTTTAAAATATATAATTTAAAGTGATAAAATGCTTTTGAAAAAAATAACTATACATGTTTATATATATCAGCCTAAGATTGTATACTTCTTTTTGAATGTGTATTTGAGAAAACGAATTGAATGGTGATATTTGAGACATTTAAGACGACTTGTGCTGACGTGGAAACGACTTGACTCGAAATCGTCAATTTATACAAGAATCGAAACTATAGGGTTGTTTCCACAAAAGGTGAAAGTATAAGGGCCGTAACTGCAAATGTAAATTTGCTAGTCAAGGCTGCGAGCACGAGAAACAACATTTTAGGGTTTTCGTAAATTTGCTAGTCAAGGCTGCAAGCGCGAGACGCAACATTTTAGGGTTTAGTAAATTTGCTAGTGAAGGCAGCGAGCGCGAGACGCAACATTTTAAGGTTTAGTGAATTTGATAGTTAAGGTTGCAAGAGCGACACATAACATTTTAGGGCTCTTTATAAATTTGCTAGAGTTTTTCGTAAATTTTCTACTCAAGGCTGTAAGCGCGAGACCCAACATTTTTGGATTTTCATAAATTTGCTAGTGAAGGTTGCAAGCGCGAGCCTTCTTCGTCTTTCTCTCGGGCAGAGGGGTTTTTAAAAGTTCTTTTCTTCTTTCGATCCAATCTGATCCGATACGTAGTAACTCTCCGTTTTGGTTGATCGAATCCGATCGGCTCATTTTGAGGGTGGATTTAAAGGTACTTTATCATATGGTTGTATTTATATATTAAGATTAAACATTTTTAAAATATATAATTTAAAGTGATAAAATACTTTTGAAAAAAATAACCATACATGTTTATATATCAGCCTAAGATTGTATACTTCTTTTTGAATGTGTATTCGCGAAAACGAAAAGAAAGGGGGTATTTGTGACATTTAGGACGACTTGTGCTGACGTGGAAATAGTCTTACTCATAAACATCAAGTTATACAAGAATCGAAACTATAGGGCTGTTTCCAGAAAAGGTGAAAGTATATGGGCTGAAACTGTAAATGTAAATTTCCTAGTCAAGGCTGCGAGCGCAAGACGCAACATTTTAGGGATATTCGCAAATTTGCTAGTCAAGGCTGCAAGGGCGAGACGCAATATTTTAGGGTTTAGTAAATTTGCTAGTCAAGGCAGTGAGCGCGAGACGCAACATTTAGGATTTAGTAAATTTGTTAGTTAAGGTTGCAAGTGCGAGACGCAACATTTTAGGGCTTTTCGTAAATTTGCTACTCAAGGCTGCAAGCGCGATACCCAAAATTTTAGGGTTTTTCGTAAATTTGCTAGTGAAGGTTGCGAGCGCGAGTCTTCTTCCTCTTTCTCTCGCACAAATGAGTTTTTAAAAGTCTTTTTCTTCATTCGATCTAATCAGATCCGTTACGTAGCGACTCTCTGTTTCATTCGATCCAATCTGATCCGCTTATTCGCAGCAACAAAGACACCGAGAAAAGAACGGGAGATTGGAATAAATCCAAAGTTAAGGGAAGATGTTGGTTTGATGATTATAGTGCGGCTAAGTTCGTTCTACTGTCCCTTCGCATCTCTAACGTCAAGATTATGGTATTCTTTTTTCAATTCCGCCAATTTCTTTAGAATAAGATCCAAACTTAATTTTACGCAGCACATATTATACTTGAATATTGCGACACCTCATTCTGTGGGTGGATTTAAAGGTACTCTGTCATATGGTTGTATTTATATTTTAAGATTAAAAAATTTTAAAGTAATAAAATGCTTTTGAAAAAAATAACTATTCATGTTTATATATATCAGCCTAAGATTGTATACCCTATAGTTTCGATTCTTGCTATATTCTTGCTATAGTTTCGATTCTTGCTATAAGGGCCAAAACTGCAAATGTAAACTTGCTAGTCAAGGCTTCGAGTGTGAAATGCTATATTTTAGGGTTTCTGTAAATTTGCTAGTCAAGGATGCAAGCGCGAGATGCAACACTTTAGGATTTAGTAAATTTACTAGTCAAGGCAGCAAGCGAGAGACGCAACATTTTAAAGTTTAGCAAATTTGCTAGTCAAGGTTGCAAGCGCGAGAAGCAACATTTTAGCGTTTTTCATAAATTTGCTAGTGAATGTTGCGAGCGCAAGTCTTCTTCATCTTTCTCCCGCGCAGAGGGGTTTTTAAAAGTTTTTTTCTTCGTTCGATCCGATATGTAGCAACTCTCCATTTCGGTCGATCCAATTTGATCCGCTCATTCGCATCAATAATGCCATCGAGAGAAGAACGAGAGATTGGTATAAATCCAAAGTTTGGGGAAGATGTTAGTTTGACGATTATGGTGCGACTAAGTCCGTTCTACCGTTTCTTCGCTTCTCTAACGTCAAGATTATGGTATTCTTTTTTCAATCCACCAATTTCTTTATAACAAGATTTGAGCTTAATTTTACACAGCACATATTATATTTGAATATTGAGACACCCCATTCTGTTCACCCCAAAAAGTGGGTGGCATTCGACATCAAATTTAAAATTCTTTACCCGACACCGCCCATTCCTCCTAAAATATATAATTGTTTCCCAAGTAACACACACGATGTTCCAATATTATTTAGAGAAGGAATGGGTGGCATTATGTAGAAAGTTTTACGAAAAACTACAATTTACGAAAAGTCCTAAAATGTTGCGTCTTGCGTTTGCTGCCTTGACTAGCAAATTTACTAAACCCTAAAATGTTGCATCTCGCACTTATAGCCTTGACTAGCAAATTTACGAAAAACCCTAAAATGTTGTGTCTCGTGCTTGCAACCTTGACTAGTAAATTTACATTTGCAATTTCGACCCTTATACTTTCACCTTTTGTGAAAACGACCCTATAGTTTCGATTCTCGTACAAATTGGCAGTTCCGAGTCAATTTGTTTCTACGTTCGCACAAGTCGTCCTAAATGTTGCAAATACCCCTGTTCTTTTCATTTTCACAAATACAAATTCAAAAAGAAGTATACAATCTTAGGCTGATATATATAAAATGTTGCGTCTTGCGCTCGCAGCCTTGACTAGCAAATTTACATTTACAGTTTCGGCCCTTATACTTTCACCTTTTGTGGAAACGACCCTATATTTCGATTCTTGTACAAATTGATGGTTCCGAGTCAAGCTGTTTGTATGTCAGCACAAGTCGTCCTAATTGTCGCAAATACCCCCTTTCTTTTCATTTTCGCAAATACACATTCAAAAAGAAGTACACAATCTTAGGCTGATATATATAAACATGGATAGTTGTTTTTTTCAAAATTATTTTATCACTTTAAATTATATATTTAAAAATTTTTAATCTTAAAATATAAATACAACCATATGATAAAGTACCTTTAAATTCAATGGCCGAATCTTTGAGGTCACCTATGCTGAAATACATTGACTACGTTGAATCAGACGATGGAGATCATTCAGCCTCGCAGTAGTCAGAAAAATTGTCGACACACCCATGTGACATGGCCTCGGGCCCACTTATTGTGACGAGGCATGTGCACATGACACATTGAATCCCAACTTGAACTCCTATGTGATTGTGTACATGTTTGTGCATGTTGCACATGACACAAACCTCCAGCACGAAACCTACTCGTGCACATACTGAAAACTCGGACTCTTTAGGCCCCTTTAAAATCAAATAAATAAATGAGTCTATGTATATATACTATAAGTGTATAGTGTAATTTATATACTATGAATGGTTTTAGATATGGGGACACCAGGAGGAGTTGGTGTGGATGCTCAACACTCAACCTCAGTTGAAACTTACCCAAACACATAGAATTAGCTAATAGCCTTTTATGCAAAGAGTAGTTCTATTCGCGCCTACCGAATTATTAAGGGGGTGTATTGTGAAAATTAAGTTGTACTCGCAAGTGCACCAATCGTGACGTAGTCAGTGGGTGCAGAGTACGAGATCGTTCCCATGAGGATTGGTTAGAAAATTTAAAAGAGGAGATAGCAATTAACCACAAGAATTACCATAAATCTAGCACAATATTTAAACTAATTTTATGATTCTGAGAGTTTGACAGATGAGATAAAGACTAGGCAGTAAAATAAAATCTAAACAATTAATAAAAGATAAGGATTGGGATACCAAATCCCCTCATCTTAGGTTTATCATTCATGCAATACAAATATGTGGATTAAAATATGAGATTATCAAAAGATGTCAATGTGCAAGCACTGAACCCAAATACACATGAGTTCTAAAGTGCAGATCTGAGATCAAGGAGATGCATGATTAACATCCTACGAGTGTATAATTAACGCTCACACCTCAAATAGCACTCAGAATCCAATCTCTAGGTAAATTCCATACTTCCGATCTAAGATTAAGGAGATGTATGATTAACATCCCATGAGTGTATGATTAACACTCAAACCTCGGATGGTAATTGAAACTTACTTCTGGGATAAAGTCTACACTACCGATCTAAGATCAAAGAGATGTATGATTAATATCCCATGAGTGTATGATTGACACTCACACCTCAAATAGTGGTAGAACTTAACCCAGAGAAGGCAGTAATTAGATTAGAATCACTATTGCAGATCTGAAATCATAGGGCATGATTAGCTCCTAGATCTCAAATTGCAATTGGATTATATCCATATCGACAATAACATCAGGGCCATTAAAACAATCTCACATCTCAACTGCAGATTTGTATTATTGCGAATGAATATCTCGGATGAGGTTCATTAGATCCCCATCCTTAATGGAACTAGCCACACATGATGAAATTAAACAACATGATTAAAAAATAAATCAACATAAATATTAAAATACCGTGTGGAGCTTTAACAAAATCCACAAAAAGCTTTAATCCAAATGTGGTACAATTCTTCTTCGAAATTGATCGACATAACATAATAGTTATGGTTTGCTTCAGTGTTCTGGTGTTTGTTTGACTCTATGTTCGTTTATACTCCTCAATGCATCCAATGACCAATTTCACCTGAAACTCAGAAAACTTCACAAATTTCATTAGATAGCCTTCATCGGATGGCTAAATGTAGGTCTTTAGGGGTGAAATATTATCATATTCCATTGCTCATCAGGGTGCTTACGTGAAAAACCCATTGACTGCTTTGAATCAGGCGATGGAGATTGGTTTTCATTCCAATGTTCCACATAATGAATCTTTAGACCATGGGTGTAGCATCAAACGGTTAGTTTTTATTTTCACATGGAATAGATCCCAAAAAGTGATCTTAAAACCATGTTTCAGCGTGATTTGTGCCACTTTATTTTTACGTCCCTTCCTTAGGATCTATACTATGTGGAATAAAAATCTAGTTGGTTGGTGGTATGCCCAAGGTCTCAAGATCCATCATAAATAGAGGGATGAAAATTGATCTCCATCATCTGATTCAAATAAATAAATGACTTTTCAACCTAGGCACCCCCATTAATTCTACAAGGGTGAATAGAGCTACCCTTAAACAAATCGTAGAGATTGTTTTTTATGCAATTTTAAGGTTGAATCTGATCTATCTAATGGGGATCCATAAACCACATGACACCTTAAATGGTTCAACATTTATGAAATTGAGGACCTGTCAGCTCTCAAAAGTGAAATGTCAGTGAGAGATTGAACTTTTGTTCTAATGGTAATGTCCTTAAGGGCCTGTTTGGATATGAGAAAAATAGAGGAATACTTAGGTTCATATTCTATTTTTCGTTGTTTGGAAGCGACTTAATGGTCATAATACAAAATACAATTTTTTCACTCATTTCCGAGTGAAGAGTTCGAGGGTACCCCTCAACATTTCAATTTGTCGAGACCTTGGAAAGATAAGAGAAGGAGTGAAGAATAAAAGATAAGGGTACAACTCTTCTCACCCGTTTAATAGTAATATCACACAATTTTTTCACGGATGAAAATTGACTGATTTGAATCAAACGATGGAGATTATTTTTTGTTCCAATCTTCCTCATGATAGATCTTAAGATCATGGCGCCCCTATCAGACGGTCAAATGTTGATTCTATATGGCACACATCCCCAAAAGTGACCTAGATCATGGGAAAAGGAATTGACCTTCGCTTTTAAAGACACCCACCATTGGACTCACCATCTAACCGTCTGATATGCATGCTATGATCTTAAGATTTATCGTGAGGAAGATTAGAACAAAAAATAATATTCATCGTCTGATATGCACTCTATGATCTTAAGATTTATCGTGAGGAAGATTGGAACAAAAAATAATATTCATCATCTTATTTAAACTAGTCAACGATTTAAACACGTTTAATCTGAGTTGAGAAGGAAGAATCTTAGGTTGTAAATGAAGATACCATTTTATAATATATCCTTTGATATATTTGACATTATCGCATCTCACTCCTTATCTTGGTGTACCTATATTTACAACTCAAGATTCTTTCTTTGACCCGGGTTTTATGTGTCTAAACTATCGACTTCTTTAAATTGAAACGATAGAGATTTTTTTCGCCCAATCTTCAACACATCATTAGATCTCTAGATCATGGGCTTACCATCAAACGGTTAGATTTTGATCCAAACAATCAAATTTTGGTTAATCCTGCATTTTCTCGGATATGTATCAATACACAGGGTTTTCCTACAATTTCCTACATATGGATCCAAATACAGGATTTGATTAATCCTGTGTCTTTTCGGCTAGCAATGTGGTTATCCAAACAACAAAAAACAAAGGGAAACAAAGGAATCTCATGGTTTCTTATAACTTAGGTATCCATGATAAAATGTACGAATATTATTTTACTTTCCCACATTTCCCGTGTTTTTATTCAAACAAGGTCCTAAGTGTGTAACCTTGAGATCAAGGGTTCAAATCCCTTTCTTACTTATAGAAAAAATATTTTTCTGGAGGTCCTGCTTTCGAATCCCACTCTCAGTTGGCCACTAGATTTATCCCTACTTACCTAGTACGTATGATGTGCGGGTGTTGCAAGTGCCCAGGGACTTAGTCAGGTGCTCTAAGAGGCCCGAAAAAAAGTGAAACGTCAGTTACCCTATATCAATGCCAAGCCTTAAGTCCATAAGGCTTGGCTCCCCATATAATTTTGGGAGTGGCTCATGTATTCTGTAGGCGAGGTTCATGAGGCCATCACATAAATCGAATTCAGCTCTACAATTGTACTTTATCATGTGATCATATGATTAAGAGGCTATTAGTGCCAAAAAAATGTCGAGGGCTTAGAATTTTGTGTTGTGACACTGCACACTTGCTAAGGCAATAAGTGGACATACATAACTTGTTAGATCTTACGTAAAATTGGGCTCCCAAAAATCGTGAACCAAATTTTCTTTTCACATTAAAAATTCCCTTCACTAAGCTTACATTGAATTTGAGTCCATTACTAAATGACCATAAATGAAGGAGTGGTCAACTACTAGAAAGTTTTACCAATTAATTAATGCATACCTGACTTCGTCTAACTGGTCATCCATGTCGTCACCCTCATAATCTGTATCGCCTACTAGTACATCAATTCCACCAAAGCAGTATAGACCATATCTTCTCCTGCAGCTGTTAGTTTTTAAGAGGGGAGTGAGTTTACTCAGTCATGTAAACTCAGTGGGTTGCACAACCGATCCACCACAATCTACCCGGGTGATCGTGGGTGTAACCTTGTGAGTGAAAGTGAATCCATTACAAATATATATAACTAACATAAAGAAAGATCTCATAAACATCCATATCAAATAAACTGAACGAATGTAACAGGTTTCAATGCATATGATGCTTCTAATGCTTATCACTTTTCTTACATGTCTTATCAACTTAACTTACGTAGTATATTGAAAGTCTTATTATTACTATACACCTACACAACGTACTTCGCATCGTACTTATCTTACCTATACGACTGCGCGCTGTCCGCCGAGCCTATCTATCGCACCTAACCTTCATATCATAACATAAACCACCACCCAACCCGATGAGGTTGCGCGCATAAAAATCAATGTTCCCTTACGTCGAGATCCTATCATATCATATTATCTTTAAGACCCATCTTGGTTGGAGACGCTGGATCTAGCGGTGGCATACAAGACATGACATGTGTAGGAACTTATTTCGTGTTCAGTTGGCCATTACAGTTTTCTTAACATATCATAACATTATTCGATTCTGGGCTTAGGCCCCCGCCCCGATTTTATATTTGCGTGGGCTTAAGTCCCTACTATCTTAACATCTCGTATCTTAATATATTCATAGTTCATCTTTTTCTAACTTAATTAGAATGAGTCACTGTGCGATAGGATTCACAAACCACGCTTTCCAAAGGACGGGTTCCGTAGTAACCTGGATGTACTTCTTATGACATCCCATACTACCATAGAGGGTTACATCCGTACATAGATGCCTACATTTTAAGTTTTACGTGACCGTGAAAGAAACCCCATCGTGACAAAGGTTTAATAGTCGTGTTTCGTCTCTTATTCTTTTTTAACCTACCATATATATGTCCTAACGTATCATCTAAGTGATGAATGTCACATAATACAAATAAAGCATATAATAAGAAAACATCTAATCATAAGAGAACTAATATTACCTGTAATTCGGACTATAATTCAAACAAACAAATCAATTATAGGGAGATATTAAAAATACTGATATCAAATCAACATCTATAAAAGGGTGAGTTAGACTTAAACTCTCAGATATTGGATTGAACTCTCGTGTGATTCACACAAGTTTTGACCGTCGGATCCTTATTACACGGTTTTCATGGTATATATAATCCAATTTAGATCGATATAAACTTATAGATATAATCAAGGTATAGGCTATTTGGGTCTCTCAAAGTTTCGACCCTTGATTTGATCCTTTGGACCCTTATCTAGAAAATCATTGATTTGGGTCAAAGTCATGTTAAACACGATTATCGAGGTGTCTACATTCCCATGGTGTAAGTAAAATATACACCTAACAAGTTATTCTAAGTTTAGAAGTTGGGTTTAGGCCATCCCTTACAGATTGGTCCGAGGTTTCTCAAAACACGCATTTGGCTACATTGGATATACGAGCCCATTGTGGGTCCATAGACTAGACGGGCCCAAGGTCCGGATTCCATCAATGCTTAAGCTAAATTTGAGGTGCACTTTAAGAGTTTAAATAAACTGGTTATAGAACATCAGGTTTAATAATCATATAGTGTCCCAGAAAATGAGAGGGGTTTTTATTCGGACCCCTCATTGGTTTGACTCATTTTGAGGTCTAACAGAGGGTCAAAGTGACCATTTTTCTATATTCTTAAGGGCATTGATTTTGAGAGAATATTGAATAATTTTTAAATCTAGATAGAAATCCTTTCATACAATTTCCTCCGTTGGATGAGAAGAGGGCCGAAAATTAAAAGGTGTTCATCTTGATGGACTATAGCTAAATTTGACCCAAAACCCATAATCTAATAGGGTCAATTTACACCCTGACTTAGGTGACACATAGAAGTGTAGTATTTTTAAGTGTGCAAGTGCACCTCTTTAGGTGACACAAAAACCGTAATATGTTCAGTGTGATAAAAATCTGACCACCGATTTGATAGATGGTCAGATGGTCGTTAATTGATTCATGGGTGTCAGCCCATGGGTCCAAGGTTTATTTAATACACGGGGTCAATTGGACCATTTAATTTATGTATATATATATATATATATGTATGTATAAAAAAATCTGGAACATAAATTATTCTAAGTGGTGAGAGCAGTATATAAGTTTTTATATATTTTTCCTATTTTTGTAGCATGAAAAGAATGATTTAATAAACTATTTATTGGAATCAAAACGGTAGGATTGGAAGTCGATCAGAATGTACGTGGGGTCTACTCTTTGACCAAAAGCTGATAATGTCAAGATCTCTAGATTTATGTGGTCAAAGTGCCCCCCTTTATCACATGTATGTATTTTAATAAGTAACAGGAATAAAATTTCTACAAGTGTTAGAAATTTTCACTAGTTTTGGGGGCACTAAAAATAATATATTAAACCTGATAAAAGGTAATTTGAACCGTTAGATAGGTAGTACATTAGAGAGTATAGAGGGTCTCCCTACTGATATTTTACCAAGAAGGTCCATGGGTCTGAGATCGAGAAAGTCAAATCTTGACCTTTACCCTGGTCCAACACACAAATAGCTTGTGTGTTGCTGCATGTGTGCAGTATAGTGCATTGATGCAGCTGAGGGGTCTGTTACCCCAGTTTCGAGGCCCATAAGAGCCTATTCGCTGAATCACTTTTAAACAAAAAATGAAGGGTATTGGGTACCCTACATCGGGGTCAGAGGGTTTGACCATTGGGTCAATCCTTTGACTTTTATGGCCTCTTGAAGCGTACCAAAACTCATAAAAACCTGATTTTTAAGGTTTTTGTCAATTGAACGGGGTCGATTAATTTTATAGAGGCCACAAAATAGATCAGAGTGAAATTGGAAGGAAACTCACCTGTTGTAGCGTGATCGTGCCGATTTCGCGAAGATTTGGTTGATTCAGATCGATGGGCTCGCATTGACGCAAATCAAATCTGATGCATCACTTCTGCTTGGGTTCGGAGTGACTCGAATTTGAGAGATCATAGTCTGAATCGTCGGTTCGAATTGGCAATGGATTTCTTCAAGTCGTGCGCGGGCACTACATGGAGCCGACGATGTATGAAGCGGTTGGTTCGTGGTATGGAGTTTTTATCGAATGCAATTAAAAAAAAACAAGATTAAAGGAAGGGGATGCTACTGTGTGAGTCTTCCTTGAGATATATATATATATATATAGAGAGAGAGAGAGAGAGAGAGAGAAAGAGAGGGGGAGAGAGTTGAAGAGAGAGACGGCTGGGGTGGGTAAAATAGCAAGAGTCCAAGGTGACTCTAATACTTGCTAAAAGAAAGGAAGAGAGAGGGTGCCCGGTTGGGTCTTTAATAAAGAAAGAGAGAGAAAAGAAAGAGTGAAAAAGAAAGTCCAAATCAAACTCTATAACTTGCCAAGTGAGGTGGGTTGTGATTGGGTGTGGAGCACCAATACAAGGTTTGGTGCTCCCCCCATCTAAGACCATAAGATTTGGATTTTAAAAACCCGAGTCGTTACACAATCACATGGTGAAGATGGTTTTTCAATGTAGTCTGAATTTGAATCCAATGGTGCTAGATGTTGCCATTTGTAAAGGATTGATGACCCACCAATGGTGCCTGATGTTGCAAATAAATGGTTCCATAATTTAAACACTAGACAGCCGTAGCTGGATCTTTCTATATAGACAAAAACCAGACAGCCCTAACCATTACTTGTACACAGATTTTATGTCGTTGCACCAAAATTTGAAATTTTCGTCCATGTACAGAAATTCTTCCTTTTATGCAAAATTCATCCTTGTGTTCTTATAAATTTAAATATAACGAGTTAGTCTACAATGGGCTCATGAGTCATCGCAGTCCACATCCTTCTGACTAAGTGACTTGCACGGATTTCCATGCATTGAAAGTTCATGCAAGTCACTGAAAAATATAGAGTTTGATGTCCACTCATGATCATTGGACACCCATTGTAGACTAACTCAAATAGGGCACACCTCCTTCGGGGACCTCTGTTGTCAGACTAATCCATAGGATGTGTCGAAACTTGTAACCCCCCGTACACCGCTAGCACAAACGTGACTCGAACTTAAGACTTATGGGGAGCACACCCATGACCTCAACCACGACGACTTCGACACCCTTATGTGTATCTATAGGATATTTTTGGTATTATGTTTGATTCATATCGGATGTACGTATATCGACCAATATGGCCTGATGCAACACAATATTTGACCCGATATTTGATACTACATCAAATTCGTTAGTTATATCATATTGTGTGGGGGACAACCCAAGATATTGCCTGATATGTATAGGATAGTAATATCATATAGGACAGAGGAAAGATTGTTGGTTAAACATGTTGCTGTGATGCATTGCTTTGCATTGTATTGGTTCGTAACTTTCAGGATTATCTAACGAATTGGGTAATCTTTAAAAGTGAAAGGTTAAAACTGATTTCGGAGATTTACAAGATAATTTTTCAATTTAATCTTTGAGACCGGCGATATTTAGATTATAGTCTCTATATCACATGAGATCAGTGGCACTCTCAGTTCTTTCGTTGGAGCTTCGCAATTATGGGTCACGATTTAGAGAGAGGAGCTTGACAATTATACATACATTGGCTTTACAAACTGATTGATTGAGGCTAACATGCTCATTTGTGTGTAGCTCCACGTGGCATCCATCGAAGGATCAAGTGTACGACAATTTACCCAAGGACAATCAGGTACCACCCAAAAAATTTGGTCATGATCTTATACAAATCTACCATTGCAAATGTGGTCAAAGGTGCATAAAACTCTTTTTAAGAAGGCCCTTTTTTCTCATTTTCCCTAATAAAAATTATATTTTTCGAATATCTAAGCTACTACTAGGTGCTCGATTGCTCGTGCACCAAGTTCATCTCTTCCCACCAAACTCATCAAAGCGGTCCACTTGGGAAAAGATCCAGCTAGCTGTCTGATTTGAAGGCCAAGATCTAAAAATCTTTGTTACAAAAGATTGGCACCAAACACCATCTCCATCATATGATTCGATGAGTTAACTGTTGAATGAAATAAAGGCTTTTGACTGCATTGAATCATATCATAAAGATCGTGTTTTGTGCCAATCTTCTACACCTAAGATCCTTCAAATCCGACCACTTAGATGTTGTTGTCAAATAGCATATATATGAGAAATTTGCACTTTCGGCCCTATAAGTTTTCGTATTTGCAAAAATGGCACTATAGTTTCAAGCTTTCCATTACAGGCTAGCTCCAAGCCAAGCCGATTCCACGTTTATATATATATATATATATATATATATATATATATATATATATATATATATGCTTATTTTCCTTTTTTATCACTTTTTCTTGTATTGAGATTTCCAGATTCGACTACAGTTGGTAGCCCAATGAATTGCAACGGCTAGGTAAGATATTGACTACATTTTTTTTCTGAAGATATCAACTACATTTTTTTTCTTAAGATACAGTTGGTAGTCCAATTTTAACTATTTTATTTTCTTAAGATATCAACCGCTATCTTATGATAGCGATCGATATCTTATGATAGCGATCGATATCTTAAGGTAGCGACCGATATTTTAAGGTAGCGGGCGCTATCATAAGATATCGGCCGCTACCATAAGATAGCGGCCGATATCTTATGATAGCGGCCGATATCATAAGTTAGCGGCCGATATCTTATGATAGCGCTCGCCGACATTTAAACTGTAAGTCAAGTATGACATTTTTTATCACCAATTTTCATTTTTTAAGATATCATAGGTTGAAATGGATATTCTCCTTCTTTGCCATTTTGATTTTATCTGTGTGGGCGATAATATTTACAACGGAGGACATTGGAGGATTGTCACTATCACGAAGAACATATCATTTGATCAGTTTAGGCAGAAAATGTACAAGGTTAGTAGGACTCAACCGGAAGAACATTCTATTACACTAACAGTTTCATTACGCATAGGAATGAGCTAGTGTTTGCCGAATTATCGGACTCCGATGATCTTACAAACTTATTCAGAGCATATCGTATTGGTGATGGTGTGATAAATATTTATATTAAAAAATCATTAGTCACTCTCATAACAGAAATTTTATCGTCTTTAGAAGCATTTCAATCATTTCAAAAAATAAATAAAGATCATCAAGAATGTCAAGAAAACGTCACATTAGTAGATGATGATGGTGTGAAACCAGAATATTTGATTGAAAATCAAGAAATACGATTTGAAGAGGAGAATATCGTTACACCGATGATAATCGATGATGATAGAAATATAAATATAGGATTTCGCCCCTACCGTAGGCCTTTTGTGTAACCCTCTTCAGACATTCGAATGAGAGAAGGCGATGAAGATCAAGGATATTGTTCTCAAATAAATCTGATGCATGATATATCTCAGCTAAACTTCGAATCGATAAACAATAATCATCCAGTCGAAGACGATGATAGTGATCCTGAAAATAATGAAGCACCGCTGTCGCCCACTTTTCGTGTTGATACTAATAGGGGAATTAATCAACCTCTGGTGGATGAAAACTATCAGCTTAATGACTCGGAAGGAGAGTATATGGATTCGGATTATGAGAAACTGTATTGGTCAGGCGTTTAAGAATATTGGTCAGGCGTTTAAGAATAAGAAATCCCTTCAGAAAGCTCTTAAAGAGTTTGCAATGGCAATGTATTGAAGTAGGATGTGTTTGGCGAATACATGCATCAAAATTAGTGGGTGTGGACACATTTTCCGTAAAAACTTTTTGCCCGGAACATACTTGCAAAAGGTCAACTTTTGAAAGCGGACATCGCCAATGTACGACTTCGTGGATAGCTTTATTCGTGAGGGTTAAGTTATTAAAGGGCTACGAGACTCCTGCTTAAATAATTTTTTATATTAAAAAAAATACGGTATTACAGTAGGTTATTGGAAAGCATGAAGAGAAAAAGAAATAACATTAAATAATATCCGAGGTAGTTGAAAGGAGCAATTTAAGATGTTATCGTCCTATGTCGCAGAATTACAACAGGTCGATCCCGACGTACAGACCGAATTGTGCCGTGAGCATGATAATGCCTTTCAGAGATTTTTCGTGGCATTCGAATCTTACATTAGAAGCTTTCGTAATACTTTATAAAGAATAATTGTGGTAGATGAAACGCATTTATGGGACGATATAAATGAGCATTGTTAATAGGTATGGGGATAGACGAGAATAGACATTTATTCTCTATAGCGTTTGACATTGTACCTAAAAAAAATAAAGATTATTGGACATGGTTCCTTGATCTATTAGGGAGACGTATAATCAGAGGCTTTGAAGAGTCATTTATATTGATATCAGACAGGCAGAAAGACTTGATGGAAGCTATGGAAAAAGTTTTCCCTAACGCCTTTCACAGCTACTGTGTGCGACACCTAGCTCTAAATCTTTTTTATATAGGTTGCTGCCCGTACATTCTCGGAAGTAAAATTTAAAAGAATTTTACGAAGAATAGAAGACGACGCCCCCCCGGAATGTACAACATGGATTAAAGAAATTTATGATCATTTCTAGGTGCGCGCTTATTTCCAGGGAAGCGTTATGATATATTGACGACTAATATATCTGAAAGCATTAATAGTGTGTTGAAGATAGCCAGGGAGGAATCGATCGTGACCATGCTATAAACTATTCACACAAAGGTAGCCGAATTTTACCTTCATCGTCAGGAAGAAGAAAATAAAATTACAAGCGTGTTAACACCGATGGCCCAAGAGCACATAACATAAAATTCAGGATGAGCCCGTCGAAAGAACGTTGTACCATATAGTCACGATACATTTCAAGTTAAACGTGGTGATTATACTCACAGTGTTGATCTAAAAAAATGAACATGTACATGCAGACATTGGGCTATCCTTGGATTATCATGTTCACATACGATCGCCGCATTATCATACCGAAACAGAGAAAGAGAGATCCCCAATTTTGTGACCACTGGTTTACAAGTTACTTATTTACGAAAACTTATAAAGAACACTTTATCTCGACTGTTGATAAGAGCCAGTGGACTGTGCTAAGAGACGATATTGAAGTTTTGCCTTCGCACAAGATACATCAAGTCGGCCGTCCGAAGAAAAGGAGAATAAGATCTAAAGGCGAAGTTCGACCACTACGATATAAAAATTATAAGGAATATGGTCATAACCGACGCTTGTGTAAATTTGTTAGAATTTGGAATGAACTTATATTATTTTATAAATTATTACATCTTATATAGGGGCTATCCACCTCTTAAGATAGAGGCATCATTCTTATTTCTTTACAAACTATGTAATAAGATAGCGCCCTAAACCCTGAGCACTAAATTATAAACTTTAATATAGTGGTCAACAACTTACGTTATCGATCGCCAAATTAACTTAATGGTGTGAGATCAAAATTTCTAATTTAATGGTAGAAAATTGTTTAAACACTATTTGGTGTATGAATGTCTATCAAGAGTCATTATTCCAAAAATGGGCTTGGGAAACTGAGAGAGAATTTAAAGATGGGATTTGAGGAGAGAGAGAGAGGAAAAATAAATAAATTTGAGAGTAATATTTAGGAAAAGAGAGAAAAGACAGTTGTCACTAACTTAAGTAAGCGCCCGCTAACCTAAGACAGCGGCTGCTTTCTTAAGATAGCGGTCGCTATCTTACCGCTAACTTAAGATAGCAGCGCTAACTTAAGTTAGTGACAATTGTCTTTTCTCTCTCTCTTCTTAGATGTTACTCCCAAAATTCTCTCTCTCTCTCTCTCCCCAAATCCCATCCCAAAATTCTCTCTCAGCTTCTCAAGCCTTTTTTAGGGATAATGACTCTTGACAGACATTCATACACCAAATAGTGTTTAAACAATTTTCTACCATTAAATTAGAAATTTTGATCTCACACCATTAAAGTATTCTTTACTATTATTACTATCTTATGATTATAAGGGATCCCCCATCAGAAAGAATATGTGATTATAAGGGATCCCCCTATCTATAAAACTCATGATCAGGGTTATACCTTGCGAGGATAGGAGTTTTTTCAATAACTAATCTAGCCGCATTTCTCTCACTGACTATAATTCTGTCAAGATTCTGCTATTACAAACCATCAAATGCCACGTAGTTGTGAATCTTTACCAACTTAAGTTAGTGACCTGTCACAGAGTTACTCTTTGCGACGTAATCTCTCGTGCGGCAACTAGCTTTTTCAAACTAGCTCAGCCTACTCACGTTTCAAACCTGCACGGTAACGCATTAAGTTAGAAATTATACGGATTCTCGAATGTAATTCATATAGCTATATGCAGCGACAATCCTAGGGCAGCCCCACATTGGGTTTGGGTCCGCACCGTAGAAGGTGGTCGTGGACCACCAACATGATGGCTCCAGCGCACGACACAACAAGAGCGACCCAACACCGCAGCGAGGTCCAAATGCACGAACTCAAGCCCACAAGGCCATCATACACATTTCATAGGGGATCACTTAGGCCAGCGATACGTCACATGATTGTTAGATCACTTTCCCATATATATGGTTTAAACATCAACAGTGGTCAAATGACGGGAGAACCTCAAACGTATTGGTTTGACATACATTACTATTCACACCGCAATGCCCTGCATCGCTCCCCCACATGGCTATGTCGTGACCGAATCGCGTGCCCTATTGGCACTTGGTCATGAACCAAACTGTCACCATGTCACGGGCCCTCCTGGCCCACGACCGAAGCTCTTAGATTATCTATGGCAAAGCCCTCATGACTTGGTTACGCACCGATGATGCCCCAGCTTCAACCCACCAATGCCTGACGCATTAGTGACACACGTGGCCTTGCTGCTGACCCGAATGGCCACGCCACGAGCTAACGCCACATCCTCCCCTACTTAGTTGCATTAACGTCCCCATCGACGCGCTTTAAGTATTTCTTCAGAGCGGCTTGGAAGGATGGTTGGGTACTCTCAAGTTCCCAGGTAATTTTGACCTTTGGTAGGCTCTTCCACTTTAAAAGGTATTCCACAAGAAATTTATTCTGACTGCCATCTTCCCTATTACTGTGCCTATATATAAGGATTTCTTCAACCTATCTCTTCAACTGTAAATCGGTATCTGGTGCGACACGAGTTGACAAACTTCTCCCTGAGTTATTCGGGTCTCTTTTATAGGGCTTCAAACAACTGACGTGAAATATTGGATGCATTCTCAGTCGGAAAAAAAGTTGCACTTGAAATGAGACATCATTAATCCTTTTTATGATTGGGAATGGCCCATCGTACTTACGAACTAATCCTGTGTGCTTTCTTCTGAAAAATTTGAGCTGCTTCGGATTAAACTTTACCAAAACTTCATCTCCTACGGGCAACTCGATAGGTCGTTGACGTTGGTCGGCCCACTTCTTCATTCGCTTAGCGACCTTTTCCAGATAGGCCCTAGCGATCTCTACGTTTCTCTACCACTCTTTGGCAAGATGGTAGGCTACCGGACTTGATCCAGTATATCCCATAGTAATTATATGCGATGGCAACGGTTGCTGGCCAGTTGCTAATTCGAATGGGCTCTTATTTGAGGCTAAACTCTTCTGAAGATTATAACAAAATTGTGTCACATCCAATAACTGAACCCAGTTCTTCTGGTTGGCACTCACAAAATGTCTCAAATACTATTTTAAAATAGCATTCACCCTTTCTGTCTGACCGTCTGTTTGAGGATGCATGCTGAATGAGAAGTTCAGTTTTGTCCCCAGGAGCTGGAATACTTCCGACCAAAACTTGCTAGCAAACTGTGGATCCCTATGGCTTACAATCACTTACGGCACTCCACAATATTTCACAATATTGCTGATCAATAATCGAGCAGCATGCTCTGCATTACAGTTTAATGGTGCCAAAATGAATGTAGCATATTTCAAAAACTGATCTACAACTACTAAGATGGACCCAAGTGTCCCTACCTTTGGTAACGCAAATATGAAGTCAAGGGAGACGCTTTCGCATTGTCTGGATGGCATGGGTAATGGCTGCAGGAGTCCAAATGGTTTAGCTCTTTCCACTTTGTCTTGCTAGCATATCAAGCAAGTCCTGACATACTCCTCTACATCCTCCTCCATCTTAGGCCAATAAAAACGCCTCTCCAACAAGGCGAGTATGCGATAAATTCCTGGATGACAAGCCCACAATATGTCATGACATTCTTTCAAGAGTTCTTTACTAAGTTATCCCACCTTTGGCACATAGAAACGGCCCCCCTTGGTCACCAACAGTCCTTCCTCAGTCCAGAATCGCCGTGTTCTCCCCTCTTATATTTGTTGTAGGATAGTCCTCGCGAGAGGATCAAGCTTCAATCCATTGCCCAACCGGTCAGGGATAGTAGAACTAACACGGATAGTTGTAGCCCGTTCTTCAATTTTAACGTTGCTAACTGAACTTTCAATGCTGCTAACTCTGCTTTATGGCTTAAAGCGTCTACGACTTGGTTGGTCCTGTCGGGCTTGTACACCAAGTCCATATCAAACTCGGCTAAGAAGTCTTGCCAACGGGCCTGTTTCGGCGATAATTTCCTTTGTGTCTGAAAATAGCTGATTGTCACATTATCGGTCATCACTAGAAACCTTGACCTAAGTAGGTAGTGCCTTCACGTCCTCAGACAATGTACTACCGCCGTCATCTCCTTTTCTTGAACTGTATATCGCCGCTCGGTATCGTTCAACTTTCTGCTCTCGAAGGCCACTGGATGTTCTTCTTATATTAATACTCCTCCTAACGCATAGTCAGAGGCATCCGTGTGTACCTCAAATGATTTGGAGTAATCAGGTAGTTTCAGCACGAGGTCACTTATGACCACCGATTTTAAATCCTCAAATTCCCTCTGGCACTTCTCCCACCACTGCCACAGCCGATCCTTATTCAAAAGGTCAGTCAATGGTGTCGCACGATTGAATAATTGGGGATGAATCTTTTGTAATAGTTGACAAGGCCCAAAAATGACCGCAGCTTGGTCAAGCCTTCCGGTACTCTCCAGTCTTGGATTGCACGAACTTTCTCAAAGTCCATGCTGATGTTTCCTCCTCCAATACAATACCCTAAAAACATGATCTGCTCTTGTGCAAATGAATACTTCTCCTTCTTGATATAGAGTTGATTTTCTCACAGTATCTTAAAGATGATTTAGAGGTGGCTGAGATGTTCTTCTAATGTGTTGCTATATACAATGATATCGTCTAGATACACCACCACAAACTTGTTGAGGTAGGCATGGAACAACTCATTCATCAGAGTGCAAAATATGGCTGGAGCGTTAGTCAGCCCAAAGGGCATCGCTAAAAACTCAAAAGCTCCATACCTTGTCACGCAGGTAGTTTTACTTTCATCTCCCTCGACAATTCTCACCTGATAATAGCCAGATCTCAAGTCTAGCTTGGTAAAGTACCTCGCACTGCCCAACTGATCAAATAAATTGGCAATCAATAACACTAGATACTTATTCTTGACAGTAACCTTATTCAAAGCCCTGTAATCGATGTATAACCAAAGGGTACCATCATGTTTCTTCTGGAAAATAACTGGAGCTCCGAATGGGGCCTTTGATGACTGAACGAACCCTACCCCCAATAACTCATCTAACTGCTGATGCAATTCAGCTAGCTCTGGAGGAGCCATTCTGTAGGGAGCTTTAGCTTGCGGCTTCGCACCTCGTTCTAACTCGATCTGGTGATTCACTGATCTCCTAGGTGGTATTACTTTCGACAACTCTGGCGGCATGATATCTTGAAATTCCCTGAGTAGCCCTGACACGCTCTTTGGCATAGGTTCAATTGACCCTATCGTGTTTTCTTCTATCAGCGTAACAAAAAATGTAGGTTCCCCCTTCTTCAATCCCTTCTTGAGTTGGAGCGCCGAGATAAGCTCATCACTCTCCACTTCTTTGTCTTTTTGAATGACAGGGATCATACAAGGATTTTCCTCTCCAAACATGCACACTGATCCAAGGTACGGCATGGGTACGGCTTTAGCCTGGTGCTCGAGTTCCAACCCAAGAATAACTTTGAAATCATCCATCTGTACCGCCATAAAGTTTGTCAATCCTGTCCACGACCCTATCTGCACAGGTATGCCCTTTGTTATTTCAGCAATGGGGCACGCTTCAGAGTTCACGGCCTTCATTTGACTAGAGTCTTGCTCCAATTTCAATCTTAGGCGACGTGCTTCTTTGTCTGCGATGAATTTATGCGTCGCCCCCGTGTCAACCATGGCACGAGTATTTTTTCCATTAATGCACACTTCTATATACATCAGCCCCTTGGGCGCGACCATCTTTCCTTTCTCTACCTGGCCCTTTATGGCATTCAACATCCTGAGTGCCCCCATTCTTGGTTCCTCCGCAACAGAAGGTTTAAAAGCACTAATAGTAGCCCAAAGGACATTCAACGACTGTTTCTGTGGGTAATCAACTCGATTAGGCCCTCCGCACAAGAAGCAACTCGACTTCGGCACATAGTTAGCGAACTCAGCTGACTTTGCATGTGATTCTTTTTCGTGCGCCTTCTTTTCATGCATGCCGCTTTTGCTTTTCTTATTAGCTTTTGACGGATTCTTTGAACCACCCTTATTCTCATGTGACCTCTGCTTATTTTGGTCTAATGGCCCATAGTCCGTTAATCGTTCTGCCGCAGCTTGCGCGGTTGTTAGGTCCGATAGGGCTCTTCTGTTTAATTCAATCTGCGCCCATGACTTGAGGCCTTCAATGAAGTAGAATAATTTATCTTTCTCGGACATTTCTGTGATGTCCAACATCAAGGCGGAGAACTGCCTCACGTATTCTCTCACTGTGCCTGTGTATTGTAACTTCCGTAGTTTCCACCAAGCGATAAAGTCGATGTTTTCGAGCAAAAATCGAGCTTTTAATGCTTTCTTCAAATCCTCCCACGTATCTACGATGCAGCGTCCACCCTGAATCTCTTCGTAGCGCGTACGCTACCACAATTTAGCATCTCCCTCGAGATATATGGTCGCTGTGACCACTTTCATAGCTTCGGTGGCGGGTGAGACGACACAGAATTACTGCTCAATGTCCCATAAGAAATTCTCTAGTTCCTTAGCGTCACGAGATCCCCCGTAGCACCGCGGCTCGGGTATTTTAACCTTCTGTTGGGGAGCTTCTGGCTACTAAGCAGCACCATAACCAATCACCCTCATCAGGACGTTCATCTTGGTGGTCAGGTCATCTATCTGTAAACGAAGGACTTCGACGGTGCCCCTCGTATCCTCAGTAAGAATTTTCATGTTCTTCGCTAACGTGGCATGGTTTTCAGCCAACATGGCATGGTTTTCTTCCTGCTTGCTTAATCTTTTTGTATGGCCTGCTGCAAGCGAAACCACTGCCTCAAACTGTTCTGCCTGACTTTCAAGGTTGTCTAAACATTCTCTTGTACGTCTATGTGTACCACTACTGGTCCCTTCTGCCATCTCTAGGCTCTGATACCAAATGTCACGGAGTTACTCTTTGCGACGTAATCTCCCATGCGGCAACTAGCTTTTCCGAACTAGCTCAGCCTACTCATGTTTCAAACCTGCACGATAATGCATTAGGTTAGAAACTATGCGAATTCTCGAATGCAATTTATATAGCTATACGCAGCGACAATCCTAGGGGCAGCCTCACATTGGGTTTGGATCCGCACCGTGAAAGGTGGTCGTGGACCACTAACACGATGGCTCCAGCGCACGATGCAACAGGAGTGACCCAACACCGCAGCGAGGCACGGATGCACGAACTCAAGCCCACAAGGCTATCATATGTGTTCCGTAGGGGATCACTTAAGCTAGCGACACGTCACATGGCTGTTAGATCAGTTCCCCATATATATGGTTTAAACATCAACAATGGCCAAATAACGAGAGGACCTCAAACGTATTGGTTTGGTATACTTTACTATTCACACTACAACGCCCTGCATTGCTCCCCCACATGGCCATGTCGCGATCACATCGCATGCCCTGTTGGTACTGTGTCATGAACCAAACTGCTACTATGCGGTAGGTCCTCCTGGCCCACGACCAAAGCTCTCAGAGTATCTATGGCAAAGCCCTCATGGCTTGGTGACAAACCGACGATGTCCCCCAACTTTAACCCACCAATGCCTGACGCACTAGTGGCACACGTGGCCCTGCGGCTGACCCGAATGGCCACGTCGCGAACCAACGTCACAGACCATTGTCCTTTTATAAAGTTTATAACGAAATATTAAAAAAATTCATGAAATTTATAGAAATGAAAATTATACAAATTAATTTTATAATGTTACCTATACAATTGTAACAAAAATATTTACAAAAATATATTAAGAGAAAAAAATAAAATGTTTAACTCCTCCCGAAGGTGGACAATGAATGCCCGATTTCGGCTCTAAATTATTGTAAGTGTTTCTCTTCGAAATCGATAGAACGATTTTAGGAGAAGTATTCTATATACTTCAATACAAAAATATCGCAATCTCAATCGTTTCTTTGGAGTGGAAGATCGACACTGTTCAAAATCGTTAGCTTCCATGATTGATCGAAAGCAGACTTCAAACCGACAGTGTAAAGAAGACGCGGAAGGTGATCTAATAGACATTCTTTGTGCGATTCGAACTTCCTTGAGTACTCTCAGTATGTCAGATCTATCAACTTAATAGCGTGATCAACTAATGAAATTATAGCCAACGCCCAGTGACTATATTTTTTACTATGCATCGGAAGAAAAATATGCACGAAAACGAAATCGGAGTCTTAAATAATTAAAATTTTAAAAAATCATTAATATTATATAAAGCGGAGTGTAGTCTTAAAAAATGTACCGTTCCATAGTCGACTGCGTGAATTTTGCGTCTACGATTGGTAAGTAGGGGCTCAAGCGGCATGGAATTGTGACGAACCTATCACTCGTCACAATAGGCCTGCCACTTATCGAAGTCGTTGAGTGCTGCCAGACCTTCATTATCGATAAATTTTTTTAATTTTCTTTGATCTGCTATAAATAAGGTCTGAAAGATGATAATGCAATAAGTAAATAAATTAAAAGGAGTGAATTGACAGATAAATAAAGGAAACGAAATAATAAATAATTTAAACCTTACCAGGGCGGACGCAGAAGTGAACCAGCTTTTTTTGATATTTTTAAAAAACATTGAATCGTTTATAATTTCAAGGACTATCAAGTACGCGTCGATGACTTCATTGTCAAGCCACGAGCGTCCTTTAAGGAACTTTAATAGAGCAACTGTGACGTCAACACCTATGATATCATTGACGATCACAGTGTCCTCATTCGCCGGTTGGTTCCAAAAACTTAGCATATATTTATGCTCCATATATTGTGGTTCATCCTCCTCCTCTACAACCATTCTTACTCTTTTACTAATGGCTTTACGGGTCGGGGTCTTTCTCCTTGTCCGAGCATGAAAGTCATATCTCTCGACTTTACTCTTTGAAGTTGATAGTTTCACTAAAATTAATTTTAGTGATGCTGGCTATGACTCGCGAGAAGGCAAGGTAAGCGGAGCACCCTCATCACCCACTTCGAGCAAAGCCTCCACCAAGGGCTATTTAGTAAGAGGTTGAGGTGCATTGAGTTTAAGGGAAGTTTGTGGGGCAGTGGGTTGAGGAATAGTGGTTTGAGGGGTAGTGGGTATAGCGGCAGAAGTTTGGGGGGCAGTGGGTTGAGGAGCAGTGGGTTTAGAGCCAGTGGGTTTAGGGGCAGAAGTTTAGGGGGAGTGGGTTGAGGAGTAGGTTGAGGAGCAGTGGGTTTAGAGGCATAAGTTTTGGTGACTGTTGGTTCAGTGGCAGTGGGTTGAAGGGCAAAAGTTTGAGGAGTTGTTGGATGAGTGTCAATGGGTGGTTTGGGAACGAAGGCTTCAAAGAGAACAAAGGAAAGAATATCATTCTACATCATTACAAAATACATTAAAAACTGTCATTATATTTTTAAAAATTAACTTAGGATAGCAACCACAAGAGCGGCTGACAACTTAAGTTATCGTTTATCTGTTAAAAATTAATTTTTCTTAAATTTAAAATTGAATTATGTTAATACCTTTGTCAAATGAGATCTAACCGCTTCAAGATCCTTCCGTATTGCGTTATTTTTGTCTGTAAAATTGACAACCTGATCTTGTAGTGACCCTACTTGATATTGTAATGACCCTACTTACTCTCGTAGGGTCTTCTTGTCTCTCCCTAGCTTTTCAATGGTAATCGCTTGCCCTTTTAGCATTGTAAACGCACGTCTGAATTCACCTTTCATCTCTTGAACGGTCATACGGAGATATGTGTATTCTTTTCTAAGCTCGGTTACTTCTTTGATTAGATGTTTTTGCCTGGCTGGCGGTTCCTTGATTGGATGGGGCGTAATCTCCAATTGTGTGCCCTTTGATTTCGGATGTTGATGTATAACGACATCGTACTTTTCGTTATCGTCTCTGTAATCATCATCATCATCGTCATCTAGGTGAGGCTCTTCGACTCTTTTTTGGGGACATGTCTTGTAACTTGAGATATCGTCGTATTCATATATTTTTTCTTCATCGTGAGGCTCCTCGGCTCTTTTCTGCTCCTTTTTCATCTCTCTTTGCATCAAAAAGAGTCGAACTGATCGATACTATAACACGTATTTTACAGTTTCAAGCTCTAAGATAACTTCAGACTTAAAAAAAATTTCTCGATAATAATTTGGATTACGGCTGAATTTCGGGCCTTCCCATTTCAATAGCCTCGAAAATGGATCTTTCAGCTGAGTAAGTGCGGTGGCGACTCCTGAAAAGTACTCAAACGTCCAAATCTGTAGGGCGATAGTGTATTCGTAAATGTTATAATGCCCCTTTTTTGACTTTTTTGTCGCTTCGCTTCTGACGATCACTTTCGATATGCACTCTACTAAATTTTTGTAAACTATTAGGCCCCACGGAAACTCGTTAAACTTTTCAAGATTATCTACTAATTCCAAGTACTCATTATCCACTTCCTGGTATGTGTCCGAAAGTAAGAAAGAGCATAAGAGAAACAACAACGATAGTTTCAAAATTTTATCTTTGGATAGATGGGCACTATCAATTATTTCTTCAATACGAGATCTTTTAACCGGCTTCCCAAGAAAGAATTTGTATCAAATAGTTTCTTTCTTTGGTAAGGCCACATGCTCAAACTCAGGTTCCATCAACATATTTAAGCTTAAAATCAATGATATATCGGACTCTTACAGCAGTACATTGGTGTTTCTGACTTTAAAAATATTATCTTTAACCAAAAAACTTAAAATTGTGTCAACTAAGTCTCCAATGAACCCAAATTTCTCAGAAATCCTAAATAGATGATCGAAAATTGAATCATCTAATATCTTCTTCCTCTCTTCGTTGCAATGCAAGTAAAATTACCGAACACTAACTCCAGTATATTTCCCGAAGGCCTTTAGAGACATAGCCATTTTACAATCACTTAGTGGAAACTGCAAAATATATAATAATAATTAATTAACAAAAAAAGTGTGGATGAAAATATTCTGCTAACTTACCGATAACTTAAGTTATCGGCTGATAACTTCAGTTGTCGTCTGCTAACTTAAGTTGTCGAACGATTACTTACATTATCGGCCGAGAACTTAAGTTATCGGACGATAATATAAGTTATCGGACGACAACTTAAGTTATTGGTAAGTTAGCGGTAAACTAGCGGGTTAGGTGAGGAAGATAACGGATGAGTATATGTGTTTAAATGTAAAAAAAAAAAAAAAAAATCTGAAAATTTTCTATGATTATTTTTCCACTTTGTCATCGATATGCCGCCGCTCTCTCGATTTTTACAGAAAAGTTAAAGTTAAAAGTAAACAATAAAAAATGAAAAGTAAAGTAAAAGTAAAAGTTAGCACTTATATAATGGATTTTAAAAATTAATATCTTTATTGAAAATAACAAGGTCGGTGCTGACGTGGAACTAGCTTGGCTTGGAGCTGGCCTGTTATGCAAAGTTTAAAACTATAGGGCCATTTTTATAAATACGCAAACTTATAGGGCTGAAAGTATAAATTTCCCTATATATATATATATATATATATATATATATATATATATATATATATATATATATAGGGCCCCAAAATACCAAGCCCTTCTTTTAAACTATGTGGAAAGGCTAACCTCTCATCTGCAAGTAATGGTTCTCTTTTGAATTTTGGAAATATGAGAGGTCCCCTTCTATAAGATCAAATCAGGTTGCGTGGACCATGGGTTAAAATCTCGGAAAAACGATATGTATCTTCCAGTCCCAAAATCGACATGTATCGGACAATACATTCCAATGTATCGTCCGGAATTTTGATTTTTTGTATGAGAGGCACCAATACGGTACCTTGATTGTACCGTATTGGTGAGGTCCAAAACCGATACATATCGGTATCGAATGATATTTTAACCCATGGCGTGGACTTGCCTTCACCCAATGTTCACATGACCTGAACTTTTAGTCCAGTTGACTAGGCCTGACCCAAAGGTCGGGTCAAGTTTATATCCCCTACCCGTTAAAAAAAGTAGAACGGACGCGTCGGGTATTGAGTCATCCCAACTAGTTAACCGCCTTAATAGTCATTCATTTTGTGGTTCTTGTAGGCTCTTAATCATATTCACAAAATATATATATATATATATACATATTGTGTTTTTTGGCGAAAAGGTGTAAAACATGTGTTGCTCATTTAAAGCATGATTTATATATTTTTTTCATATAAAATGTGTTTTAAACAAAAAGAAATGGTCTAATTAAATATATTTTTATATTTTTTTTATCCTACTTTTTTATTTTCACCATTTGTTTTCCAAATTTTTCCCTTATCATATGCTTCTCATACTCCAAATTCTTTTCCTACTTTCGATACTTTTCATTTTTTTCACTTTTTTTTGGAATTTTTACCTTGCCATTTTATTCCGGTACTCCATCTTACGGATCAAAATTTTGGCCGAAATGACCGAAATTTTGGCTGAAATTATCAGTTTCGGTCCCCATCGAAACCAAAATCTTAGACCAAAATTTTGATCTATTTTGTATGGGGATCATATTTTCAGCCGATTATCCCCATGCAATCTCGGTTTCGGTCCCCTCTGAAACCGAAATGAAACCCAAAATTTTGATCCTTGCTCCATCTTAGTGACTATGAATCAAATGAGGCTAGTAGTTTTTACATATAAGCTTAACAATAATCCATTCTACATGATTCAACACAACAACCACATGCGGCTAAAATAGTGTCAAACATTTATAAGAGTACCTTAGTTCACGCTTACGCGATCTCTGTTATGCCTATGCCCTAAACTTGACTTCTCAAGATCATCAAATGTTGCATATCATTTTTTTTATCAATCTTTTACACGATGGATCTTGAGATTATGATCTTGCCAACAAAAGATCATTTTTTGGTTCCACATGGTACAGATCCTACGTGTGACGGGGCCAATACTTGAGCTTGCAGCATGGTGCTTGGGGCACGACATGTGGTGCCAAAAGGGCACGCGACATGAGGGCCAAGAGGGCCTTGTGGCGTGATCGCGCTGGGGGGACGCGACACGATCGCATGGGGGGGGGGGGGGAAGACGCAAGAGCGACACCGTCGCGACACAGACTAGACACAGCCAAGGTGGGCTAGCGATGCAGGAGGCATTGCGGTATGTCAAACCAAGGGATTTGAGGTCCTCCTGCCATTCTGGCTGAATGACTGTTTTACCCCTCTATGTGGGAGAGTTGGTAGAGACTGCTTCCCACCCACACGGGGCCTTGCATTGTTAGAGGGGGCGCAAGTGTCTCCTAGGCCTGAAAGGGTGGGCTTAGGACGTCGACACAGCAATGCCGTATGGCACCCAAGGGAGGTTGAAGTATGGCTCCGGATTACGCGTCGCGGTGCATACGGCTGGGCAACCTTGAGAGAAGAACACCAGCACTGCGTGAGACTCAGTTGAGCACGACAGCATGTGGGCCAAGGATGAACATGTGCTAGTAATTCGGAACGCACATGAAGGCAGGCTGCGTGGGACTCAGTTGAGCTCGCGAGCATGAGGCACAAAGCTGTGGGCTTGGTTCGGTATTAGAGCAAAACATGGTGGCATGAGAAGTTGCATGCCAAGATTGTTGCAAAGCGAGGTACTAGTGCAGTGCACAGGGTGAAGCGTGAGCAGACCAAGTTTAGCACAGTAGTGCAATTGAGCATGTCGTAAAGGGGCACGATAAGCTGGGTGGTAAGCCATGAAACAGAGGTAACCACGTTAGGGGAGTTCTCATCCTCTAGGCGGGTGGTATCAGAGTTGATGTGTAGATGGGTTGGCTTCATTGCATGCGGTAGCGGAGCACCGCGCGGGTTGAAAGTGCGTCGAAGGACGCCCGGGGACTATTGGTATCAGAAGTATGCTGACCTAGCGCAGCGTGCGTTAGGTGCCGCATGGGATTGAGGTTGTAGAAGTCCGACCCCGTGAGATTTGGTATCAGAGCCAAGTTCGATCAGGAAGCGATGATGCTATTGAGCTAATTGGTGCGGAGGCACACGATGTGGTGTCAAGAGGGCACGCGACATCCATGAACAAGTGGTGCGGAGGCACATGATGTGGCGTTAAGAGGGCACGCGACATTCATGAACAATTGGTGCAGAGGCACACGATGTGGTGTCAAGAGGGCACGCAACATCCCTGAGAAAATTAGTGTCAGCAGTGACACGCGGTGTGGTGTAAAGAGAACACACGACATCCCTGAGCTAGTTAACAGGTGAGGGCCTTGTGACAGCAGAACCAAGTTGACCCGGCCAGAGTGACGGTGGGGAGCTAGTGGGAAGGTGCGGACCTAAAAACTAGATATGCTATGCTAACAGGCTGGGTGGAGTTGGTGGGGTCAGTTCACTGCGATAATGCGTCAATGAAGACGTTGACATTTATGGAGTGGTGAAGGATATGACGGGGCCAATACTCGAGCTTGCAGCATGGTGTTTGGGGCACGACATGTGGTGCCAGGAGGGCACGCGAGATGGAGCCAAGAGGGCCTTGTGACGTGGTCGCGCTGCTGAGAAGCGACACGGTCGCATGGGGGGAAAGACGTAGGAGCGACACGGACGCGACACAGTCAAGGTGGGCTAGCAATGCAGGAGGCATTGCGGTATGTCAAACCAAGGGGTTTGAGGTCCTCCTGCCATTCTGGATGAATGACTGTTTTACCCCTCTATGTGGAAGAGTTGGTGGAGACTGCTTCCCACCCACACGGGGCCTTGCGTTGCCAGAGGGGGCGCAAGTGTCTCCTAGGCCTGAAATGGTGGGCCTAGGACGTCGATGCAGCGATGCTGTATGGCACCCAAGGGAGGTTGAAGTATGGCTCCGGACTACGCATCGCGGTGCGTACGGCTGAGCAACCTCGAGAGAAGAACACCAACGCTACGTGGGACTTAGTTGAGCACGACAGCATGTGGGCCAAGGATGAACATGCGCTAGTAATTCAGAACGCACATGAAGGCAGGCTGCGTGGGACTCAGTTGAGCACGCGAGCATGAGGCACAAGGCTATGGGCTTGGTTCGGTATGTGAGCAAGACATTATGTCATAAAAAGCTGCATGCCAAGACTGTTGCGAAGCGAGGTACTAGTGCAGTGCACAGGGTGAAGCTTGAGCAGACCAAGTTTAGCACTGTAGTGCAATTGAGCGTGTCGTAAAGGGGCGCGATAAGTTGGGTGGTAGGCTGTGAAACAGAGGAAATCACATTGGGGGAGTTCCCGTCCTCTAGGCGGGTGGTATCAGAGCTGATGCGTAGATGGGTTGGCTTCGTTGCATGCGGTAGTGGAGCACCGCGCTGGTTGAAAACGCATTGAAGGACGCCCCGCAACTGTTGGTATCAGAAGTAGGCTGACCTAGCGCAGCGTGCATTAGGTGCCGCACGGGACTGAGGTTGCAAAAGTGTGACCCCGTGACACACGGCCCTAAAATAATGTTTGAGCATGATGTACACCATGTGATTTTAGCGCCATGTTTTTTAGACCTACTCTAGATGGAATCAAAATATAGCTCTTTTATGGTAGTCTCATGGTCTCAAAATCTATTGTGTAGAATATTGATGTAAATAATGATTTGCATCATCTGATATGAAGAAGTCAATGGGTTTCGATGGATTTAGGACTTAGCCGTGAACAGAGATCATGTAGGCAAGAACAGAGATCACGTTGGCGTGAACAGAGGTACCCTATTATAATCAATAATCTATTCGCACTCAAGAGTGAACCAATTTATTACCACGTACAAATTCATAACTAACGCTGAGAGATGCATGAATTTTTTTTTCATCTTGAATATCTCACCCGAGATGAATGATACATATACTATCTCAGCCGAAACTAGGTGAGACAGGTGCAATTATCAGACATTAAGGCTTTCAATGAGTTGGGTCAACCCATTTCCAACCCGATCGGGCACATAAACTTGACTCATGGGTTCGGGCTGGGCATGACATATTCGACCTGACCTTTTGGTCAGTCGAGTCTGGTCGAGCACATAAACTTGACCTGTCGGGTTGGGCATGACATATTCGACCCAACCTTGGTCATTTCGAGGAAAAATATAGGGTCGGATCAACCTAATTCAATAAAAAAGCATAGATATGCCATTTTCACATTGGAGAAAATTTGGCCTCATGGTCTCAAAATCTATTGTGTAGAATATTGATGTAAATAATGATTTGCATCATCTGATATGAAGAAGTCAATGGGTTTTGATGGATTTAGGACTTAGCCGTGAACAGAGATCATGTAGGCAAGAACAGAGATCACGTTGGCGTGAACAGAGGTACCCTATTATAATCAATAATCTATTCGCACTCAAGAGTGAACCAATTTATTATCACGTACAAATTCATAACTAACGCTGAGAGATGCATGAAATTTTTTTTCATCTTGAATATCTCACCCGAGATGAATGATACATATACCATCTCAGCCGAAACTAGGTGAGACAGGTGCAATTATCAGACATTAGGGCTTTCAATGAGTTGGGTCAACCCATTTCCAACCCGATCGGGCACATAAACTTGACTCATGGGTTCGGGCTGGGCATGACATATTCGACCTGACCTTTTGGTCAGTCGGGTCTGGTCGAGCACATAAACTTGACCTGTCGGGTTGGGCATGACATATTCGACCCGACCTTCAGGTCGGCTCAGAAAAATATAGGGTCGGATCAACCTAATTCAATAAAAAAGCATAGATATGCCATTTTCACATTGGAGAAAATTTGGCCTGAGAAATGGCAGATGTCTAAAGGAAAATTATAAATGGTAGGCATATTTTGATAGATAATTTTGCAGACAGCTTATGTTGCCTAACGTGACTGGCTGCAGTGCTTGGGCCCCACTACGTGTGCAGCCTGTCACGTTGCGCCACATAAGCTGCGTGTAAAATTGTCTATAAAAATAGCATTATTTAAAGCAAATTTAGTAATATTGCTGAGTCAAACCTTCTGTTCCGATTTCAACGGTTTTCAACAAAGATCAAACAGAACCAACCCCGCAGTTTTTTGTCCTTCACAAGCCAAAAAAGAAGCAAAAAACGGTTTTTTCGTGCCATAGGCCAACCAATTTCTCTGCATTTTCCAAATCTCTTTGATGTCTTATGTGATCAGATTCCGTTTGGGGTTCTCCGATCTCTCGCGTATTTTTAATCTCAATTGACATTGTTTGAACCTGAAATTGAGCTTATGTAGACATTAACTGATTTTGATAATTCAGACTGCCGTGTGGTGGTGTTTGAATTTGGGGCTTTTTGAAGGAAGATGAGTTGCTTTCCGTGTTGTAAGTATGGAAGCAACAAGAAGTCGGTGAAGAAGATCCAGGATCAAACAGAGGGGCTTGATCTAGCTACGCTCGTTGATCATCTCGCATTCAAATCTGGTATGTAAGGCTTCATTTGATCACCGCCTTTTTTTTTTTCACAAAGATATTTGCTTTCGGTACATTTCGGATTAATACCATCCGGAAAAAAATCTGAAAAGTTTCATAGATTAAAAATATACAATAAAAAAATAAGGGAGCCATTACTTGCACATGCTTTTTAAGTGATTGCATTGTTAAAGAAAGACTTTGTATTTTAGGGACATGTGACATGTGAAAATGTAATCTAGGCTGTCCGATTTAAAGTTCATGATCTATAGATCTTTAATGGATAAGATTAGAACAAAACACGTTATCTATCATATAATTTATTGTTGTCAATCGTTGAATCAAATAATAGCCTTTGACTATATTTAATCACATAATGAAGATTATATTTCATACCAATCTTATCCATTAATCATCTATGGATCATAAACTTTAAATCAGACGGCCTAGATTGTATTTTTACATCTCACAAGTCCCTAAAATAGTCTTTTTTTCACACTTAAACAGCAAGTGCAAGTAATGGCTCCCAAAAATAAAATTGCCAAAATTTACCAAAATTTCTGAAATTTCGCTGAAAAATACCGAAATTATCGAAAAGTACAGAAATTTTAGTTTGACCCCCTTTTCGGCGAATTTTGCGAAATTTTGCCGAATGTCAGCGAAATTTGTCACTGTTAGCCTGGGGCATAAAATGAACTAGATTTAACTTTGAGTATCATTTTCTGGTAGCCTAACGTGACTGGTTGCCTAAAATGTTTCGGGTACCATTTTTTGCTACCGAAGATTGAGTATTCACAATTTTATTAACCTTGACTGTCTTGAATTAGATGATGGAGATCTTTTTTTGATTCATTTTTTGACAGATTGGATGTTGAGATTTTGGCCCACTTGCCAAACGGTCAGATGTTGATTTCATATGTTCAAAGTAACCGTGATTTATAGTGTACCATGAAGGAGAGCTTTTGGGCCACTTCTTGAGATGTGTTCCACATGGAATAAACATCAGACCGCGTGATGGGTAGGCCATAATCCCAAGTTAATTTGTGTGGAAGATTGGGGCGAAAAAGGATCTCAATCATATAAGTCAAGGAATCTACGGCTGTAGATAAGGTACCCTAAGAGGTTGTCTTTTGGGTTTTTATTTAAAGCATAAAAAATCCTACAAATCTTAAGAGGTTTTGCATTTTCAGTATTTTCTTTGTTTTCGGAAAAAACTTTTCTTGGGGTGGATAAAGAGAAAATTGGTACCATTTTTAACATCCCCTTAAATTGTGACCTCACCCCATTTTTTACAGCCGGATGCATTGACCGCTTATGAATCTGATGATGAAGATTATTTTTCGTCTTAATCTCCCACAAAACGGTTCTTGAGATCATGGAACACCATCCACTGGTCATTTATTCATTCCATGTCGCACACATCCCCAAAGTACCATAAAATCATATGACAAACATCACACTTTTACATGATTTAAGGATCAAATTTTTTAATGTGTGGCATGTGAAATAAAAAACAGTCAGTCCAATGGTACACTCATGATTTATATATCCTTTGTGTTTAAGATTGGTATGAAAATGATCTATATCATCCGATTCAAAAACGGTCAATGAATATCGGCGGGAGAAGATGGGGTGAGATCACAATTTCATAGTGTAAGTAATGGAACCCACATGGCACACATTTCAAAAAGTTGTTCAAGAACTTTTTTTGGGGATGTATGATATTTGGAATCAAAATCTGACCATCTACAAATAAGTCTATGATCTTAAGATAAGTCCTCTAGAATATTAGGTCGAAAGTTAATCTCCGTCGGTAGATTAAATTCTATCAATTTAAGAACATGAGTTCAGAAGAAAGAATTTTGGATTGTAAATATAGGCACCTGTTTTCTGAAATGAGAGGAAGGGAGGAAAACGTTAATGGGAAAAAATAATTTGGATCAATTTCGAGCTTCCCGTGCAGAGAAAGAGTAGGGAGCGAATAAAGAGGTAGGATTATTTGCAACCTTAAATTCTGTTTGAAACTATGGTTAATATAAGAACGTTTACTAAACTGACTTGGAAGATCGTGCAGCCATTGACTTTTTCACATTAAGTCAAGGCCAAAAACATGTATTACTATGTATATAGGGTAATGATCACTTCACTCGGGTGACGCCATGACTCAAGCTAGGAGACCATATATCTCTGCGGTCAATATTGACCTCGGAGATCTAAATGGTCTCATGGCTCAAGTCATGTGTGACTTAGTTGGAGATCATTTCCATATATATATATATATATATATATATATATATATATATATATATTAGATTACATGGGACGAGTTAAGGGCACTTTAGAAAACCATGCCTTAAAAACAAACTTTTTAGCAAAAAAAGTCTCACTTCAAACGCTTTAGAAAAAACAGTGCTTTCATGAATTTTGGAACTTCAGAAAACCATGAAAGCGCGTTTAAAAAATAAATTTAAAAACAGTGCTTTCATGGTTTTCTGAAGTTCCAAAATCTGTGAAAGCACTGTTTTTATAAATCGTTTGAGGTGAGGCATTTTTTGCTAAAATGTTTGTTTTGGGGCATGTTTCTCTAGTTATCCCTCAAGGGATACCACTTGCCACAGTTCTCTAAGGATTCACCAGTCCTCATAGGATGAAAAATATGAGTTTTTCTTTTAAAACTTTTACATTTGACCATAACTTTAATGGTGTAGATAAAAAAAAAATTAACGGCTGTTAATTGACCTTGTGCATGTGTTCATGGCACCTGATCTTGAATCTTGTTCACCTTTTTCAAATCTTTGTTCTTTACATAATAAAATTTTGTTAATTAATTCCTCCATAAAAAGTGCCGAGTTCATCTTGTGACATATTATTGTGCAGATAGCCACAAGCAGAAGGTGATTGCTGAACATATCTTACGGATTGGCAACACAAATATTGGTGCTCAAATCTTTACATTTAAGGAGTTAGCTACCGCTACCAAAAACTTTAAAGCTGAAAGCCTACTGGGTGAAGGTGGCTTTGGAAGAGTCTACAAAGGACACCTCGATAGCACAAAACAAGTATTGTGTTCCTTTATCCCTTTTTTCACATTTGCACACTAATTTTTAAAGAATGCTAATCTTAGAACCTTAATCTTGACAATAACATTATCCACAAAAAAACTCAGTTCATCATCTATTACAGTTGGAACCGGGAAAATGCATTTGAGTTGCAGAGTTCCAACTCTACAATGTAGTGTGTAGATGGTATGTGAACTCGAATGAGTAGGTCTACAATGGTTGTCCGCCCACCATGTGCATTAAAGCAGTCCACACTCAAATATCCTCCAAGATGTCGTGGAGCTGCACGTGGCCCTCAAAATACTGTTTGGGTGCATGCCACATGGAGCACGGGGATGGGTTAGATCAATTTTAGAAAGAAAAATTTCAGAAAAAAAGAAGTTTTTTAAGGCTTCCGTCAAAGTGTGACTAATTGCAAGGTTCGGAAAATACAATGTGGAGATGAATTTTCAAAAAAACACTAAAATGTAATCTAAACAATGCACTGGTGCTCTATGTGTCATCAAGTTGGTGTCTTCTGCCAATTGGATTTTGCCCCCAATCTTGAAAGAGGTTTGAGCATCCTCAAATGGAGGACAAAAGCCTTTTCCTATGTACATATTTTTACGAATCTCAAAGCTTCAGTGATGGTTTTACTTAAGGACAAAATATAATACAACTCATATTCCATTAGATTCAAGTGAAATGGGTTGTTGGAGTATAAATACCATTTCTCATTCCATGAGGTTTAATACCTTTCATCACTTGAGATTTGTGAGCTCCAGGCCCTTTGTAATCGCTAGAATATACCCTAACTAATGCTTCTAAAATTAAGTATTCAAAATTATATCTAATGAATCTTTAAATTCATGGTGCTTAGGATGTGGCTGTTAAGCAACTCGACAGGAATGGATTACAAGGAAACAGAGAGTTTTTAGTCGAAGTTTTGATGTTAAGTCTGCTTCATCACCCAAACCTTGTCAATTTGATTGGCTATTGTGTTGACGGTGAACAAAGGATCCTAGTCTACGAGTTTATGCCACTTGGGTCTCTAGAAGATCATCTTCTCGGTACGCCTTGAAATGTTTTATAGCCTATATATAATTCAATTTCCTTCACGGCAAAAGATGTTTCTTGTTAATATAAGATTTTTGCAGATTTATCACCAAACAAAGAGCCTTTGGATTGGAGTACAAGGATGAAAATAGCAGGAGGTGCAGCCAAAGGTCTTGAATACTTGCATGATACCGCAAACCCACCAGTAATATACCGTGATTTCAAGGCATCTAATATATTACTAGATGAAGAATTCAATCCGAAGCTTTCTGATTTTGGGCTTGCTAAAGTTGGCCCTGTAGGAGATAAGACCCATGTGTCTACTAGGGTGATGGGAACGTACGGCTATTGCGCACCGGAGTATGCAATGACGGGTCAATTGACGACAAAATCAGACGTGTATAGTTTCGGAGTCGTGTTTCTAGAGATAATCACAGGAAGGAGAGCAATTGATAATGCAAAACCAACATGTGAGCAGAATCTTGTTAATTGGGTATGTTGAATAGCTGCTTACTCCCAAATTATCTTATATTTAAGTAAATTTTCATCTTCTATATGTTTTTTTCTTTGTAGAGTTCTTGTTATTAACTTTTCATTTGCATACTTGTAGGCACAACCATTATTTAAAGATAGAAGGAAGTTTGCGCAGATGGCCGACCCTGCCCTTGAAGGGAACTACCCACTAAAGGGTTTATACCAAGCACTTGCAGTAGCAGCAATGTGTCTCCAAGAGGAAGCAAGCACTCGTCCCTTGATTAGTGATGTCGTAACCGCCCTCGAGTATCTAGCCGTAGAAACATCAGATCCAGATGGAGAGTCCAAAGTTCCTAATAAGCTAGGTTCTTCGTCCTTTGAAGATATCGAAGATACTGATAACAATGATAGCACACAACTAGAATCAAACGTCAAAGAGAAAATTAGCTCTTCTACAAGCGTCGAAGATAGAGAACATCAAGTTGACCAAGATGAGAAATGTGAGGAGAAGCACATGGAAAGTGAATGAGGAAATGATAAATTCTAGCTTCAAATGCACACATTAATATTTTGCATCTCTAGTTCCATATTGTATCGAGCGATGTATGCGGCTTTGGTTCATCTGTTTTCGTGATTATTGCATTAATAGTTTAATCGATGGATGATCACAAGTAGTTTCAGGGATGATAACAAGTAGTTTAGTCCCCTCATTGACATGTTGACTTCATGTAACTATAACATTATGACTATTGCCTTATTCCATCTATTTTGGGTCGACTTTGCAAATCTTATTTCTCTAATCTTTACTGTTTAGGGCTAAACACTTTGCCACTTCGCATTCCTCATTTTCAAGTTCTCGCTGCTACACTCTAGTCTTTATTGGTCTTCCTGTAATAACCCAGATTTTTAACTTTATTTAATGGTAGTAGATGATATACCACTCAGTGCATGGTACTAATGCTCCACATCGGAATTCACTCACTTTAGAAATAGTCTGATTTTTTTATATCAATATTAGACTCATTGCGAAGTACTTGCCGATACAATTCCAATGATATATAATTTGTCGATTTTCGATATAAAAAGTTACGCCCGTTTGAAGAGTGAAGCGGGTTAAAGGGCATAACTGTAATTTCGAGAGAGAATCACCATTTGCTTTGGTGCTTACACAAAGCGCTGAAACAAAACATCTTCTCATTGTACGGAAAGTCTTAATTAGAGTAAACTTAGAAAGGAAATTACTTTCTAAAAAGCTCCGACAGTGTCATCTTTTACAACTTCTCGTCGAATCTCCATCGATTTTTCGATCTTATCATAGAATCTTTCACCATCAAAGTTTCTCATCGCCGCGACCGATCTATCGTAAGAAAGGAATTCTCGCAAAAAGACTCAGGCATATTGTCTCTCGAATCCGATCTCCATCAACCCAAATCATCGTAGGATTCGAATCATGCTTCAACAGGTGGGTGCCTCTAAATTCATCTCAAATTATTCAGTTATTTCTTTTATAAAAAAAAAACCCTAATTTTTCCTAAATTTTGACAAATTTTGGGTCTTAAAAACATAAAAATTTGGCCCAAAATCAATAGGATTGTTTTTCCCAGAATTTCGTGAAATTCGACCAAACTCTTCAACAGACATAGCCTCGATATTTTAGTCATAACTTTTTACTCCGAATTCGGATTGATGTGATTCTTATGGCATTGGAAAGAAGACAACAAGATCTACAACTTTGTCTGAAATGGTAATTTCATGAATTTAATATTTTTAAGATCAAAATTGAGCTGCAAGTCGAGATACATTTTAGATGATCTAAGGTTGCACGAGTTTGACATTATTTTTTAAACTCTTGGGCTACTTTATGCTCAACTTGTCTTCAGACTTATAAATCACTAAAATTATATAAAATATATTAAATAGCTTTCATCGAACAACAATCTATAAGTTTAAGGGATCAAATATTAATATTTGATAATACTTACCATTCTATTACCTCTTTTAAGCCTTCTACAGCCCTTGAATGGACATATATGCCCCTTTAAAATCTGAAATACGTCCGATTGCTATACCAATCGATCATCAATTTCTATGGATATAATTAACCCCAATAAAGTATATTTTTAACTCAATCATAAAATAAATGTAATTAAATATTTCTTATTCTCTTTTTTACTTCAATGCTTCATGTGTTATGCTCTATATTAATTTTCTTCAAAAATATAAAATGTTTAGGATTTATGTTATAGTTCATTCTTACATATGTTCACCATCATCATATGACATTTATCATGTAGAAAATCACGATAGGGCATACACATATAAGTTAAAAATAAGATATGACACATGATATAAGCCTTCATCATGATGGGGTTTCTTTCACGGTCACGTGAAACTTTGAATATAGGCGTCCATGTACGGATGTAACCCTCTATGGTAGTATGGGATGCCACACGAAGTACATCCAGGTTACTGCGGAACTCGTCTCTTAGAAAGCGTGGTTTGTGAAGCCTATCGCATCGTGACCTATTTTAATTAAGTTTAAGAAAAAATAAAATAGGAATATACTAAGATACGAGATATTAAGAAAGTGGAGACCTAAGCCCACGCAAATATGAAATCGGAGCGGAGAATTAAGCCCAAAATCGAATAAAGATATGATATGTTAAGATACGTTGTAAAGGCCAGCTAAACACGAATTAAGTTCTACACGTGCCATACCTTATGAGCCACCGTAAGTTCTAACGTCTGCAGTCAAGACGGGTCTTAAGGACATTGTAGTCTTGTCTCAAACTAAGGGGGCATCGTAGTTACTATGCCGGCAACCTCATCTCACTGGAAAGTGATTTATATTATAATATGGAGGTTAAGTGATTATCTATACATGGACCTTGCATGATGGGTTCGAGCAGCGATCCTAGCACAGATCGTTAAATAAGATAAGATACAAAATACGTTGTGTAGGCGTATGGAGTGATTAATAAGACTTATGATATGTCACGTGTACTAAGTTGATGAGACAAATAAGAAAATAGATAAGAAAATTAGAAGCATCATGTACCCTTCATGTTATAATATATTTTTCAGTTGGATTATGATATGTTATGAGTTATAGATAATTTGGTCACTTTATTTAAATGCGAATTTTATTTTCAAAATACACTGCAACTCAAGCGATTGCATACACGATCACTGGGTAAGTTATGGTGGATCGATTGTGCAACCCACTGAGTTTATACGATTGTGTAAACTCACCCCACTCCCAAAATCTAACAGTTTTAGGTGAAGATTCTTCTTATCCCGTCCTTGATGATACGGAAGTTGCTGATCCAGAGATGGCTCACATAAACGACGACGTCAACTACCACCTAGATGAGAATGTAGACCCGACAGACTTTTACCAACATTGAGAGCCTTTTTCTCTAGTTTTTCATTTATTTCTTGAGGGACACGTTTTAGCTTTTGATACATTTTGTGAGTTTACGTTTGGGATCATTTTACCATACGTAAAACTGATTTGATTTTATATCCTAGATGCATGATTAGAATTAAGTATTTCATTTATATTGTCTACGTTTTTCGCTGTTAATTTAATTTATGAGTCGTTTATCAATAAATATTATCTTTAATATTTTATTCCATATGCTAAGTCGAATGATGAGTTATGTATATGTCCGTTTATCGCTTTAACCAGCGTACGAGGTCATAACACAGAATTCTAGGCCCTCGAGATCAGATATGGATTCTGGGTCATGACAGAGATGGTATCAGAGCCTAAGCTTTACTTCCTTTAAGGACTAAGTCGTACGATAGCACTAACATACAACGTTTTGTGAAATCAGGAATTGATGGCTCCACGACGTTGGGAAACAAATAGCTCTCAGGTGAATGAGGCCTCATCACATGAAGGCCCTCAAGAGTTTAAAGCGATGCGTCTATTACGTGAGATGATGACGACATTCAGTCAGTAAATGACTCAGCTGACGCAATCGCACCAACAAGAAAAGACTCAGCTACTGCACGAAATGGAGGTGCAAAGAGAACAATAAAGAGAAGCGGTCTAAGAGTTGGTTAATCAATGCCAGCGTACACCTCAACACGAGAACCCACCATACACCCCGATCGGATTTCAAGTATTCAACAGAGCTCGACCTCCCTATTTCCATGGTAAGCTTGACCCAGTTGCTGTTGAAGATTGGATAAGTACAATCGATAAATTCTTCAGGATCTCTTCGCCTGCAAAACACGAAAAAGTGAAGTGGGCAGCGTTCTATCTGGACCAGGAAGCAGAGAACTGGTGGAAAGCAGCCAAGAGAGCTGCAGATCAAAACAGCGAAGACGAGTGGACTTGACAGCAGTTCAGAGAAGTCTACTTCAAAAAGTATTTCTCAGTGGCCACTAGGGTACAGAAGAAGAAAGAATTCATGAACCTACGGCAAGGGAACATGATGGTGGCGGAGTACGAGGCCAAGTTTGACCAGCTATCCAAATTTGCTGGGAATCTGATCGCGGCATAAAGGCGATAAACTCTTCGCATTTCAGAACGGCTTGCGACCATTCTTTCGCGAGAAATTGCCCGCGATGAAGATAGAATCATACGGAGAACTTGTGGATCGTGCTCAGATCCAGAAAAGAGAATAAGGTGAAATGCTTAACAGAAGGAATGCCCGATTGGAAGTTCAAAAGGACAAAGCTCTTCAAAGGGGCTCTTTTGTCCCACAGAGACCAATCCCAACTTTCACCCAGAGAACACCATTTTCTCAGGCTCAGTACGAAAATAAAAGGTCACGTCTCACACTGCAGACATAATGGGTTCCACTTTCTCAGAAGGAAATGTTGTTCCACAACCACGTCAGCCACAACGAGAGTTCACACCCTACGAACCTTACACAAGATGTGGCAGGAGACACAGGCCTGGAGTGTGTATGCAAGGTACCGGTAAATATTTTCGATGCGGAAAAGAGGGACACATGGTTAAGGACTGCCCCGAGAGAGCTCCAATATCAGGCTCTCAATACAGTACTCAAGCAAAGCCTACGAGCCAAGGCTGCATATTTGCGATGTTGCAGCAAGACACTATGGCTAGCGACGAAGTTATCCAAGGTACCTTTACTATTTCGAATCAAGTTATCTTTCTTTTTATGTTTCAAGGTTGTTATCATAAACTTTTATTTGTAAAATCCCTTATATGAATTTGATAAAATTGTAAACCATATTATTGTACTCGAAATATTTTTTAACACACCTTATGCTAACAGGTTACCTCTCCGTTTATCAGTATAAGTGCGATATTAAACACTTAGCTCTCGTTCTTATAGACTCAGGGTCTACACATTCATTCATCAGTCCAAGATTTATGTCAGAAATTTAAGCCAAACCCGTACCCTTAGGAAGGAGATTGACTATCTCGACACCCTCCGGGAACACCATGATGACTACTTTAATATGTCGAGACATAATAATCAATATTAAAGGTCATGATCTTCCGGTAGATCTCATCGTATTGGAATTTTATGATTTCGATATCATTTTGGGCATGGACTGGCTAGCCATATATCATGCCACAGTTGACTGCTTTTCAAAAGTGGCCACCTTCCAACCACTCGGAGAACCTCCATTCAGATTTTGGAAAATTAAAAGGAAGGGAGTACCTTTATTGGCAGCATTGATAAGGAGCAAAACAAGACAGTCGATCCTACAAAAATCCTAGTCGTCAGAGACTTTGTCGACGTATTTCTTGAAGACTTATCTGGTGTACCACCCGACCGAGAAATCGAGTTCAAAATCGATTTAATCCCAAGGACCACACCAATTGCTAAGGCACTATACCGGATTGCCCCTACAGAATTAAAGGAACTGGAAATACAACTTAAGGAACTATCAGATAAGAAATTCATCAGACGCAGTCAGTCACCATGGAGAGCCTCAATGCTCTTCATAAAGAAGAAAGATGGTTCGATGAGGCTATGCATCGATTATCATTAGTTGAATAGTGTAACTATCAGAAATCGATACCCTCTCTCACGTATCAATGATTTGTTCGATCATCTCCAAGGTGCCAAGTGTTTTTCTAAGATTGATCTTAAATCGGGTTATCACCAGCTGAAAGTGAGAGAAGAAGATATTCCAAAAACGGCTTTCGCTTGTAAGAATGGGTTGTACGAATTCTTAGTCATACTTTTCGGACTAACAAATGCCCCAACTGTATTCATGGACCTAATGAATCGGGTGTTCAGGCAGTATCTTGATTAATTTATCATCGTATTCGTAGATGACATCCTCATCTACTCACGATCAGAGGAAGAGCATGAGGAACACCTGCGTTTAGTACTTCAGACACTCCGAGATCACCAGTTATATGTTAAACTCAGTAAGTGTGAGTTTTGGCTTAAACAAGTGACCTTCCTTGGACACGTGGTATCAGCAGAAGGAGTGACAGTCAATCCTTCTAAGATCGAAGCAATTACAGAATGGAAAGCACCGACGAGTGTTACCGAAGTTAGGAGTTTTCTCGGATTGGCGGGTTACTATCTTCGCTTGTTGAAGGATTTTCACGCATTGCTCTACCGCTCACTCGCCTCATACGGAAAAATGTCAAATTTGTGTGGATCGATAAATGTGAAGCAAGTTTTTTATAATTGAAGAAGAGCCTTACTACTGCATCAATATCCTCACCCTACCTTCTACTTCGGGCACTAGTGAATTTGAAATATTCGCAGATGCATCTTGTTAGGAACTTGGTTGTGTCCTTGAACAAAGTAAGGAAGTTGTCGCTTATGGGTCAAGACAGCTTAAACCTCACGAAAAGAACTATCCGATTCATGACTTGGAACTGGCTACAGTTATCTTCGCCCTCAAACTATAGCGACACTATCTCTACGGCGAGACGTTCAAGATATATACAGATCATAAATGTCTCAAGTATATTTTCTCACAAAAAGACATGAATTTGAGACAACGTAGATGGATGGAATACATGAAAGATTACGACTGCTCCATAAATTACCATCCTGGAAAAGCAAACGTCGTTGCCGATGCACTTAGTAGAAAATTTTTGGCACTGTTAGCCAGATTAAAAACTTGGAAGCCCTTCGATGAACTCGTCGAGGAAGACATTTACCTCCAAGAAGTTGAAGATGGTGTATATTTGGCAAGAATTGTGATGAGTCTGTTCATTTTGGATAAAATCAGGAAAATACAGCGTACTGACTCAGAAATCCTCAAGATCATCGAAACCATAAGATCGAAACCCAATTTCAGCCTCAAGACTGATGGGACATTACTCTTCAGGCAAAGATTATGCGTACCCAATAACCCTCAAGTGAAAAAGGAGATACTTGATGAAGGTCACAAATCAGGATACTTAGTACATCAAAGCAGCACTAAGATGTATCGAAATCTAAGAAATTAATATTGGTGGCCGAATATGAAGCAAAAAATAGCCAAATACGTATCGAAGTGCTTAGTGTGCCAACAAGTCAAGGCAGAACATTAGAAACTGGCCGGACTCATACAATCCTTACCCATCCTGGAATGGAAGTAGGAAAACATATCTATGAACTTCATCGTAGGTCTATCAAAGACGATAAAGAAGAACGATGCCATATGGGTGATAGTTGACAGATTAACTAAGTCAACTTATTTCTTACCATTCAAGACTACCACAGATGGGAACAAGTTGGCTGAAATATATTTGAAGGAAATTGTCAAACTACATTGGGTTCCAGTCAGTATTTTCTCCGACTGAGACTCAAAATTTACTTCCAAATACTGGGCATCCTTTTAAGAAGCTTTGGGCACTTGATTAGATTTTAGTACTGCCTTCTACCCCCAGACGGACGGCCAGACTAAAAGAGTGAATTAAGTAGTTGAAGATATGCTACGAGCATGTATGCTCGACTTTCGAGGTAACTGGGACGATTACCTCCCGCTGATCGAGTTATCTTACAATGATAGCTACCAAGCAAGTATAAGAATGTCCCCTTTCGAAACTTTATATGGCAAAAGCTGCAGAACACCATTATGTTGACACGAGGTTGGAGTTAGGAAGATGCTTGGACTCGAACTAATCCAAATTACAACTAACAAAGTCAAATTGATACACGAACGACTTAAGATAGCCCAGCATCGTCAGAGAAAGTACGTCGACCGTCGCCGTCGTAATTTAGAGTTCGAGGTTGGCGAATAAGTATTCGTTCGCGTCTCTCCAACCAAGGGAGTCATGCGCTTTGGAAAGCGCGGGAAGTTGAGCTCCAGATAAGTAGGACCTTTCGAAGTTACAAAGCGTATTGGCGAGGTGGCATATAAAGTCGCTCTACCGCCACAATATACGGGAATCTATAACGTTTTTCACGTATCAATGCTGAGGAGATATATCTATGACCCCTCACACATAGTAAAGATCAAACCCGTCGACATAAAAGAGGATCTCACTACCATAGCGAGACCGATCAGGATCCTCGACCAAAAAGTTCAAGTCATCAAGAACAAAATGATGAGATTAGTGTTGGTCCAATGACAATATCACACGCCAAAAGAAGCAACCTGGGAGAATGAAGACGACATTAAAGAAAACCATCCTGAGCTTTTTGAATAATCGGAACGTAATTTTCGGGAATAAATTTTTTTTTAGAGGGGGAGAGTGTAACGACCCTGATGATTTTTATTATCGTTGAATCTTTGACTTTTGATGAGAAGCTGAGATTATGGAGAAGTGCCTCGAGCTCATTATCTCATTTATATAATTTTTGAGGATGAAAATATTATAAGGGGGAGAGAGTGTAACAACCCAGATTTTTAACTTTATTTAACGGTATTAGATGATGTATCATTCAGTGCATGGTGTTAACACTCCACACCGGAATCCACCTACATTAGAAATAGTTTGATTTTTTTATATCAATATTATACTCATTGCAAAGTACACACCGATATGATTTCAACGATATATAATTTATCAATTTTCGATAAGAATATAAAAGGTTATGCCCGTTTGAAGAGTGAAGTAGGTTAAAGGGCATAACTATAAATTCAAGAGAGAATCACCATTTGCTTTGGTGCTTACACAAAGTGCTGGAACAAAACCTCTTCTCAAGTTATTCAAGTCACGTAGGAAAAACTACTATTTTATTAAATCTTGTACGGAAAGTTTTAATTAGAGTTAACCTAGAAAGGGAATTAGATATATATTCACTTTTTCTCTCAGTTGTCTCTCTTTATACTCTCTTCTCTGTAAAAGCTCCGACAGTGTCATCTTTTATAACTCCTCGTCGGATCTCCATCGATTTTTTTATCTTATCAGAGAATCTTTCACTATCAAAGTTTCTCATCGCTGCGACCGATCTATCATAAAAAAAGAATTCTCACGAAAAGACTTAGGCATATCGTCTATCGAATCCGATCTCTATCAACCCAAATTATCGTAGGATTCGAATCACGCTTCAACAGGTGGGTGTCTCTAAATTTATCTTAAATTATTCAGTTATTTCTTTTTTAAAAAGCCTTAATTTTTTCTAAAATTTTGACAAATTTTTTGTCTTAAAAACATAAAATTTCGGCCCAAAATCGATAAGATCATTTTTCTAAGATTTTTGTGAAATTCGGCCAAACTCTTCAACAAATACAATCTCGGTATTTTGGCCATAACATTTTACTTTGAATTCGGATTGACATGATTCTTACGGCATTGGAAAGAAGACAACGAGATCTACAACTTTGTCTAAAATAAAAATTTCACGAATTTAATATTTTTAAGGTCAAAATTTAGCTGCAAGTCGGGATACGTTTTAGATGATCCAAGGTTTGCACGAGTCTGATATTATTTTTTAAAACTTTTGGGCTACTTTATGCTCAACTTGTCTCTAGACTTATAAATCACTAAAATTATATAAAATATATTAAATAACTTTTATCGAACAATAATCTATAAGTTTAAGGGGCCAAATATTAATATTTTTCAGTACTTACTATTCTGTTATCTCTTTTAAGCCTTCTACAACTCTTAAATGGACATATGTGTCTCTTTAAAATCTAAAATACGTCCGATTGCTATACCAATCGACCATCAGTTTCTATAGATACAATTAACCCCAATAAAGTATATTTTCAACTTAATCATAAATAAATTTAGTTAAATATTTCTTATTCTCTGTTTTACTTCAATGCTTCATGTGTTATGCTCTATATTAATTTTCTTCAAAAATATAAAAGGCTTAAGATTTATATTATAGTTCATTCTTACATATATTTACCATCATCATATGACATTCATCATATAGAAAATTATGATAGGACATACGCATATAAGTTAAGAATAAGATATGACACATGACATAAGCCTTCATCACGATGAGATTTCTTTCACGGTTATGTGAAATTTAAAATGTAAGCGTTCATGTACGGATGTAACCCTCTATGGTAGTATAGGATGCCACACGAAGTACATCCAGGTTACTACGGAACTCGTCCCTTGAAAAGCGTGATTTATGAAGCTCATCTCATTGTGACCTATTTTAATTAAATTTAAGAAAAAATGAAATAGAAATATACTAAAATACGAGATATTATGAAAGTGGGGACCTAAGCCCACGCAAATATGAAATCGAGGCGGAGAACTAAGCCCAAAACCGAATAAAGATATGATATGTTAAGATACGCTGTGAATGCCAACTAAACACGAATTAAGTTCTACACGTGCCATAACTTACGAGCCACCGTAAGGTCCAACGTCTACAGTCAAGACGGGTCTTAAGGATATTATAGCCTTGTCTCGAACTAAGGGGACATCGTAGTTACTATGTCGGCAACCTCATCTGGCTGGAAGGTGATTTATATTATAATATGAAGGTTAAGTGATTATCTATATATGGACCTAGCGTGATGAGTTCGAGCAGTGATCCTGACACAGTTCATTTAAATAAGATAAGATACGAAGTACGTTGTGTAGGCGTATGGAGTAATTAATATGATTTACGATATGTCACATATGTTAAGTTGATGAGACAAATAAGAAAAGAGATAAGAAAATTAGAAACATCATGTACCCTTCATGTTATAATATACTTTTCAGTTGGATTATGATATGTTATGAGTTATGGATAATTTGGTCATTTTATTTAAATACGGATTTTATTTTTAAAATACACTGCAACTCAAGTGATTGCACACACGATCACCTGGGTAAGTTATGGTAGATCGATTGTGCAACCCACTGAGTTTACGCGATTGAGTAAACTCACCCTACTCCTAAAATTTAACAGTTTCAGGTGAAGATTCTGCTTATCCTGTCCTTGATGATACGAAAGTTGCTGATCCGGAGACAGCTCACGTAAACAAGAACGTCGGCTACCACCTAGATGAGAATATAGACCCGACAGACTTTTACCAATATTGAGAGCCTTTTTCTTTAGTTTTTCATTTATTTCTTGAGGGACATGTTTTAGCCTTTGATACATTTTGTGAGTTTACGTTTGGGATCATTTTACCCTACGTGAAACTGATTTGATTTTATATCCTATATGCATGGTTAGGATTAAGTATTTCATTAATATTGTCTACGTTTTTCGCTATTAATTTATGAGCCGTTTATCAATAAATATTATTTTTAATGTTTTGTTCCATATGCTAAGTTGAATGATGAGTTATGTATATGTCTGTTTATTGCCTTAACAAGTGTGCGGGGTCATAACACAAAATTCTAGGCCCTCGAGATCGGGTAAGAATTCTGGGTCGTGACAGTTCCTCACAATCCTTCATATTGAGTACAGTTTCATATCTCTAATGGAGATTCCCAACTCATTTCAAAGCTCATATAATTGTAAGATGCATTTGTATTAATGCCAATTGGTATGAAGTCATCTTTGTATACGTTATTTTGTTAGGAACACAAACTACACAAATGTAGCAAATGAATGGTTGGGTAAATTTTTTGTATATGAGGCCATTTTAGAATATGTAGAGAAAAACCATAAATTTTCATGTTAACGGATTGCAGAGTGTTATGCAAGATTTTATTCAATGCTGTTGGAGCAGTTTGAAGGGGTGCGGGTCTTGACTCCAAGGGTTCTGAGCATAATGATTTAGGATTTAACATTTAGGCCCCATCAAAGTCGGATAGGACCATTTAAAAAGATTGAGCTTGGTCTCTAAGGCCCAATTGAAAGCGGGCCACTTCAATATTGGTTGTGGCCACTTTAATATTGACTGCCAAAAAAAAAAAAATCAACCATCCATATTAGATCACATAGATTTGATGGTTCATATCCCAATGGTTGTGAATTTTGGGCCACGACAATTCTCGAGATGAGCTACCGCTTTGATGATTTGAATAGGCAAGTTTCACATCAATCTATGAGGGGCAGTTATGCCCCATTGATCAATATAGGGAATTGAGATACGTAAAAAAAACTACCCACCTAAACCTAACCCAATCAATAAGTGGCTCAAATATCCAATCCAACTTGACTTGGCTGAGTGGATAGCTCAACACTCTAGGCCAATCGAACCCATTTGAAGTGTTACCCCTTCCAGGATGGAGAATTTAAACCAAACTTGCAAAGCCAACCACAAGTAGAGGAGCACGATGGTGAAGACGACAACAATGATAATGATTCACTGTTAGATAAGGATAGGGCTATCGATGAGTCTAGTTAGGTCTATATTTTGGTTCCCCACTAGTCAAAGGTATATGCACGATTTGACAGTGCACCCGGACCCATGTGACTAGAAAAAAATGACCTGACCCTCTTCAAAATCCCCAAGGGTACCTTTACCTATAATCTGATTTTTTTATTTTCTCAACTTGGATTTTAAGAGTTATAGTCGTTGATTGTTTTGAATTAGACGATAGAGATCATTTTTTGTCCCAATTTGTCACAGAGTAAAAATTGAGATCATGGATCTACCATCAAGCATTATGTTGACTCCACGTGCCACATCTCAAAAAGTGAACGCAATCATGAGCATACAATCAAATATGGTTCATGTTCACTTTTTGGATGTGTACCATGTGGAATCGACATCTGATTGTCTAATGGTAGGTCCATGATCTCAAGATCTATTGTGTGAAAGGTAGGGACGAAAAAACAATCTCCATCTTCTTATTTGATATAGTCAACAATTTTAGCATGTGAAACCCTTGCTGAGGAAAAGAATTTTCGACAGTAAATAAAGAATTTTCAATGGTAAAAAAAGGTCCATGATCTCAAGGTCATATAATGGATTGGTCAATCTCATGTGGGATGGAATATATGAATTCATATGGAATCAATTGGCCTTCTACAAGATTGACTCGATGGGTTCGATCTTATAGTAGACTAATCAGTCTCATATGAGTTCGATTGATCAATTGTATATGGGATCTGATTGATTGGTCTCATATGGGACCTAAGGGCATTTTCGTCTAACTTAATTTCTCATTAAAATTGAATTTCAGCACATGTCAATTAATAAACCCTTACAACTTTCTTTAAAAAATAACAAAAAAAGTTGAGGGTTTCATACCCTCTTGGGTGATAACTGAGATATATTGGACCCTGTTAGGTAATTAGCGCAAACTTCGGATCCTCCTAGCTAATTTAGCCCTTTTGAGTTGATCCCTTGTAAAGCATGTTTAAAATTATTTCTTATAAGTTGGATCGTTCAATTGTTCCTTTTACAGGGTTTAAACCCAAACAGATTGTTTGAAAGAAGGACAATATTTTAAGGATATTTTCCATGTGAAAACACAATCTAAGCTAATATGATTCAACAATAGACGTTGTGTTTTGTGTCAATCTTTTACAACAAAGATCTATAAATCATAGCCTTCAAATCAAACAACTTATATAGTACTTCTTCATGGCACAAGTCCTCAAAATACTGTCGTTCTTTTAAATTTGTTGCGAGGGCTAACTTTTTGTGTGTAAGTAATTATTCTATTGGACAATTCTACATCCAATGAATCAAGGATCAAAATTTCGGCCGAAATGACCGAAATTTTGGTCATATTTTGTATGGGGTTGAAATTTTGATCCAAAATTTCGGTTTCGGTCCCCTCCGAAACCAAAATGAAACCAAAAATTTTAATCCTTGCAATGAATTGCTTGTTTCTAATTACCAACAACAAAAACATAGCTATACTTGTTTGCAAACAATGATATATGATTATCTTCCTCTAATTAGTGGGCCCGTAGGCTATAGCTCAAGCCTCAAGGAAAGGGGCGGGCGTGATGCTGCAACCTTAAGATCGCAGCTACAGTCCCCGCTTATTCAACAAAAGCGAGAAATTTTTTAAAAAATAAATAAATTTATAATCACTATAAGATCCATGTCCAATCCAAGAGGTTTCAAATCCCTTAAAAAAATTCCCCTTATCTATGCATACATCTCTTGCTATGGCAATAAAAGGGTTGGGCCTGGCCCGCGTTGGTCTGATTAACCCGATTAAAATCTACCTCAACCCCAACTAGTCTCGACCCAATTATTTCAAGCCTCAAGCTAAACTTGGCAAAATTAATTAGCAACAAATCGGAATTTGAGTTACAATAGGACAATGTTAAACAAAGGACATATTTGATGCAGACAAAGTGCAGGCAGTTGATGTGGCACAACGCAATTGGCTGCATAGTCAGTGGGGATCAATTATTGTAGGTCGGTGCAGTCAGTCACATCGCGCCATGTCAGTCGCCTGCACTTTGTCTACATCAAATCTGTCCGCCCTTTATAATTTTCTATTATAATATGTGATATTGGATTGGGTTTTGTCAAAACTTATCACTCAAGCCCAACCCATTCATTAAGTGGGTCATATTTTCAATCCGACCTGACCTCAATACGTGACCTAACTTGATAGGACAAGAGTTGCCTAGCACGACACTTCGGGTCAACCTAACCCATTTATTAATAAATTATAGTTATGTTTCTATTGACATTTAAGTTTTTTATTTATATTTAAAAATAAACATTCTTTTATTTTTTAATATAAATGTATACAAAGATTAAAAAATAATACTATAAATCTATAATAATAATTAAGTACAAGAAACCAACAAAAATTAATATAAAAAACTGAACATATTATATATTTATATGCATTAAAAAATATAATTAAAAAAATTAGCAACTAATTATTTAAGCAACTAGAAATATTGGAGCACTATAGCTTAAAACATAAGAAATATGTTTTAAGCCTTAAGAGTAAAGACTTCAGAAATACCGTACCGATACGTTTTAATAATTTTTTCGTATTCAAGTAACTAGAGGAGCGCTCAAGGTATTAAAAATCGGCCGATACCGATACGTATCAGCGATACATATCGGTTTTCGGCCAAACTGATATGTATTGGCCCGATACGTATCAGTATCGCTGATACGTCTTAATTTCGATCGAGATTTTACTTTCTTTAAAAAAAATAAAAAATAAATAATATTGGCCGATTCGTATCGGTATCTGCCGATTCGTAACGGCTTCGGGCAAACTGATATCTAAGACCGATACTGATTTTAATACCTTGGGCACGCCTAAGCAAACTTTTGCGCTCTCTCTCTCTCTCTCTATATGTAATAGCCCGAAAAATCACGCAAAACTATGACCTCGGGATCCGTGCCCGATTGGTCACAAGTTTGACCAATCAGGAGATCAAGAGTTAGCATAGGATGTGGTGAACGGACGAGATGTGATAGCTTGAGTGATTTCGTGGTGTGTGTTGTAAATATGAAGTCGCATATACCTATTGAGGTGCATGTGCTCAACACACAAACTAAGAGAGGGATAAAAGGGTTTAATAACCCTAGATGGGTATTTTGGGTTGTTGAAGGAGAGTAAAGAAGAGAGAGAGAGAGTAAAAAGAGTGATTAATGCAAGGAGTAAAGGCTAGCTGAGGAAGGAAGGATCCAAGTGTTAAAGAGGCCGATTCAACGCAAGGGATCCTCAAAAAGCTAAAGTCGAACCTAGCCTTCCAACCCTAGATTTGAAATCAACTTGAGATCTATCCAAGGTAAATTTTGTAAATAAGATGCATAGATCATAGGGGTTAAGTTGTGATTAAATGTGGGTTAGATCATAGGATAATGGCTTAGAAAAATAGAGAAAAAAGTGTGGGAAAAAGATTGGAAAGAACAGCTCGAAAAGGGCTGAATCTGACAATTTCGATTAATCGAAAATGGGTTTCGATTAATCTAAGTTGAAAGGTCGAAGACCGACTTCGATTAATCGAATTGGATTTCATTAATCGATTTTGATTTTTCGGATTTGAGAATCGATTAATCGATCGAACTCTCCAAAGGACCCCAAAGGGTTGGAGGAAATGATTTATGAAAAAATCACTAATCGAAATGGGATTTGATTAATCGATTTGAGTTCGTTAATCGATTTGGGATCGATTAATCGACTTGTGAAATTCTACCGTTCAACGTAGGTGTACCTTGCGAAAAGAAGAAATTCGATTAATCAAATCGGATTCGATTAATCGAATGAAAACTCAATCGCTCAACAGAGGTGTACTTTGAAGAAGAATTTCGATTAATCAAATCGATTCGATTAATCGAACGGAAACTCATCGTCAACAAGGAGTTTACTTTGCAAAGAAGAATTTCGATTAAAAATGTATTCGATTAATCGAATGACAATTCAATTGCTCGAATCGAGAATGGACTTTTGAAGGAGAATTTCGATTAATCGAAATTACTTCGATTAATCGATATTGACCTTCGATTAATCGATTCTGGATTTTGATTAATCGACTGGGATAAATTTTGTTGACTTTTAGGTTTGACTTTAAGATTCTTGGAGGATCTTATACCTTCTTTATTGCATCCCTTGTGATGTGTTTTACCTGTTGTGTGGTACCATAGGTGGTACGTGTGAGCTAGTGCACGAGGAGCCATGTGGGACCTTGATGCATTGAACAAGTGAAGACTTGAGGTAGGGAACACCTTGAACATGTACTTTATTTACAAGAGCATGTATGTAGTGATATAAATTTCAATTCGATTCTTTTTAGTGCTCAAAGAATTGTGAAAAGTGTGTGTGTGTGGCATTCATAAGAGAAAACGAATGAGCCATCCCCAGGGGATGAAGAAGTAAAGAGATAAGAGCATCAGGTGTGATGCAAGTTAATGGATACATCCTGTGGATGTATCCAGATTGAATCATGTTTGATAGGCCTAACCGATATAAGATAGCACACTTACACGGTGAATAACTATATGTAAGGCAATCGATATTTTGTTATTTGAGGTTCCTTAGGTTACCCCACCGACGTGGCGGGATATCCACGGCGACACGGCAGATATCCGTGACTGATACTGGCCAAAACCGTAGGCCAGTGAGGCTTATCCGACATAGTAAGCACACCCTGTGGGTGTTGATTGAGACAAGTGAAACCCGCCACCAATCCCTGTGAAAGGGGCTTGGGTACTATATGGTATTCCTGTGAATACATTAAAACTGCCTATATAGATGACGATGAAGGTAGCTCATCTGGGGCTCGATGCTATATTGCTCTAGATTACTTAAGTTGAAAGTTTAAGTTTTGCTTTAGGCCTTTTCAAAGATTTTTCATGAGTAAATGAAAACATAAGAAATCAACGATCGAATGCTTTTAAATGTTTTATCAACAACCGCATAGTTACATCATGCATGGTATATCATAGAATATATGAGTTATAACTTATATGTTCAGAGTTGTTTGTTCCCTATTGGGCTAGGATGTAGCTCACCCTATAGACTATACGTCAGCAGTCCATTAGTAGCAACGCCGAGGTTTCAGGGACGCCGATCCCATGAGTCGGACTTTGCCGCCGGCGAGGAGTTGGAGCCACCTCCAGAGGACTTCTTCTAGAGGACTCCGTTGTGCTACTTTGAGGAGTTTTGAGTAGAGATTGTACGGCTTGGTATGTCAAGCCTTTATTTTGTGAAAACATGTATATGTATAGAGTTTGGATTATTCCTTTGGGGCGAACCATCTGTGATGATTTATATCATCGATGGTTCGGATCGGTCCTCCCTTCATGCAGAGGCATGAGGGTAGAACTGTCCTTTGAAAAGTATTTCTAATTAGATTTAAATTCCGCAAGTTATTCTTATTTCTTTTTATGCTTGATATACCAGTGTTCCGTGCATAGTTAAGGGGCACGGTCAAGATGATCGTGCTGATGGCACGGGTTTCGGGGTGCCGAAATCCGGGCTGTCACACTATATATATATTTGCTTTTTTTTTTTTTTTTTGACTGGTAGAAGGAAATTTGATATTTGGTTGCAACCCGATTTGGTTCCGCCAGGCTTAGGGCTGGACTAGCATTAAGTACATGGCAGCCCGAGTGCCTTAGGGCTAAGCTGAGATTATCCTTGGCCCAGCCATGACCCAACCCATTGCAAGCAGTAGGCAGTAACACCCGTGTTGCTTCTATTGGGGCTATCAACGGGGCGGGCTGAGTTCGGGCTGAGATTTTAGTCGAATTAATTTTAATAGTAAAAAACTAGGCATGAACCTGGACAAGATAGAAACTTGGCCACACTCGGGATTTCTTTAATCCCAAATCCTAATTGAACCAGGTTTGGGCCAGCCCGCTCTTATTGGGCTTGGCCGGGAGAAATTTGGGCCACCTCGACCTTTTTCCTTAAAATAGTTGGGTTCATTAAAATGAGGCCCAAACCCATACCAGATACAAAATCGGGTTGGGCTCAGTCTGGGTGCATTCTGGATCGTGGGCTCTTAATTTGAGCCCGAAACCGTTCATCTGAACTGACGGACCGGGTCCGCGCTTAGCTGGGCCAATTGGCAGACCTAGCTGCTATGTACAGTTGCCACCGAAGAGAGATGGCAGCTTCGAAATTCTTCTAACACACAAAGCCATTTTGGTAATAAAAACACACCCATAAAATATACTTAAAAAGCGGAGCACAAGCATATTTGCCAGCCAGAGATTGTCCGGTTCCAAAACCCCCTTCTTTTCCCCATAGACCAAGGGTTTTAGCTCTAGCTCTCTCTCTCTCTCTCTCTCTCTCTCTCCTCCAAACCAGCAAACATATTTACACAAATACCATTGTCTTCCTCAAAACGGAACCTTGCAGCAGTAAGCTGGGGAGACTTGCACAAGTAATGGCTATGGGTGTTTCCGCTCACGGTTCCCCATTTAAGCCCTGCCCTGCTTCTTCTTTTATCTGGCTTTCTCCGTCTCCTTTTCGGCGCTCTCCTTCTTACGCCTTTTGGGCCAATAGCTTCGACAGGTTAGGTTTTGGCTTTAGTTTCCCAGTCTTTTTCTGTTATTTTATTTTATTTTATTTATTTATTTTTAAATTTTCGAGCCAGAGAGTATGTAGAATAAACTTAGGCAAGCAAGTAGCAACAAATCCTAATCCTCCATTGAAGGATTATGAGTTTTAGAGAGATTTTGGCGGGGGTTAACTTCCCCCTCTGCTAATGCTTATGTTCTTTTTCTGTATCGGTTAGGTCTATAGTTACCAAAATCTCCATTTTTTTTAAAAGCACGTTTTTTTTAAAAAATACTCCCTACTTTTTAGAATCACGTTTTTTACGTTTTAAACGCATTTTTTACGATTTTTTCCGATTTTTTTTTTTTTTTTTTTTTTTTTTCATTTTTGTCAGTATATATATATATATATATATATATATATATATATATTTCCATTATTTTTTCCCAAATGCTTCCAGATTTTTTCCTGAAATTTACCCATTTTTTAGTTTTTTTTTGCCTTGCCGATTTTTTTCCACTTTGTAACTATGGTTAGGTCCTTCACTAGGGCACGTTTGATTTCAAGTTATGGCAGCGACGCTTATTAATTTGCTTATTTATTATCGTCATCACATGTAACTATGAGGGCGTACGAGGCTCCAGCCTCTGTATGCAAAAAATGCATAAGCATAACCACAAAAGTGGTAAAATGCATTCTTTCATAGACAAATCAAACAAGCATGTAGGGTCAACGCCACTGTTATAACAGACAAAACACATTATCTATGGCAATCGAACGCACCCAAAGGGTATCATAGCCAGCACTGCGTCTTGGGTTCAAGTCCTGGAAGGGGCGACCAGAGGCTCCACAGGAAAGGGGATCAAAGTGAAAGCCGCCACAATGGACCCAAAATAATAATGGCTTAACTTTCCACTCCATTAATTCCTGGGTGCTTTAGCCGTATTAGTTAGGTCCTTAACAAATGGCATCAAAGCCAACGCTACATCCCTGGTTTAACAACTGGGAGGAGCGACCTGGGGGCTGGGGCCACAAAAAGGTTATCAGAACAAAAGCCACCAAAGAGTGGGCTGCTGTGGAACTCGGTTGCAGAGCGCAGTGATGTATTATGGACCCAAAATTATAAGTGCTTAACTTTCCGGTCCTTTAATGCCTAGGTTCTTTTGGTGTATTAGTTCAGTCCTTCAGGCTCTTTGAAAGGGCAGAGTTTCATCTGACTAAAGGGGAAGATAATTAGATGCTGGGCATTTTTGATGTTGTAAGTGAGCGTGATTTGATGTAGTCAACTGTTTTTGGCTGATGAATATAGAGTTTTTTACAGCTATATTGTAAATTCCAATAGCAGTTGGACATTATGTTGAGCACCATCTCTCCGGTAAGAGTTGAAATTGACCATGGCTCTCTGTTTTCGGTATTCAAATATTAAAGTTTGACCTCAGTTACTGTGAGTAGGTGCTGTGTACCTCTTTTCTTTTCTTTTTTCCTAACTTAAAAAACTGTACGATTATTGATGTTTACTTATGCTTCTTTGCAATAAGTTAGCAACAAAGTCCTGCTCACTGTTCTAATAATGGAATAGCTGAAGGTTTTAAGGTGAAAGAAAAATGTTATTACAGCATAAAGAAGTGTAATATATCCCAATAAAAGAATAAAATAGTTTTGTATTTCACCCTGTTGGCAAAATAAGAAATAGTCCTTAAATAACTAAAGCCCACCACGGCACCACCCAACAAGCGTGCAGCTAAGCAGGTAGTATATAGCATGCCAAATACATTCAAAATGTACCGGATTCAATAAAGTTTATGTGATTAAGCGTTGATATTTCCTCATGTTTAGTAGAAGACTTACTATTTGTTTATATTTAAAGCATCTTCATTATTCTAAATCTTTAGCTTGTGAAGAAGTATTCTATTTTATTCCATGCTTCATTCCATATCTAAATTCAAAATTTCTAATACCTGAAGTTTCACACATCTGCCTCTCAATGACGAGTGTTAAAAACTTGGGATCGGTCTCTGGCGATATCGAGACGTATTGACTTGGGTGTCAGGTATCTTCTCGGGCATTGGCGATACAATCTTCTGCAGAGTGTATGTATCGGGCAATACTTGAGATGATGCATTTGTCTCAGCGGCTCTGATACTGACTCGTATCACCTGATATGATACATGTATGGATTTTTTCGCCTCATTTTCTCTACTCTTTTTCATGACAGGCGAGAAATGCACTCTCTTCAAACTGGAGATGGTCCTCGTTCCCACTCCTGCAGTAGTCATTTTTTGGTAAAGATCGACGTGCGTGCTACTGGGAGAAACTCTTGTGCTAGATCTGATCGAATAAATTCACATTTGCAGAAAAATTTTACATACAAAGATAAAGTGGTGACATTGACATATTATAACGGGCAAAGTGTGGAGGAAGAGAAGAAACAGAATATTAGACCACTCATTGATGATCCTTCAGAAAAAGGGGTGGATGCTATTACACCTTTTAGGCATAGCGCCTACAGCTCCGTTTCTAAGTCTAGGCAGTCTGATTACTTAGAATTCTTGTCTAAACGTTACTGGCATGAAGAGAGCCTAATATTGAAGGCATTAAGATTGAAACAAGTTAATTTCAATACTGTGAATGATATGGTGACTGCTGAGATCCTACAATGTGGAAATATAATCAGAAATGAAAAGGTTGAGTTCGAGGGTTTACAAGATGGAAGCGACAAGTTATCTCCATGGCCTTGCCTAAATGTTAATGGCCATGCTTCAGGTGTGACGCTTTCTTCAAATGAAGTAAGTGTACGAGGCTATTCCGTTGATGTGCATGCCAATAAATCAAGAAGTAAGGAATACCCTCCCAGTCTCTCTGGGAAAGTAGGTTTGACCTTGCCTCAAACTGCTAGACCTGTCCAGCACAACGAGTCTTTAACTAAGAAACTACCTGATAAATATAAGGATACCCCCCCTGAACGTGCAATTGAAAGGGACATAGCTGATCATAAATTTTCCGCAACAGATCGTTCCGTTAAAAGAGCTATTGAGCAAAAACATTCTAGAAAAGAATATTCCCCGGCCAATGCAATCGGAAGGGGCACATTTGACGGTAAATCTTCCATCAAAGACGGTTTAGTTGATAACTCCACTGGGCAAAAATATTCACTAGAATGCAGTGCACGTGTTTTGGAGCAGCATGAGAAACTTGCTCGCATTTACGACAAAGTTCTTGTAGTTGACAATATCTCAATGGCGAAGAAAGTGGTTGAAATGCTTACAAAAAAGTACAGAGATCTTGTCCATGCATGTGATACAGAGGCATGTCTACAATCTTAATTATAATTTTAAATTCTGGCTCTCTTTATTACTTTCTACAATGTTGTTTGCAGTCATCCTAACATCTGCGAAACAATACGCTCGCATTGGGATTCACATTTATCTATGGGCATCTGCAAAACAGTACTCTCGCATTGGGATTCACATTTATCTACTGTATTGGTAGTAGGCACGTCTCATGTTTCTATCAGACTGTAAACTCGTCTTTGCATGGTAGAAATATGTATGTCTCTGTGCGAGCATGTGCATACATTATGCCTGTCAATGGGTCGGCCCTTTAACTGACCCGCCTCACCCAGTTATTGAATTGGGCTGGGCACCTAAATTTGGTTCATCTCTTCTGGGATTGAACCTACGACCTTGGGGATGCAATATTGGCCGTGCTCAGATAATATTATCTTATCTGTTTTCGGATTATATATATGTGTATATATGGTAACTACCTGAGTAGAGTCACGGCGTGATTCGAGCATCCAGCAGCTGCACTCTAGCATGCAGCTGTTGGATGGTCTAGTCAATTCGTGACTCGACTCATTTGATTATTTTCTTTATATATATATACACACACACAGCTTTTCAACTGGGTTTGCCCAGTCCTAAAAGGTTGGCTACCCCACCTGACATGTTGACAGCCTTAGCATTCATGCATTACAGTGTCATCTATATCAGACATGGACATATCTGAGACGGCTCCTTCAGTTCCATTTAGTTGATAATTTTATTTATTTTGTTTGTCATACTATTTAGTTTTCTCAGTTGCCCATCTTAATGTAAACAAATCCTTCATAATTGTCATTAATGTTACCTTTTTATTCTCATTAGGTTTAAAGCTTTCTCACAATTTCCTACTTATAAACCAGTATTTTATGTAGCCAATACATTTTTTCTTTAGATTTTTCTGTGCTCATTTTCATTAGACTGCTGCCCATTTTTCTAACATAGCATGGCTTGTAATATGCTCAAGTATGCTTATATCTCTATTCTCGGTGATATCCTCAACTAATAAATTCTTTCTACGAAGTTGTACTTAATTTTGAGATCCTGTATCAATTTAATCTGTTCATGCTTCTTTATGATTGCCACACATCCAATCTAATGTCTTAGCTGGTACCAAATGTACTTTATAGGTGGCCAAAATTGATGTGAAGCAGGAAACTCCTGTTGGTCATGGGGAGATCATATGTTTCAGTATTTATTCTGGACCACAAGCAGATTTTGGTAATGGAAAATCATGTGTCTGGGTAGATGTGCTTGATGGTGGTAGGCATCTTTTGATGGAGTTTGCTTCATTTTTTGGAGATCCATGCATTAAGAAGGTAACATTATATGAGCCTTTCATGATCTCTGCTTTCTTATGCTTGCAATAATGAATATTTCTTGATTATTTCTCTGCCACGTAATAGAGGCCTGTGGAAAACTGTTAACTATAGCCCATTATTGTTGCGAACTGATAAGCATTGTTATTAAAAGCCTTGCCAAGGCGAGGGCCGGGGGAACCCCTAATGTGAGCCTAGCCAATCACCTGGGCTGCCATAGCCAAAGACCTAAGCTATCTTAGGCTTTCTTTTGTTTTTCCAGGCCTTTTTCTTATTATTCTATGTTATACTATATGTACATATATAATCACATATAAATACATAGTAAATATGACCATATATCTGTTACATTAATCACAAAAAATCTCACAAATACATTTAAAAAAGAATTTAAAAGTTAGAACAACATAAATAATATAAATTCATTTATGATAATTGACCATGCAAGCATCAAAATATATTAAGCAATAACAAATAACAGCTATGAACCAACATAATATGTATTATACTTTATAGGCGTTAAGAATTAACAAATAACAACCATAAATCAATATAACAAATAACAGCCACGAACCAACACAACATGTATTATTCTTGATAGATTATTGATGCCGGGATGAATTATTAACAATGCATTTCTATTTTTCTAATTGATTCCAGGTATCATGGATGTTGTTTTAACTTCAAAGTCTTCTTTATATGTATTCATGCTATGCTGATGATTAATAGACATATGTCTATTTATATGTATTTGTATGTAACTAGTAAAACTGCACGCACTCATTCTCAAGTTTGCATGGTCATTTATTTATTTTTCCTCAATTTTGTAAGTTATGGTTCCCATGACTGTAATAAGATTAGCTCAAGACAAAGGTTGTGTTAGTGGAAGGTGCTTATTAAGATTCTACAAATCAATGGTTAACAATGACATGCATAACTGTCCACATTTTCAGGCACAAAAAGTGCTTTTATCCAATGGTTAGACATGAAGAAGTGTTGGCATTAGGTGCCAAACTCATGCACCAACGTTAGTGCGTAGGTCTATCCTCCTCCGCCAAATTGGTCAAAATTCAAGAGACAGAGACATTAATTTGCATGTAAGATAGTGAAAGGACACGTTTGACCTTTCTTTCATTACGCATTAAAAACTGGGGTTATTTGAGCGATAAGCATAGAGCGCCACGTGAACCTTGTGTTGCGCATGGATCTCCATGCTATTGAACGTTCATGCACAGAACTTGGTACACATGTATGACACCTAATACCAACTTCTTAGGTGAGTTATATAACAAAAAGAGTTGGTATTTGGTATGTGGTCTGAGCACTAGATGACTTGGTTCACGGGTCACTTTGCGGGATACATGCCATGTGGTTTCATCATGCGTGCATGTGATTTGGAGAGCATGATCTAAAGATCAATCGTTTTGAAGCTTGGGACCGAAAAAAACATCTCAATCATGTTATTCAAAGCGGTCAATACCTTTTAAAATTAATGGATACTATGTAATCTCCGACAACACATCTTTTGAAGGCATTATATGCTTTGATTCACATGATAGAATTTTTTTTCTGTCCCTACCTTGGAGACTATTGGTCTTCAAATCATACAACACACATGATGAAATCATGTTCCATGTCTCCTGCAAAGTGACCCGTGAATCAAGTCACCTGGAGCTCAGGCCGATTTTCGGGTGCACATGATGCTCCAAACCATGGATCAAAATTTCGGCCGAAATCTAAATATTTTGGTCCCTACCGAAACCGAAACCGAAACCAAAATCCAAAATTTCGGTTATTAAATGTATTGAGGGGAAAATTTTGGCAGAAATTTCGGTTTCGGTCATGACTGAAACCAAAACGAAATCCGATATTTTGATCCTTGCTCCAAACCATCCAATATGTTAAAAAATTAGGTTGGACGATTGCTGGTGAACTAAATGGAGGCCATTAATATCATAATTAGAAGCTTTGGGCTCTAGAATTGGGCAGTGTTGGCCAAAAGTTGAGTAAAAATGTGATTTATTCATAGTCAAATTTTCCTACCCAATAACAAAAATATAGTTAGAATGTAAAAAGAGACTATTTAGGAGAAGAATGGGGAGATTAGTTAGGTTAGAGGTAGATTTGGCTAAATGAGGATATTTTGTTACTAAATATGAGGAAAATGTGATTGACTAATTCGTAAACTCATTTCCTTATCCAATTAGAGAAGAGAAGGAGATTAGGGTTAGTTTAGATTAGGTTGGGTTTAGGACCTTTAGGTTTACGGTTTAGTGTGTGATATTAGGTTTAGTGTTAGAGGATGAAAATAGAGAGAAAAAAAGAAGCAGAATATGACAATGAGGAAATGCTCCTCATGGGCCTTTATATTAATATCCAAGCTGTTGCAGTCACACACAATATTTTATACAGTATAACACTATACTGACTATACTATCTCTGACACAAAAGTCTACTTAAAGCATAGCTAGAGTTTAAAACAAGATTCTTAAGAGAAAAAAAGAGGAGTTTAATTAGGTTAGGGGTAGCTAAGGTGTTATTTAGGGATAGAATGGGCTAAATACATGTATTTGTTACGAATGTTAAAACGAAAATTGATAGAAAGAAATCCCCATTTTCTTTTAATAGTAGTAGAAATATTATATAATATCTTATCTTATATATATGCACAGTTTTATTCAAAAAAACCAAAAAAAGTCCTAGGCAGACACATGCATGCCTAGTTAGAGGAGGCAACACTGATCGCAAAATTGCTGATATGTATAATATACTGTTGTGGGATTTTGATTTATGACCTTTGATGCCATGGTGATCGAAGCAGACAATCTTAATGGAGGAGAGTGAATCAATCACTAAATATACAAGTGCGCCCCCCCCCCCCCGAAAAAACAAGAAAAAACAAATCTATTTCATAAACAATCCAGCAAATATGCCACTTCCAAAAACTCAATATATATATAATATAATCATCAAAACAATCTGAAATTGGATTTCTTAATTCTAAAAAAAAAACTCCATTTCAGCTTCTTGGGCTGCGCCCGGGTGATAACCCCTGCTCTCTCTCTCTCTCTATATATATATATATATTCCATTTTCCTTCATATTGGCCAATACTTATCGATATTATATATATATATATATATATATATATATATATATATATATATATATATATATATATATGCAACTGGAGACTAGATGATGTGGCTATTGATTCCAAAATTAAAACCTCATTTTTAGGTGCCTATGAACTATAAATCAAGTTCTCCTTAAAAAATTTAATATTGCAAATGAGTTTGCTATGTGGTTTTTGGGGACTTGTTTAACTTGATGAGTCCTAATGCAAAATTAACTTCTCTAGGAGGTCGGTTTCAGCATGAGGATCGTTGAGTCATTATTTTCCATGAATACCACATTGCAAACCCATTTTTGTATGGATTTATCCAACTGGAGTATGGTTATGAAATCCTAGCCGTTTAACATATTTGTAACTCACCTAATATCCTTCTTGGAAAAAAATGGGCAGATTCTTTCATCCATCTCGGTTGTGTGGCACATATCACTAGAAATGAATGCTCCAAAAGAAATAAACTTGCAAAATCCTTAAAGTTGGAAAAATGCACTTATTGGAATTATATCCTTGAATTGTGGTGTAGAACAATGCTGGCTTTGTTGGGCCATGACATGGTATCAAAACTTGGCCGATATTGATACCACCCCGATACAAGTATCATAGTGGTATCGGTATTTGTATTAGACCGACACTAGTAAGTATTTGCCGATACTGTCTCGGTAAGGAAAGGATGCCTCTCAGGGCATCTGGGAATGATTCGAGCCGTATGAAGGGAAACTCCCACACATAGTTTGTTTTGGGGGGAAAGGAGCCCAACAAGGCCCCTCCACTGACTTGGCTCGGGCCTAAGTGATAGTGAAGTGGTGGGCCTACCCATCCCAACCGGGGGTATGCTGGGATTCACGAAGAGCATCACCTTACGATGTTCATGACCAATCGGGTCCTGACGCTCCAAATGCTACCTTGTAGCAACCAATGGAGGTCCGATGCCTCTCAATCGATTGATTATGCAAGTCCATCCTTTCAAAAAGTGTTTTTTTCCCCATAATCCTAGTCCATCTCTTTCCTCTGCTTCAGATCTCTCTCGTGGGGAATCTTCCACCCTGGCTTTTTATCTTGACAAGGACATATAGCGGAGGCCTTTTGTTCTCGCCCCCTCCTGTTCCCGCATCCCTTCGGGCAATCAAAACCAAAATATGGAAGGCAAGGGAAGTGCTTCAGCTCGGATGGCGTGGGTAGTCCTCGTCGTGAGTTGATCCGGTGAGACCGATTAAAGGTGGGGAAGTACATATCCTAGGGAAGAATGGTCAAATGGCAAGGCAAGGCAAGGCCATACTCCCGTGTGGCTCCTCGCGGAGGATAGCTCACATCCAAACATCTGATTGGGGAACGGGGCAACGCCCATGAAGCTTTGATAGAAAGGGAAGGCCTGCCAGGCGGTCGATACTAACTGATACAACCATTTTTTTGTATCTATTTTGTAGTTTTTTCTTTTTATTAAAAAAAGACCGATATAGTATCGGCGATACCGTATACATATTGGTCCAAGATGGACCGATACCCGATACTGACACTGACATTGACACCCTAGGTGATGATATTGTAGACACCTAGGTGATGATATTGTAGACACAAAATTGTGTCAAATATAAAAAAAAGAAGTAAACAAGAGATGACCTCCAATTTCTCTCCCTACTTTCTCTCTTTTTCTCTTTCTTTCTCTTCCCCCTTGGCCCACTCAGGGATTCACCTGTGTGGGTCCCATACCCCATCTGTCTCTCCTATTTTCTCTCTTTCTCTATCTTCTTTTCCCCTTTGAGACCCACACAGGTTGACCCTGCGTCAATCCCACTTAAGCTCTCTTTCTCTCTCTCCTCTCTCTCTTTCCCTCTCTTTCTCTCTTCCACTTTGGCCCACACAGGGACCACCTGCATGGGTCCCTTTCCATTTCTCTATTCTTTCTCTCTCTCCCCCCTTGGCCCACCCATGAGCCCACTTGGGTGGGTGCCTTCCCATTGCTCTCTCTTTCCCTCCACTTTTTCTCTTCTGTCTCCTTTTTCTCCACCTTGTGGGTCACGTAGGGGTTAACCTGTGTGGGTCCGCTTTAAATAAAATGGGAGGTTGCCTTTTGGCAGCCGATTATGATACGGATTTTGTTTGCAAAATTCGTTACAAACACTCCAATAGTACCGAAATGGCCTAAATTTCTCATACTGCGTGAGCCCGACTCACCTCCCTCAGATCTTATTGGTTTGAGGCTGCATAGGTGACAATCCCTACTATCTACGCAAAAGTAACCGTCACTTCTCATCGATCCGCATGTCATATGAGACCCATGCAGCCCATTTTCCCCGTAGATCTTTTTAAAAAACACAAGGGATGTCAGATGGTAACTTCTAGTAACCACCGCGGTAACTCTATAACTAGTAATCCCCTTCTCATTTTTAAGGATCCATAAATTTTACTTTGAAGCACTGGCGAAATTCCGCATGAAGATCTTGCGAGATACCTTATGCAATGTATACCTCTCTTCATTTTTCTCTCCTCTCACTAGAAAAAACACTTAGATTATGTGAGCCTATTACTGGCCCATGTCTATGTCTTTTCAATCTGGGTCACACTTAGGTTATGTGGGTCCATATTGGACCCATGCCTAAGACTCTCACATACTTGGGTCATGCTTAGGTTATGTGGGCTTATTATTAGCCCATGCCTAAGATCCTCATTTATTTGGGTTTTGCACTTAGGCAATCTGGGTCATAACACCCATGCGTGATACCCCTATACATGAGGGTTGCAACTACCAGTTGTGAGTTGACTTTTCGTATATTGAGGGTTGTGTCTATGAATTTGAAAGATAGAATTGGACATTGATCACGGTTTCATGTGGTTACAACCGTCATACGAGTAACACTTTGTATGATTGCAATTACGACCACCTGTTCATTATTTTGATCCATTTTGTTCGTGATCAATTCCGATTGACCATCGAATCATATAATTGTGATCATAGTCTTCATGTTGATCGATTGTGATCATACCCTCGACATTGAAGTTTCTCTCGTGGTTCAGGTTATCATTCCCTTAAATGATCTTAACCTCGAGATCGGAAATTCCTTTGGAGATATGGGGATTGATCCAATGGTATGATCGCCACATGTAGATGATATTATGATTCATGGTTTGATCCAACGGTACGATCGTCATATAATTGTAATCATAGTCATCATGTTGGTCAGTTGTGATCAAACCCTCAACATTGGAGTTTCCCTCGTGGTTCGGGTTATCATTCCCTTAAATTTAAGGGTATGGACCTTAACCTCAAGCAAGGATCAAAATTTCGGCCGAAATGACTGAAATTTTGGTCATAGAATGTATAGGATTGAAATTATCGGCCGAAATTTCGGTTTCGGTCCCCTCCGAAACCGAAACAAAAACCGAAATTTTGATCCTTGACCTCGAGATTGGAATTCCTTTGAAGATATGGGGTCCAATCCGACGGCACGACCATTACATACAGATGATGTTATGATTCACGGTTCGATCCAACAGTACGATCATCACATGTGTGAAAACGTGAGATCATGATCCAGTCTGACGGTAAGATAATCATAAAATCATGGATTTGGGGTTAGGATGACTATTAGTTGTTTTTAGATTATGACCAAAATCCATCATGATCGAATCGCGAAGGGTTCCGATCTAAAACGCCCGTTGTTTTAATAATTCCCGATGATTTTGACAAAGGTCAGGTATTCCTATAATTAAATGCTAATTATTCTAATGAGCAGCCATAAAAAATATGGATCCCGTATTTGAATTTATCTTCGAGACAAAGACATCAAGAATTAGTCTGAAGGTTCATCCATGAGCGTCTTGCACTTGTAATGACCCATGCCTATCAATCGGTTGGGTTCGGCTTTCGGCGAAGAGACTCTTTCATCCTTCATCCCTTGTTCCACATCACTGGGGTCTCCGCTGAGGATAGCATGATGTGCATCTATCTCTTGACACATTGTCGATGATGCTGCTGAAGACTTAGAATTTAGGATATTTCTTATTATTTTCGGAGATGTAGTTATTTTACTTTTCTTTTCTAGCTTTTAATATGAGGTATTCATTATTTTGATGTAACTAACGGGGCATCGATTGCGATGCCCGAAAGTGTCAGGTCCACTATTTCAATAAAACCCTCTCCTAGCGAGGGAAAATTTGTTAAATTGTGAGTGAATTTATTCCTACGCAAATTTGGTGTTTACGGATATATAATCACTTTAGTTAATAATATTTTGCGTTGCACTTGTTCAGAAAATAAGCGGCCTCTTCCGGCACAACTATTTCTTGACCTATTAGTCCATATATTATTATTGTAATTGTTTCCAAATTTAGAGATACACTGCAGTATTGATAAATATGAAGACTAATATTGCTATTCTGGCTTTTTTGTAGGTTTGGCACAATTACAGCTTTGATAGTCATGTTATAGAGAACTATGGGTTTCAGGTTTCTGGATTTCATGCAGATACAATCCATCTTGCACGGCTTTGGGATTCTTCAAGACGAACTGATGGTGGATATTCACTCGAAGCACTTACAAGTGATCCGAGGGTCATGTCTGGGGCCCCAAAAAGGGAAAAAGAGGCCACTACTGGGCCCCAGACAAAGGGAAAAGAGGCCACGTCTAGGGCTCCAATAAAGGAAAAACAGGCCACGCCTGGGGCCCAATCCACCACTTATTGGGAATTGATTTCTGGGAAGATATCAATGAAAACCATATTTGGCAAGAAAAAGATAAAGAAAGATGGATCCGAAGGCAAGCTCATCACTGTTGCTCCTGTAGAGGAGCTTCAACGAGGTGAAAGGATACCATGGATTTGTTATTCTGCTTTAGATTCAATAAGCACCTTAATGCTGTATGATAGTTTGAAAGCAAAGCTGATGAGCATGGAATGGATTCTTGATGGTGTTCATAGAGGAACAATGAACGACTTCTATGAAGAGTATTGGCGGCCATTTGGTGCGCTTTTAGTTGAAATGGAGTCTGAGGGAATGCTGGTTGATCGAGCGTACCTTTCAGTGATAGAGAAAGTGGCAACTAGGGAACAGCAAGTTGCGGCAGGCAGATTTCGGAACTGGGCATCCAAGTATTGTCCTGACGCTATATACATGAACGTAGGAAGTGATACACAACTACGCCAACTTTTCTTTGGTGACATGATGAACAGGTACGCTACTTCATCTTACCACCCACGGAAAAGTGGTGCTTCCTTTCCAAGAAAGGCTTTTTAACAATTATTGCTATGTGAAAATAGTAGCTTATATCTTTCATGTTCTGGAAGCAACTAAATATTGTATCTAGTATAATACAAATGTTAAATGGCCAATTGGCCATGTGTCCCTCTACGGTCAAATCTTTGCTAAGCGTATATTCCCAAAACACCCCAATGAAAATCTGCGCCTGCTCTTATGCTATAGATTCTCGATCTTCTAATCATTAAATTTCTTAATAAAATAAAAGCAATCTCCTTTTTGGTTTACCGGATATTCCTTGAGTTTGTTTTTCTCTCCCCCTTAAAAACCAAATTGATGTGGAATTTAGATCCGCATGTTTGGATCATGGATGGTTTTGTGTCGCGCATATCGTAGACGAACATTCGCAAGTTGGCGGTTTTAGTTAGTTACTGGTAGTTACAATTAGATACTGACGGTTACAGTTGTTGGAGATGTTATTTCTATTGTATGGGCGTGTAGTAAGTAACTTTGAGTGTGTGTAGCTAAGTAAATTTTAAGTTGTACAATTCACTTAACTTAGGAACCATGTAATACGTGAACATGCTAAGATGATATAAATAGTATTTTGCATTGGGATTTGAGTCACTTTAGACTCACCCTTAATATCTTTACTTTTCTCTTCCTCTCTCTTCTTCCTCATTCCTATTACTAAACCCTAACCTTAAATTACAGTTTTGTCTTGGTATCAGAACCAATAAAAACCTAACACTAGAATTTTTTTCAGCCTATTGAAGCCATCTACGTCTTCGCTGATGTTAGCATGGCGTCATCATGCTGACGTCAGCAAGGTAAACCCGTTTTCCTTTTTTCTCAAAGATTTTTGGCAGGTTTTGATCAGTTTTTTTCCCCTCCATTTTCTTCTCCTTGCTCGAAATGATTTAAGGCCGGGAATATGGAGTTTCGAAAGTGTTTCTAAAGAAAAGTGTGTTTTTCGGTTTTTGGATCCTTGAGATCCGTGAAGGCTTGAAGGAGCTTAGGATTGGACCAGGTTGGGCCGGAATTACATACAAGATTGATGGTATACTCATTTTTTGTTTTTGGATTTATTTGGGTGCTGTTTAATCGATTCTCGTGAATCCTTCTTTTACCGCCCAACCACATAAATCTCCTCTGTTTGATTGTTGATCGCCTTTTCGTTTGGCAAGGTATGACTTGTTTGAAAGCCCGTTTCATTTGTAGACTGATGGTTCAATTTTTGTTGAATTCAGAGTTCATTTGAAGGAGTTATGGATGTTTTAGTGGTTGTTATAGGTTATGTTCGCTTGTTTTGTCGATTTTTTTAATGATTGTTAAGAAAACTGTTGCCCAACATAATGCTGTTTTAGGATTAATCAGTGGACTGTATAGGCATTCTCCCTGTTTGGAAGCTGTGGGCCTTCTATTTTTTGAATTGCTTTGATCTCGGTATCTCTTAATCATGAACGAGAATAAATTCGGAATCGTTGGTGGGGGAGATATTTCTTATAACTTACAAATTACTACGAAGAAATTGAATGTGAATTATCTTTCGTGGTCACGGTCTGCTGCTATGTACTTAGGGATGAAGAAAAAATTGGGTTACATTTATGGGACTATCCACAAACCCAAAGAAGATGGCTCTAAGTATGTTGATTGGGAAAGTGACAATCTAACTGTTGTGACATTGCTGCTACACTCAATGCAACCAGACATTATTGAGAGATGTGTTCTCGCAGAAATAAAATTTCGCAAAAATGTTTCAAGTTAGTGACAAAATTAACGCTATGAACCAGGATGAGAAGACTATTGGAGAGTATTACACTCAAATGAGGAGTTTGTGGGATGAACTAGCCCAGTGTCAAGAAGAACTGTGCAGCTCGTGTGCTAGCAAGGCTAGTAAAAATACTGAAAGGAGGAAAATGTTTGACTTCCTAAAAGGGGTTAGACCTGAATATGAGAATGTTAAATCCAACATTCTAGGCAGAGAGGAGTGTCCTCCACTTGGTACCGTGCATGCCTTCCTTCAGCATGAGGAGAGCAGACAACAATTTATGCAGATTTAGTGGTGATGTATTTGAGAGATCTATCCTACCATCTTTCACTTCTTTTGGTCGTGGTGGAGGCAAATCTGGTGGTAGAAGTGGTGGTCGTGGAGGTCGTGGGGGCCTCTCACGTGAAGAAAAAGCAAAAATATTGGATTTTCAATGTGACAAGAAGGGTCATACAAGAGAAAATTCCTTCCAAGTCGTGCATTCCAGTCCTCCACTGAGGAAGCTTCTAATCCAGTTGGTGGTCAGAGTATCTCTACTGCTTCAACTCCGTCTCTCCCTCCATCTGATTTACAAAGCTTACAGAGAGAGCTTTAGGATCTTCAGGGCCGCCTTTAGCGCATGACAGTAACACATGGACAAACATCTTCCTCCCACATAGCTGAGTCAGGTACCTATGGGTCTGCACATATGACCTCCACCTGTCAGTGCCCATGGATGATTGATTCTTGGGCTACGGATCACATGTCTGGTATGACAGATTTATTTTCATTTATGTCTAGTCTGCTTGATTCTATTCATATTTGCATTGTTAATGGATCCCTTGTTCCTGTAAAGGGCAAATGGAGTGTTCAATTAGGCACCTTGTCTCTTGACTCTACTCTTTTGATTCTTAACATGTCTGGTATGACAAATTTATTTTCATTTGTATCTAGTCTGTCTGATTCTATTCATATTTGCATTGCTAATGGATCCCTTGTTCCTGTAAAGGGCAAATGGAGTGTTCAATTAGGCACCTTGTCTCTTGAATCTACTCTTTTGATTCTTAACATGCCTATAAATCTATTATTTGTCAGTAAAATTACCAATTCCTTACATTATAGTGTGACATTCTTTTCGTCATATTGTATTTTCCAGGACTTGAAATCGGGGAAGATCCTTGGTCATGGTACTGAAGAGAAGGGACTCTACCTCTTTTAATATTTACGTGGTACATCTCCTGCATTTATGGTGGTTTCTGTTGATGAAGCAAGATTGTGGCACTCCCGCTGTGGCGATTCTCATATTAGTCGTTTGAAACTTTTATTTCCAGAAAAATTTCATGAATTTGATAGTAGTTTGTTTAATTGTGAGACTTGTTAGTTCTCTAAACATGTATGCAATTCTTACCACTTAAGTGGTAGTAAATGTGCTACTCCTTTTAAAGTTATTCACTCTAATGTGTGGGGGCCTTCCCCTGTTACTACTTTGAATGGTTATCGTTATTTTATTACTTTTATTGATGACTGTACTAGACTCACTATGCTCTTTCTTATGCGCACCAAAGATGAAGTTGCCTTTATTTTTCTTATGTTTCATAGACTAGTTAGCACACAATTTCATGGGCATGTTAAGGTTCTTCGATCAGATAGTGGTGGGGAATATTCCTCTCACGTTCTCCACTCTTATCTTCACTCTCATGGAATTGTGTGACAAACTACTTGTCCTTATATCTCTCAACAGAATGAGGTTGCTGAGCGGAAAAATAGGCATCCTCTTAAGGTTGCTCGATCTTTGTTGTTTGATATGATAGTTCCTAAACATCTCTGGGGTGAAGCTGTCCTCACCGCTGCCTACCTCATCAATCGAATGCCTACACCTATTCTAGAAGGACATTCTCCCTTCTAACTTGTGTCTCCTCATCAGCCTCTGTTTTTGGTGCCACCACGTATCTTTGGTTTCGTGTGTTTTACACATATTCCCAATATTCAGCGAAGCAAATTTGATCCCAATGCTACCAAGTGTATTTTTATTGGGTATCCCTCTTCTTAAAAATGATACAAGTGTTTTAACCCTCTCACTCATCATGTGATAGTCACCATGGATGTCACATTCTTTGAGGACACTCCTTGTTCTAGTCCTCCGAGTCCTCTACAGGGTGAGAAACAACTTAAAAATGAAGAGTACTTTGAGATGTTTAGAGCTTTACCTATGAGAAATAATGAAGATTGTGAAGAAGTGGATGATGAAGCTGTAGAGCCACAGAAAAGCGAACAACCCACCTTTGATAAATATGGAAAGAGAAAGATGTATGTGCGAAGGAATAAGAAAAGCATTGTTGAAGCCACTACTCATGAGAATGTAGATGAGTCACCTTCTCAGAATACCGACCGGGATCCCTTACCCGAAGAGAGTTCTCTTGTTTCTGATCTTCATCTACCTATTGCTCATAGAAAACTTCCTAGATTGTGTACTCGTCATCCCATCAGTAAGTATGTGTCATACCATAATTTCTCATAATCTCATTATGGTTTTATTTGTTTTCTTGATTTTATCACCCTTCCTTCTACTATTTCTGATGCCTTATTGCAGCCAAAATGGAAGGATGCTATGACTCAGGAGATGAAAGCTCTGGAACAGAATGAAACTTGGGAAATTGTTGAACTCCTAGAAGGAAAGAGTTGTTGGTTGCAAATGGGTGTATACATTCATGTCATATGCGATCGCATATGCCATTATGCGATCTCATATGCCATCTTGGATGGCTATATCGCATATGCCATGATGGCATATGCGATACAGGTAAGTGTGCCATGGCATACTGTTGCATATGCGACTGCATGCCATCGCATACAGTATATGTCATGACATACTTCTCCATTGGAAGTTATTTTTTTATTTTTTATTTTTTTTATTTTTATTTTTTGTCTTTGCTTTTCAAGCTTTCCCAAGCCTTATAAATAGGCGGTTTCTTTTCCTAATGCTTCTCATTCTACAATAATTTTTCTCTTTAGTCTTTTCCTTCTCTTTTGTATGGTCCACTATATTTTTGTACTATTTTAACTTATTTTTTAATGAAATTTATATTTTCCCTTCAACCTTATGGAGATGTACCATTGTGGGTTATAACTTAGAATATACTATTTTCCTTCTTCTTTGTATGTTATGTTCATTTTTGTACTATTTTGTTTAATATTAATGAAATTTATATTTTCCCTTCTATCTTATGGGTTATATACTTATATTATATACTTTTATTTCGCATTTTATACACTACAAAATTAATAGAGGCCAAGCTTAACACAAAACATATTATTGATCAATATAAGACACTTTGATAATTTTTTGAAAAAAGAAGTTATGCCATGGCATAGTGGCATATGCAATGGCCCTATGCCATTGCATAGGGTCGCATATGCCATTTGACTACAATGGGTGTTACAGTTAAGTATGGACCTGATGGTAATGTTGAAAGATATAAAGCAAGGCTTGTAACAAAGGGGTATACTCAAACACAAGGAGTTGATTATTAGGATACCTTTGCACCTGTAGCCAAATCCAACACAATTAGGGTATTGTTATCTCTAGCTGCCCACACAGACTGGTCAGTCTCTCAACTTGACATGAAGAATGCATTTCTTCATGGTGATCTCAAGGAAGGTGTCTACATGGACCTTCCTCCTGGATTTGTAAAAGAAGGGGAGAAAGGAAAAGTGTGTTAATTGAAGAAATCTATCTATGGATTAAAGCAATTCCTAAGGGTCTGGTTTAAAAAATTTAGTGATGTTATTATGAGATTCGAGTACTGAAGAAGTCACTATGATCATACCCTATTTGTAAAAAGGGGAATCGAGATGACTGTCATACTAGTCTATGTTGATGATATCATCATTACTGATGATGATAGTTATGAGATTCTTAAACTGAAGGAGTATTTGAGCAGAATGTTTGAAATTAAAAACTTGGGAAGTTTGAAGTATTTCCTTGGCATTGAAGTGGCGAGATCTAAGAAGAACATCTCATTATCCCAGCTGAAGTATACCATAGACCTCCTTCATGATACGTGGTTTTTGGGGTGTAGGCCTGCTGTGACCCCTATTGAATAAAATCATCGATTAAATGGTGAAGAAAGTGATCTTTTCAAGGATTCACGTACCTATTAGAGATTAGTTGGTAAATTGATTTATCTAACCATGACCCGTCCGGACATTGCTTATGCAGTAAGCGTGGCGAATCAATATATGCATTCACCAAGGATAATACATTTGGAGGCTATTCATAGGATCCTGAAGTATTTGAAAGGAAGTCCTGGCAAAGGGCTTCTTTATAAACATCGTGGTCATTTGGATGTAGAGATATTTACTGATGTCGATTGGGTCTAGTCTCTGGATGATAGGAAATCAACTACCGGATATTGCACCTTCTTGGGGGGTAATTTGGTCACATGGAAATCTAAAAAGCAACATGTAGTATCAAACTCCAGTGCCGAGCGGGAGTACCGTGCCAGATCCCAAGATGCGAGAGAAGACATGTGGCTTAAATTCATCTTGTCAAACTTGAGAGTTGTTGTATCCTCTCCAATTATCTTATATGGTGACAATGAAGCCGCCCATCATATTGCAGAGAATCCCGTCTTTCATAAAAGAGCAAAACACATTGAGGTGGACTGTTACTATATTCGCAAGAAAGTCGAGTCCAAAGAAATCAATATTCCTCAAGTTAGAACTGATGATCAACTTGCCGACATCTCGACTAAAGGTGTTGGTGGCAAGAGACTTTATGACATTTCTTTCAAGTTGGGTATGATCTACATCTATACTCCAACTTGAGGGGGAGTGTTGGAGATGTTATTTCTATTGTATGGGTGTATAATAAGTAACTTTGGGTGTGTGTGTAGCTAAGTGAATTTTAAGTTGTACAATTCACTTAACTTGGGAACTATGTAATACGTGAACATGGTAAGATGATATAAATAACATTTTGCATTGAGATTTGAGTCACTTTAGACTCAACCCTAATATCTCTACTTTTCTCTTCCTCTTCTCTTCTTCTTCCTCATTCCTATTACTAAACCCTAACCCTAAATTACAGTTTTGTTTATTTTATTTTGAAATTTCGAATATGTTTGTAAAATGCCTATAAAAGGCTTTGTAAGGACTATTTTTATTTAACTAATGATGATTGTGAACTTTGCTATGCAAATTGAAAACGAGATGTTTTCTTTCGAGAGTGTAATTCTCTCAAAATAGAGGAGTGATTCTTCGATACGCGTGTCGTTGGTGTGGAGTCGATCATTCAATCTTCATATCCACTTTTATCTCACTTGAAGGCGTAAGTATTTGATTCTTGTTTTCTTTCATTCTACCTACAATCCTATTTGAATTCTAATTGCCTAGAATCCCATTTCTCTTTGTTAAATCCGTTCATTTTCGAAAGAACTCATGTAAGTTTGATCGAATTCCCAAATTGTTGGAGATCTAGATGTTCGCCTAAAAACCCTAGTCTTATAGATCCAGAGAGAAAATGTGCAACGAAAGTAATACTAGTTTGGGCTATTGTAAATCATGTAATTGGAAATCTTTTCATTTTCCGTGTTAATTTGTTAAGGCAATTTATATTTCAATTATTTTTATTGATCTTCAATTAATCTCAGACCATCTAAATCGCATTGTGTTAGTACCTGCATCAGATTTGGTATCAGAGAACAATCAGTTTAGGAGTGTCAACATTTAGATTCCAGATTTCATTGTCATTATCTTGCATCATTATGGAGTCCGATAGGTTCGAAGTCCTTATTAAGGAACTTACGACTAAATTGACTATGAATTAAACTGAACTTCATAGACCCTAAACCCCGAATCTCCCAGGAAATCTATATGAAAATTTCCAATTTGAATGGTATTTGTTTGATTCTTGTTGAAGAGGCACCTACCCTCCGTCCAAATTGATGGGCATGTGCGCCGATTGGATGACAGTTTGCTGCCATATGTTACCAATAGTTGAATCGGTGAAAGCGAAGACTGCAGATTTTCAATTCTAGCGGCCATCTCATGAGTGCAAAAACCTGCCCGCTGTGATTGATGAATAAAAGTGGGATCCAGTGGTGTTGTTTCATTTTTTTTTCGGTAAATATTTTGAAATCAGAATTTGATGGAATCCAGCTGTCTTCCAAAGCAACGATTGACTATGGCTGAGGAAACTTTTAATCAAACAGACTCGAAATTTAAATCACTTGTCATGTTGATACTTGGATCAACTGATATCTATGCACCATCATTTTCATTGCCTTTAGTCCCTAATATTTGCAAGAGTGGCAAAGTAAAATCCCAATTTTCAACTAGTAATCTGTGTTAGATTTGTCCTTTATATATATGTCAATGAGACAAGTTGATATGATGAATCCATTTCAAATTATGTACTGTTACAAACCTAGGACTCCCATAGATCTTATTCCGATGTCAGTTCATCAAAGATCATCAGAGTCTGCATCGGCATTTGCACATCACATTCATGAATTGCAGCTGAGATTGAAAGAAGGATTAATGTGAGTAATGAAAATATAAGTTTTATGCAGATTCTCATAGAAAGTATAAAGAATTTCAAGAGAGTGACTTTGTAATGGTTCGAACTAGAATTGAACGTTTCCCTCAAGGAACCGCTAAAAAGTTACAAGCTCGTATTGCTGGACCTTATAGGATCCTGAAGCATGCCAGTCCTAATGCTTATGTTCTAGAACTACCACCAGAGTTGGGTATTAGTTCAACTTTCAATGTGGAGGATCTTGTAACATCCTATGACCCTGCTATGATACCACCTATAACCCTTTTGAACCTTTAACCTCATAACCTACCTCTATCTCCCTCCCTATTCCATTACCTCCATCTACCCGTCCATCTCGTGAGATAATTGAGGATGTTTTGGATGATCAAATTGTGTCAACAAATCAAGGGGGATTTCGAAGGTACCTTATCAAATGATAAAACAGACCAGATTCGGACAATATGTGAATCACAAAAGGTGAATTCCAATGTATTGATCCGGATCTTTGCGACCAGTATCACAATCAACATTCATCGAGGATGAGTGCTTCCAAGCCGGGGAGAATTGATGTGGACATCGGATTTAAAGAACCACCTGTGATTTATCAGAAGCGAAAGAAATGTTACGATGATGGACATCCGTGAAGTTTCAGTTAGTTACTGGCGGTTAAAATTAGTTATTTATTTTTAGATTACAGTTAGTTATTTATTTTCAAATTTCGAATATGTTTTTAAAATGCCTATAAAAGGCTTTGTAAGGACTATTTTTATGTAATTATTGATGATGAACTTTGCCATGCAAATTGAAAACGAGATGTTTTCCTTCTAGAGTCATTCTCTCAAAATAGAAGAGTGATTCTTCTATACGCATGTGGTTGGTGCGAAGCTGATTATTCAATCTTCATATCTACTTTTATCTCACTTGAAGGCATTTGCTATCAGAGAAAGTTCAAACCCTCGGCAAGTAGATTGACAAGTTCAAACCCTCGGGAAGTAGATTGGCAAGTTCAAACCCTCGGCAAGTAAATTGACAAGTTCAAACCCTCGACAAGTCCAAACCCTCGGCAAGTAGATTGGCAAGTTCAAACCCTCTACCCGCACATGTGGTACCTATTTCGGTTGAAGATTCCATATTGGTTGATGAAGCCATTGAGAATCCCGAGAACGTATCATTCAATCTTCATATCTACTTTTATCTCACTTGAAGGCATAAGTATTTGATTCTTGTTTTCTTTCATTCTACCTACAATCATATTTGAATTCTAATTGCTTAGAGAATCTCATTTCTCTTTGTTAAATCCCCTCACTTTCAAAAGAACTCCTGTGTAAGTTTGTTCGAATCCCTAAGCTGTTGGAGATCTAGATGTTCGCCTAAGAACCCTAGTATTCTAGATCCAGGAAGGAAATGTGCAGCGAAAGTAACTCTAGTTTGGGCTATTGTAAATCATGTAATTGGAAATCTTTTCATTTTCCATGTTAATTTGTTAAGACAATTTATATTTCAATTATTTTTATTAATCTTCAATTAATCTCAGCTCATCTAAATGGCATTGTGGCATCACAAATTCAACCCTTTTATAGAGAAGTCATTGTCTCTCTCTCTCTCTCTCTCTCTCGCTCCCCTCTTGGGCGTTATATGTGCTACAGACACAATAATTATAGCTTTCCATGAATCTGCTTGCATGTTATATCAAAATATTGGTTGTAGTTTTCGGGTTCTATAAATATTCAGTCACATCCCCTGACCCGAGTTTAACTGTTTCAGAATGTAAGTTGTAAAAATTATCGATAATATGGATTTAGAGATGTATTCTTCTGCTCTTCTGTTAATAACAAAAATTGGCAACACACTCAGCTTAGCTCATATAGTGTACAACTTAGCCTTCCCTCTCCCGTTATAAACAGGACTAACATGGCATCAGATTCCTTCCCCTTCTTAAATAGTAGATATAGATGCCTTTTAGCCACAGGGGTCCTACGAAAATGGTGACTGTTATGGATTTTGAATCTGAAAAAATAGTTTATTCAGCCTTCAGATCCACAAGAGTCCCCTTCACAAGGAATTCCAATGCCACAAGGCATTTACTCTGTTTTTTAAATGGAGTAAACCAGTGAGGTGAGGTGTTCCCTATAATCAAGGACAATTCCCTGCTATACCTTAAGATGGTCGTCCCTATGATATGATTATATATATATATATATATATATATAATGATTTCTGTGTCAACAGTTGTGTGTACACACACACACGGGTGGAGTGGCTAGTGATGTTTGACAGATGTTAATAGTTATTTATCACAGATTTGGGGGCTTGTACACTGTAGATTTGGTGGCTTGCACATAGACGAAGGCAGTATATGAAGCCTAGTCTATACATATTCAAAAGTTAAATGGGGACTACCTCCCCCCACACTCCTATATGTAGCTCCTCTCCTATATATATATATATATATATATATATATATATATATATATATATATGGGGAATGCTAACGCTCCCTCGTTATTGTGAGGCTAGCGTTGTCCCCATGCATTAGCATTTTGGTAAATTGATGAAGGGCTAAACCCTCCTTTTTTGCTTTATTTAGTGCCAAACTTGTAATTTTCTTTTTATAATTACAAGTTTGCCACTATATACTTGTAATTATAAGTTTGTCATAAAAAAAGGTGGTTTTGCCCTTCATATATGTACCATAATGCCACATGGGGGCATTTTGATCTGGGGAGGATGCTAACTTTCCATGTTTAGGTGCCTGGAATGGCATCCTAGGTTTGAATTTGGGGTAGTGCCAGTTGGGCACTGTGTGGCACCTAAACATATATGGGCACCACGTGGATGTGTGTAAGCTCGATCAGAGGCCATATAAAGAAAATTTTAATCACGATAGTCAAGTGGTCAATACCTTAATGGACAATGAATGGAAAAATCCAATCACTGTTCATTTGCACACCATTATATCAAGGCCATTCATTGTCACTCCCTAGGGGTAGGGGTGTTAATAGGCACGGCTCGGGCCGTGCTATGAACGGAACTGTTCTTAATCGGGCAAAAGAATTGGCCTGACTAGACCCATTTAATAATTGGGCCGGGCTTTGGCCCAATCATTAATCATGCTTAGTGCCTTAGCCCGAAAGCAACCCACATTGGATTGAGCGGGCCCAGGCCATGGGCCATCCCGTCCATTTACCCTTTGAGTAGTCAGGTTTGGCCGGGTTCGGGCTGGGCTTGAACGGTCCTATTCTTAATCGGGATTAAAAACCAAACACGGCCCAACCCGTTAAATAATTTGGGCAACCGATTATTAATCGGTCGAACATTTCAGCCCGAACTTGACCTAAACCGAGCTGGGCACAGCCAGGCCATGTGCCAGCCCTACCTATTTACACCCCCTAGGTGTGGGGTAGGGGTGTATTCGGTTCGGTTTGGTCGGTTTTGGACCAAAACCACAAACCAAACCGGTTCTAATCGGTTTCTAAAAGTTCAAACCAAACCAACCTGTTCAACTGTTGAACCTAACTAAACCCAATTCTATTCGGTTTCGGTTTGGTTATGTCGGTTTCAGTTTTCCTATAAGTTCTACTTGCACATCAAAATTTTCCCAATTTCTCAACCTGTTTTACACTTTTACTATTTTCTTTTTTTTTTTGGAGTCGACCCTTCTCAAAACAGATGACAAAAATAAATACTTCACATTCACTCTAATTGATTAGAGTTTGGATAAAGAATAATACTTGAAGAGATGAAGATATAGAAGTTGACTATATATATATATTAAATTTTTTTACTTACAATCGATTCAGTTCGGTCGGTCTCGGCTTGAGACAAACCCAAACCGGTACTCGTCCAAATAGGACCAAAACCGGCGGTTCGATCCGGTTTGGTCGGTTCGACCCAAAAAATGCACAGCCCTAGTGTGGGGATTTGTGCCATGATGCACTGCAATGGGTCACTGTCCCAATGTTCAAACCTCTAGGCATCATATATATATATATATATATATATATATATATATATATATATATATATATATAGTAATAATCTCCTAACTCGAGTCATGGGACATAAGCTTATGACTTATCCTCCTATTGGCTGCATGTCACATCAACTAGCTTTAAAAGTCAACTAATGTGACATGCAACCAGTGGTAGGCCTTACAAAGATATAATCATTGGTATGCATTGCTTGAGATATATGTACTTGTGCAAATGCCAACCCAAGTTGCAGGATAGGGAAGACAATAATTAAAAAATGGATTTTGTTCTCAAAAGTGCTTTTAAAGAATATTTTTTTACTAAAGCATCCTTATTAAAAGCACAATAATGCCCAATGTTAAGGGTATTTTGTCCAGGAGCTAACCTCACAATGCCCAACTTTAAGGGTATTTTGTTCGGGAGCTAACCTTACAATGAAGTGGGTGAGGTTAGCACTCCCCATATATATATATATATATATATATATATATATATATATAGAGAGAGAGAGAGAGAGAGAGAGAGAGAGAGAGAGAGAGCTCCCTGTGGCACCCAAAACATGTTTCAAATGCCATGTGGAGCATGGCTGTGTTGCTTAGATCAGTTCTTGAAATTTTTTTTCAAAACATCTGCACTGCACATTTTTTTGGGCTTAAAATCTGGACCGTTGAATTACAGTCAAAATTTTACTTTCAATTTTAAAATAGGTACTTTAAGTGCACCTATCGAATCTTGAAAGACACCTACAAAACTGGTGCTTCACTTATGAATTCACAATCTTGAATGACACCACATATCTTTTTTAAAGCATCCTCTTCTTCCTTAGCTCAGGCCTGTGACGACGACGGTGAGGACTTCTTTCTTAGTTCTGGTTAGTTGTGGCAAGGATGTCGTCGTCGTTGCAACTCGTCGGAGTTGAGGAAGAAGAAGGTTGGTTTTCTGGTTTGGGGTTTCAAGAGGGTTTTCAGGAGGGGGTATTTGGTGGGTTTCAAGCATGGGTCAAAAATTCGCAAAACCGGTACGTATCGTCCAGCTCCAAAACTAATATGTATTGGATGATACATATCGGTTCCGGACGATACATTGGTGTGTATCATCTGGTATTTTCCTATTTTGTATGGGAGGCACCGGTACGGTACCTTGAATGTACCGTATCGGTGAGGTCCAAAACCGATACGTATCGGTATCAGACAATATTTTGATCCATGGTTTCAAGAGGGTTTCTTGTTTTGGGTATCAGTAAAAGTAGAAGAGGAAGAGGAAGAGGAAGAGGAGTTTCTAGTTTAGGGTTTTAAGAGGGTTTCAGGTTTAGGTTTCAGTTGAGGAAAAAGAAGAAGGTTGGGTTTCAGGTGGGTTTAATTTTTTGCTCTCTCTCTCTCTCTCTCTCTTTATATATATATATATATATATATATATATATATATATATATATATATATATATATATATATATACGCGGCCCTAGAGATATGGATTCGAATGCTCAACCACCCTATGCATTCGGACCAGCTGGACGCCATGTGGCATTCAATCCGAGGATTGGGTGCCATGGCAACTTCCCTAAGGTCGACCAGGTACCATCTAAAAAAATGAAAAGCGGTACTTATTAATGTTGAAATTTTTGTCAAAGGTGCAAAAATTTAATGCACCATGATCAAGCGGCGGATGAGAAACTTTGACTTCTGAATTGAAGGGATAAAAAGTCGTGCAAATAATTTTTATTTTTTCTAAAAAAACCCAATGGGGCCGGGTGCATGGCACGTGCCACATGCATTCGAATCCGTTCTCCCATTTTCCTATATATAAGTTACTGATACCAATTGGGAGCTACATAAAATCTTGAATTGTTGAAAATTGCATATTGAGTTCCATTTTTATTGAATGCCCTTACAGAAAAGACGTGAATGAAAGTCTGCCAAGGACGAGGACTTTTAAAGTGCCTAATGTTGATAAAGTGATTGAAGAAGGCAAGAAGGCTGCTTCCAAATTTCGCAATATTACACTACATAAAATTGTTGATGGGATGCAAGCTGAAATTTTTACAGCTTCTGGGTGGCCTTCGCTTTGTGGTGACGCTCTAAAAACCTTCGCTGGCAAGGTCTCTGCACAAGACTACGGTTCAGTTGATGATTCTTACGATTTCCATTCCGATGTCAGCATTGAAATACCATCCGAAGGCATGCCAGATGAAGCTATGGAGAAAAGATCTGCTCCAAGTGTAGGTGACAAAGACACGTCTGCTTATGGAACAGCTTATGCGGCATTTGGAGGGGGTAAGGAGGGGATGGAGGCTTGCCATGCTATTGCTTCTTTATGTGAAGTCTGCTCTATCGACTCATTAATATCCAACTTCATTCTCCCGTTACAGGTTAGCTCCGTTCTAAGTCATGGTTAGTGAATTTTCGTAATTTGACTTCTTTGTGTGAAGTCTGCTCTATCGACTCACTAATATCCAACTTCATTCTCCCTCCTGATTTAGTGGATTGGCCAATATCCCTCTAGGTTGATACTGATACATATTGGCCACAACCGATGGATATGGATTTTCGTACTTTTGTTTTATTTATCTTTGTTTTTAAATTCTAAATATAATAAAAATATTTTAAAAATGCTGTGGACATGTATATAAAGCTACAAAATTTTGATAATACATACTAGTTACTGATCAAGGATCAAAAAGTGAAAATTGTGATCACTATGATTGTTCTGTATGCAAACCAAAGTGTATGGTTTTGTATACCATACCATATTACGAAGTACATGTTTTGGATGTAATTGCATACAAAACCAACATATAAAGAGTGATTTTGTATATAGGGTACCTCTATTCGCTCCTACCAGATTACTGGTGGGTGCCTAGAGGCCCTAGACTAAAACCTGTTGACCGCCTTAAATCAGACGATCAGGATCGTTTTTCATGCAAATCTTCGACACAATTGGATCTTGAGACCGTGGGTGTGACATCAGACGGTCAAGTTTCTGATTCCATGTGACACTTATCCCAAAACGTGGTCCTAAAATCACATGGTTTTTTATCAACCATAAATTGAAACTTGTGCAATCAGATCGAAAAATTCAAGCACATGCAGAGAGTGCTTGATTTTGTGAACATCACGCTCAAACATGATTTTAGGACCACGTTTTGGGATAAGTGCGACGTGGAATCAGAAACCTCGCTGTCTGATGGTATGCCCATGGTCTCAAGATCCTTTGCGTCAAAAATTTGCATGAAAAACGATCCCGATCGTCTGATTTAAGGCGGTCAACGGGTTTTAGTGTAGGTGCCCTTAAGTAATCTGGTAGGTGCAAATAGAGGTACCCTTGTATATATATCCCAGTAATCAATGATCACAATTACTTTTGTTATGGTGTCAACAGAGAGGCAGCCATTAATCACTCATAATTGTGATTACACCTATATTTACAGTGATATTATTATGTACAATCTTTAGACAGTCACTGTGTAGATGGCAACTAATAGAGTGGCTATCACTGTGATCAATGATAATTTGATCATTGTCACTCTGATCAGCTATCATTGTTGATCTGGTAAATGGTGGATTTTTTTATCCATTTTGTTATCAAGTTCCCATCTGGAATGATTAAGTACCTCTAAAACAACTTCCCCTTGTGCTCAATGAGGGTTTAGAGAACCCTAAAACTGAAAAAGAAGTTTGGAAACATGTAGGTATTGTATCAGACCTGGCCAAAACCAATACGTATGGTAATACACATTGGTACCAGCCGACCCTTGAAATGATGAGTCAACCATTCCCATGAATACGGCGGGGAAAGACTAAAGGATTCCTCCACATTATTACTGTGATTCTGTTTCTTAGAATGATACATATTTCCTTTTTGTCCTGTCAATTAATCCAAATTGAGGAAAAAAATTTCAGCTTCAGATTTGTTAGATGACTCCTGATGATACTGACCTGTTCTGGATACAGGGCTGTCATATATCAGGTGCTAATGGGCGTATACATTGTTCATTAAATATCAATACTGAGACTGGACGCTTGTCAGCCAGGAGACCAAATTTGCAGGTTTGTGGTTTTCTTGAATCTTGAACAATGTGCATTAATATCAGGACATATAGAGATTACGGATAGTTGATGAATTATGAAGTTCTCTACTACACTATTCAGAATCATCAGGTTGTATGATCTAATAAGGTCTATGCTTCTAACAAACAATCACATGGGCTGATTTTTGGTGCATGTGCTACAGCTCCTTTATTTTTTCCCAATTGCCTGTATCAATACTCGCCCATTGACATCAGTAAAGTGAATAGTGAGTTCTAAAACTTTCAATTGTCTGAAAGGAAACACTTTGGCCTTGTTTGACAACACTCCCAAGGAGTTGATTTCACCACACTGGTTCTAGAAAAAGTTGATTCTGGAAATGGGTTTTTACTGCTTCCAGGTTCCTCCCCCTTTTCACTTAAACAGATTACTGCAAATGCTGTTCACGAATATTTTTGCAGGAATCTGTATTAGAAGCTAGCATTACCATTTACCAACACTTTTTTTAAATTAATTAACTAAATTTTTAAATGGTTATTTTGTTTTCTGGAATCTGGATGCCGGAACTGGTAGGTTGGGAGCATTACCAAACAGAACCTTAGTTTTCGTAGCAAGTGCGGTGGTGCTCGTTTGGTGTTATCTTCACTATTTTTTTTCTAATTTAGAGCCTTAATTTCCTGTACACAGGCAACCTTTTTTTTAAACTAAAAAATCAGTTGACGATCTAAAGGAGTATAATGGGATTTGAACCCATGAGCTCTTTAAGAGGAAAGGCTGTCATGTTACTGAGCTATTAGCCTAGGTTCTAGTACACTGGCATCCTTTTTATCCTATATCTAAGTCCCAGGAAATGCATTGCTTGTTACTTTTTTTGTTTCCCATGGAGAAACCGACAGAATCTACAAAGATCATCAGTTTTTGAGATCCCTGACTTTACTGTGATTGCCTTATTTGCTAATGTTTCAGGCCATATGTAAGAACCAGCTGCATAGAATAGATTCATGGTTGTATATAGTATGCGCTGCTCATATGTTGTTGGCAATGCATTAATATTCGAGGTTTAATCACATAGTTCATTGATTGTATGTAGAGCGGATTATAAACAGTCTATGTTGTGTCACGAACAGAGAGAGTCATAAATAAGGTGGAAAGTGTTACATTTTTATTAATCTTTGTGCTCTTGCAAACTAAACATCATATGCATGATTTTGATTGTTAAGTCATCAAATTTGAGCCTGGAGCATGGCTAATGTGGTTCACGTGTCTTCCCCTAAAACTGATTTGCTAATGTAAATGAGATTTGCCACATGTTTGACAAATCTGTTCACTAAAAAATTTGACATGTATTTTCTTGTATGGAAAATATTGGATGATACATTATGAATTTCTTTTGATTATGTAAAAATAAATAAAACAAGAAAAATTAGACATGATGGGAAATGGAAATAAATATTAAATAAGCTAATAAAATGGTTTTTATGGTTGAATAGCGTCATCGCCTTATTAGATCTATTGGGGGTCAGCTTTGCTAGTCCTATTTTTTATGGCATAAATATGCAAACATAAGTTAGGGAGTTAGGGTGATAAAGTATTGTACCATAATTTTTCAAGCAAAGCAACCTATATGTGGTGAACATTCCATATTATCTCATACAATGTTATAGTCCAGGCACCAACAGATAACTTTGGTTCATATGGACCAGCAGAAACAGAAGAATGCAAATGTTCAAGTAGATTCCTATAAGGGCAGTAGAGTGGGAGTCAAACACACCACCAAATGTTTGGTGGATGGCACTGAGGATCAGAACCTTGCTTTGGTAGCATGTAAGAAAATCAAGGGAGATTAATACATTTTATTTTTCCTTAAAAGAATTATTCAGATACGTTATTGCTCAAAAGGCTGTGGAACTCTAAAAGATTAAAGTTCCCATGTGCAAGAAATGCTATATCTTGAGTAAGATACCATACCGATAAGCCCATATTCCCTTACATAGATAGGATTTGGGACTAATACCATTAAAGACAAAGGCGTGCGATAAACCACACAAATATACAAAGAATTTAGGAATAACCATTTTATTATTAATGGAAGCCCAATCCATATATATATATATATATATATATATATATATATATATATATATATATATACACACACACACACACACACACACACACACACACACACACCATTTTATTGATTAAAACATATGGTAAAATGATAGAAAACAAGATCACATCATAGCCAATGTGATGCAGCGCTAAATTGCAACCTTCCACTAGAACTGTTGATTTCTAAGAAGAAATACCAGAACCCTAATGGGCATCCACCTTTCTTGTTGATTCACACGAATACCAAGAGAAATAGGAAAACAAAGATTTCGAAGACCTCGAAATTTCAATATATTCAATGATATTTTCGTTTGGGTTACATCCATTAAATAGAAAAAGAAAGCAAAAATTACTAAAAATAGCAAAATGAGATAAGCCTATAGACGGAAAGATATTCCTATTAGAATCAATCCATAATCGAAACAGATCGATTCTGAGTTGTAAATATCCGGTTTCTGACGCGACCTCAATAAATCGATTCATGGACAAGAGGTTGGACCACTCCCCAGCCGGTGGTTTGGGTGTCAACTCTTTCTTCGGTATTAACACAAATTTGATATTATGAAACAAAAAATTGTATGTGTTCGATCGACCATTGTGTGAAACACTTCTATCATACTGCCATGGTCTCCCCAACAAAATATGACATGCATCCATCCGAATGACGTCACACCATATCTTATCTTTATAATTGCACCCAATAGAAAAAGAAACTAAACAACGTTTAGAAACTGTTACGTCATTTCCTGTCTTAAGCCAAGATAATTTGTATGGATTGGGATGCGCTTCCGTAGGTAGTCCTAGCTTCTGTACCACTTCTTCTGCGATCACATTCTCGCAGTTGCCCGAATCGACACACTTTACCCTCGATCGTACATGTCGATTGGAATGCTGTTTCGTAGCCACCCGTTCCCATCGACCACTCTAAGAGTCAAACATGTTCGGTGTACCACGAGCAACCGCCCTTCATCACCTTTGACATGTTCCTCTTCTGTGGTATCGAACATGAGATTTCTTTCAGGTTGGACGTCCTCCTGATCAGGATCGTCCAGATGGTCTATAAAAAGACCTTTTCCGGCGCGATCTCATTTCCGACAATCTGCAATTCGGTGTCCGACCTCCCTGCATTTGAAACATTGGGGACCAGTAGGGGCTCGAGTAGGCTGCCCACTGATCGGTTGTTTCTTGGCTCCCCACGGATTATTGGTTCTGTCGGCTTGGTTTTCACCAGCACCCCAAGTACCACTCCATGTCGCTCCGCCCGATCTGCGACCGAGTTGTTTTTCGAATTGCATGGCTCTCTGGTGTGCCTCTGCGACATTTAAAGGGTCATACAAATTAAGAGTGTCCTGAAATTGAGTCCGCATACCCCCAATATATCGAGAGACTAGTTGGCCGTCGGACTCCTTTAGGTCGTTATGTGCCAGCAATCGATAAAACTCCGTTGTGTACTCATCAATAGTTTTCGCCCTCTGCCGCAAGTTCTGCAACTGTTGGTATAACACCCTGGTAAAGTTATGGGGTAGAAACGTAGCTCGTAGAAGTTTCTTTAGTTTCTCCCATGTATCTATCTTTCGCTTTCCTTTTCGGGCGCGTGTGACCTTAACTTGTTGCCACCATGCAGTAGCTCTCCCTCGAAATCTAGTTGCAACCAAAGGGACTCGCTTATTTTCGGGTACGTCTTTGAATTCCAAGATCTCCTCGATGGAATAAAGCCAGTCGAGAAACTCTTCGGGTTGCACGCTGCCTTGGAATTCGGCAGATCTATACGTAACCCGGCATCCCTTCGCTGTGGATTCCCCTCTCTGGGTCGTCGTGGCGGCTCTGGATCACCAAATATGTTATCGCACTCAAATTCTTCATCGTCTACGTATTCGGAACGATCTGGGGTTGGATTCGTTCGTCGTTCGTCCCTAGCCATGAGAGCGGCCACTTGGGCCGTGAGTGCCTCTATCTGCCGTGTCAATCGGGCGACGTCATCGCGCTCGTGAACATCGCAAATAGGTACTTCTCGGCGACCTCCACGTCTAGGCGGGATGGTGTATAAACAATCCCTGGATCTTACTGCTCTGATACCAACTAATGCAGCGCTAAACTGCAACCTTTCACTAGAACTGTTGATTTCGAAGAAGAAATACTAGAACGCTAATGGGCATCCACCTTTCTTGTTGATTCACACGAATACCAAGAGAAATAGGAAAACAAAGATCTCGAAGACCTCGAAATTTTAATATATTCAATGATATTTTCGTTTGGGTTACATCCATAGATCTCGAAGACCTCGAAATTTCAATATATTCAATGATATTTTCGTTTGGGTTACATCCATTAAATAGAAAAAGAAAGCAAAAATTACTAAAAATAGCAAAAACGAGATAAGCCGATAGACGGAAAGATATTCCTATTAGAATCAATCCATAATCGAAACAGATCGATTATGAGTTGTAAATCTCCGTGAATTGCGAAAGAAATTATTTTCTAAAATAGAAAAATTGCTATTTTCGGGCCTTAAACGAAGGAATTTCCCTAAAAAAATGCGGACCTCAAGGCGAAGCGGTGACTATTGACTATTTGGGCGTTTCCGTTCCAAAATGGGCCTTTGCGAGACTTTCTGACGTTTGGGTCCATGATTTCTACTAGTGCCTGACCCAAAATTCTAACGAGTGGACCTATGCCGTTCCAGAGCCTCTATGCAATCATCCACGGTGATTTGTACCGCATCACAATGCATCCCCAATCCAAAGGCTGCGTTCATTATCTCCATTTTTAAGCAAGCTTATCTTCTTCGTCACTTCTCTCTTATCATGTTTAAAAGATGAATTCCATCTCTTCATGAGGTGAAAATTTTCACATAGCAAGTAAAAAATGTCATATAGCAAATGGTGAAGTCGCCATAGGCCTCTTTTCTCCTTTCCCATCCAATCAATTATATTAGTCGAGTCCCTCTCATCCTCAATCAGGCCATGAATATTTGAGTTGATGATTCTCACTGCAACATGTAGTGTCCTCCATTCGGCTTCGGTTGAATCTTTGACGCCAATAGGTCCCAAATATACTTTTATGGTCACTCTGGCATAATTATAAAGAGCCTCCTACCTGTGCTAACCAGACCCAGATTACCAAGAAAACATACATCAAAGTTCAGCTTCGGAACCCATTCTTTGCGCAATCTTGTCCAACATGTTTCTATATTAAATTATCATTTTTCACTCTTGTACAAATTGTTGTTAAGTGATTCCTTTGCATTCTTTTCTTCTCGATTGAAATGGCTGTGGGTTTTGTGAACTCTAAAATATTGTACTGTTAGCAAAAAATTTTAATCTATTACAATGCTACAATTAGGGATGCAGATTCGGTTACCCATCCTGAACCGAAACCGATTTTTTAGGTTTTCAGTTCGGAACTCTCAAAACCAAAACCGAACTGAAAATATTGGTTTCGGTTGACTGAACTCTAGGAAAGACTGACCCAAAACCGAAGCCTAACTGAACCAGTTCTGTTTTTTTCTGGTTCTTGGTTCGGTTTTGGGTTTGGTTTCTTTACATTAGAAAACAAAAGTTTATAAAAAATTTTAAAAAGCAAAAGTCATAGAAACAAAAAATAAAAATCATGGAAATTAAGAATATTTTAGGAATATATAATATGTATTACTAGTAGTATATTACATAGGTTAGCCCAAAAAGTCGGGTTTTAATTTTTTTGGCTTGGGTCAGGTTCGGTTTTGGGGTTTGGTTCGGTTTCATCATCCTACCTGGTTGGTTTTTGGGTTTGAGAAACCAAACTGAAACAACTTACAGTTGATTCTGTTTGGTCTGTTTTTATTCGGTTTTCAGGCCAGCTCGGCCCTGTTCAGTTCACTTGGTTTTCAAGTCAACCTTTGCATCCCTAGCTACAATCGACTTGCGAGTATATAGAGTACTCTTGAAATCCTCAAATTTGCATTCTGTATGTTTTAAAGGATTGAAGGAGCATTCTTGGCTATTCTTACCAAATATAAGGGAGGCTGAAATAATCCTGTACCTCGAAATGAACCACTTTGCAGTTTGTTGTTTCATCATAATAGGTCAGTGTGCTAACTGTCCTAACTCCCAAGCTAAACCCTATAGTCCATTCAAGAACGAGAATGCACATGTAGGCTTAGTAACAGAATCACATCTTCCACCGTTGATGTCTGCTTTTGATTTTGTTCATTATTTGCATCAAGGATTTTGGTGGATTGTTCATGGCTCAAGGGTTTCTGCGGTCCCTACCATGCCAAAAGTCTTGCATGATGCTTCGGTGTTAATCAGGCGCAAGTTGATCCTTAGTTTAGACCATTTGATTGTTCAGCCCTTCGAAGTTGTAGGATGATTTTTCTTGTTCTAGACATAGACATCTTTTTCTGTTCTAAGTCGAGCCAACCTGATATTTTGACTTCCACAATTGCAGTCACTCGTGGAAGCTTTTCTAACAAAGTCACCCCCTCAGATAATACTATTTTGACTAGCTGTTGTAATTTAAGCGCCAACAAACTCATCGCATTGTTTCCAGTTTCATCTTGAATCGCTCCATTCATAAGCTAGGTCGTTCTTAATTTTCTGTAATTAGTGTATACCTACACTGCTAGGTGAATTGTTTGCTCCATTTCAGATAATTTTGGATGTCAAGGAACCCCATCTTTCCATCTTCTACATTGTGTTTTCAGAGCATAAAAATGATTAATGGTATTGATTGTGTAACAAGAAAAGATCAGGAAATTATTATATACATCAAATGTTTTGTTGAATTAGCATAATATTTTTAATTCTTGGTCCATCACAGATTGCTTATAACTGTTCTCCATGTTGCGTAATTAGTACAATTTTTGTCAAATACTTCATGATTGTTGATGTTCTCTTCTGTCTCAAATCAGAATCAACCTGCTTTAGAGAAAGACCGATACAAAATTCGTCAGGCATTCATTGCTGAACCTGGAAACTCTTTAATTGTTGCTGATTATGGACAGGTTTGCAACCCATCCATTGAATTTTGGATTGATATAATATGATCTGATCATTGAAATAAATATTATTTTTTAGCTGGAGCTTAGGATCCTAGCACATCTGGCAAACTGTAAGAGCATGTTGGATGCCTTTAAAGCTGGTGGAGATTTCCACTCAAGGACTGCAATGAATATGTATCCACATGTACGTGAGGCCGTAGAGGAAAAGAGGGTGCTGCTTGAATGGTATCCTCAACCCGGTGAAGAGAAACCTCCGGTACCTCTATTGAAGGTAAAAATGCAGAAAAATTTATTTGCAGTCATTTCTTTAATATTGTGATAAAAAAATTACAGAATGAGAAAATTTTACTTTGGAGCAAGGAGTGTCGGTCTTAGCTGTGTTTTACACATTGGGGAAAAGTATTCGGCGTGCGTGGGTGTGGGTGGGAGTCTGTGCAGGCTGGGGGTGGGGTGGTTCCTATCCTATGCATCTAAGGAATAAGAGTTAGGAAGAGTTGTGAAGGAGGTAAAGAGGAAGAAATGAGAGTGAAGAAATTAGGGTTATGAGTTCTACGTCTCACGCCCATCTCATTAGTATTTATATCACTATACAGTAGGATCACGTATACATCATTAACATGATAACTACTATGTAATCTATATCCACACACCTATGTCTAGTTACACCCTAAAGTAACTAGTGACAACCAACTAACACTCCCCCTCAAGTTGGTGCATGGATATCTATCATGCCAACCTGGAGGTGATGTCACGCAGTCTAAATCTCCCAACAACTACTTTGGTGACTGGTGAGGATGTCGGCTAGCTTGTCCTCAGAAGCAACTTGAGGAGTGCAGTACTCATTTGACTCAACCAAACATATTGAAGTAGACTATCACTATAAAGAGTCATAGGAAGCTTCACATGTATGCCGGGATCAGTCAGAGTGAAATAGATCCAAATACCCTCACAGGCACCCTAAGAATTGCTCTGTGCTCACCTTTTGTACTTGAGTTTGATACAACGTGCTGCTTGTTACTCCAAGTAACCAAATTACCTCCAAGGAAGGCACAATAAACAGTGGTTGATCTTCTGTCACTTGTTGAACCGACCCAATCAGTGTCAATAAATACCTCAACATCTAGGTGATCATGATCTCCATACAGATACGGCAGTCCTTTACCAGGACATGACTTTCAGAATCTGAGGAATTGTTAGACAACATCTAGATGACAACTCCGTAGTGTGTGCATATCTGACTAACCACACTGATAGCATATGCTATGTCAAGTCGGGTGATGGTGAGGCAGATATATTTTCCCCCAATCGCTGATACATACAAATGTCCTTTATGGCATCCTTGAAGTTCCGTTGACTTTCGTAGATGGATTAGGGTTTGATAGTTAGGGTTAAGGTTAGGAGCAGGAGAAAGAACAATGAGAAGTAGTGCAGTGACTTAGTTAGGTTAGTGCAACCCTACTAACCTTTATATTAGAAAGAAAGATTTTAATACCCTCTTACAGTGTATACACCCACTATATATACCTAGGGCTCTCAATGGGCCGGATTAGGGTCGGGCTGGGGTTTAACCTGGCCCTAACCTACCCGGGCCGGGTTCCCAAAACTTTCAGCCTGGCCCTAACCCAGGCTGCGATGTGCTCAGCCCAAGCCTGGCCCTTACTGGGCTGGGCTGGGCTTGGGTGTTTTTCCGGGCTTTTTTTCGACTGCTTTTTTTAAAAATAAAATTTGCTTGGGCTATTTTTTCTAATAAAATTTGGTTGGGTTTTGGCTGTTTTTTTTCTAATAAAAGTTTTAAGAATATTAAATAATTATATTAACATTATAGAGGCTCAAGTACATGCTTTTATTCAAATATTTCATTTTAGTTTGTTGCACAGTGGTTATAACAGACAACGGTTGCACAATGATTATAACGGACAACGGTTAATCTCCAGGGCATTTAAGTAAATTATATTTAATTAAAAGAATTTTTTTTTATAACTTTTAAAGGATAAGTATATTATAATAATAATAATAATAATAAATAAATAAATAAATATATATATATATATATATATATATATATATATATATATATATATATATATATATCCGGCCCGGATTGATCCGGGTTGCAACATGTTCAGCCCGGTTAGGATACCGGGCCGGGTTTGCTTGATAGAAAGTACCACTTTTCCCTGGCCAGGTGTGGGCCAAAATCCGGGCCAGCCTGGCCCATTGAGAGCCCTATATTTGCCTACACACTTCTCATACAGTATGTCATTTACGAACTATGCAACATATACGATATATCCCAATACTCCCCCTCAAGCTGGTACATAGATATCCATCATGCCCAGCTTGACAATGGACGTAACATCATAGTCAACAGCATCGGAGTGGGGGAAAGCAGCATCACCAGCTATCGTATTAAAACTCATATATATATATATATATATATATATATATATATATATATATATATATATATATATATATATATATATATATCAAGATGGAAGTATGTAGATGCTGTATCCATGCCTGATATCTTGGAGTTGTGTGGGTGCAAGAGCTTTGGTGAAGGTAGTCAATTGATCTGAAGATGTAACCTTGGGTGTATCTATTAGCCCAACTCGAATCTTTTCACAGATAAAGTGGATATCCACCTCAATGTGTTGGTCCTTTAATGAAGGACTGAATCACTGCAATGTTGATAGCTGCCTGATTATCACAATGCATTGGCATGAGAATGGATTGAGGAGATTCAAGCTCAGTTACAAGAGATCGCAGCCTTAAGAGTTCACAGGTTCCATGTCCCATTGCCTTGTATTCAGACTCAGCACTCAATTTGGAACCCACATTCTGCTTCTTACTTTTCCAGATTACGAGATTCCCTCCAAGGAAAGCACAATAATCGGAAGTGGGGCTACGATCTGTAGGTGCCCCTGCAAAGTCATCATCATTGTAGCACCTGTGTAGTCAACACCTAACTGTTGCATCAAATCGCATACCCATGTTTCATACTCTAATATTAGTATTCAGTATAAAAGGTGTCATCTGTAGATTCTGGATCCATATAGTATCTAGGTATCATAGCTTGCTGTTTTTTTTCTTTCATCATGTAATTGGATTTCTGTCTGTGACCTTTCTCTGAATTGTATATTATTTGATATCAGTTTTGATTTTGTGGGAATTTAAAGTAAGCCAAACTAATTCTCTTTTTGGTTCTTGTAATTTGAACATCCATGTCAATTTGTAGCTTTTCTGGAACCAACTGGAATGACCTATTTACAAAAGATGCCTCCTTTTGTTGATTTTATTTTATATGAAATAAAATAATTGAATACCCTGGGCCCTATGAAATGAAATTTGTAATCTCAGCATGCTCAATGTCATATATATTTACACATATATTTCGCACATTTTTATATAGCTTAGGTTGACATTATTTGCACCCGTTTTTCCTGTGAAGAGTACACGCTTTTCTACCATAAAAAACTGTTGACTGCCTTGAATCAGACGATGGAGATTGCTTTTCGTCCTAATCTTCCACACAAAAGATCGTTAGATCATGGCACACCTATCAGACGGTCACATGTTGATTCCACGTGACAAACATCCCCACAAGTGACCGTGATCATGGTTGTACCTATTAGACGGTCATTTTTGGGGATGTGTGCCACGTGGAATCAACATGGTACCGTCTGAAAGGTGCGCCTTGATCTCAAGATCTATTGTGTGGAAGATTGGGACGTAAAACGATCTCCATCGTCTGATTCAGAGCAGTCAACAATTTTTTATGGTGGAAGAGCGCGCGCTCTTCATAGGAAAAAGGGGTGCAAATAATGCCCACCCTTTTGGATATTGGTCCCAGAATGCAACTCTGTCGACTTCAAGACCTATACATATCATTTCAGAGTGGTAGCTGCGCAATGATGTTAATTTTTTTTATAGCCATTTAGACAGGAATATGGTACACATTGTTACATTCTAAAGGACATTTTTATGACTGAAAAATGGAATGTATAATAATTCAATATACATGTAATTGGAACATATCATGCATCTTACTGGTTTTAGCCAAAATTTTGCACTATATTACGGAATCTTGGCAAAATGAGGTTAAAAAAAATGGTTAAGAAAATTATATATATATATAGGTAAAACAATTATGACATGATATGTTTTTTCCTTTTATTCATCTCATTTTCAGGATGCCTTTGCTTCTGAAAGAAGGAAAGCTAAAATGCTCAACTTCTCCATTGCTTATGGGAAAACTCCTGTTGGGCTTGCGCGTGATTGGAAGGTATGCTTACTGCTTGGAACTAAATTTTTTTATCTGCTTTTTCTATCAGGGTGGTGGTAAATAGCTGAGTTATATGAGCGCCAGCTCTAATGGCTGTTGACTATTACCTGTAATTAAGGGCATTGTTGACTACAGGTTTGACACCTAGTTTGGTCTACTCTGGGAAACAATAAAATCCCTTGAATCTTAGAAGGCATTCTCTTCCCATTTCCTTTGAAATCTTCAAAGCATCTTAAATATTAAATATTTTACTTCCCAACTTTTTTCCCGTCTTATTTGTAGCCAAGACATGTCATTGCTTCACTCTTGTGCATCTCTCATGCTGGTAGTAATTTACAGAGATCTCTTCATCACCTAATTTATAAAACAAATTATCCTAGTACCATAGTGTTACGATGGTACCATTTAAAAAAAATGAAAATTTGTAAAACCAAAATTATTTAACATAATATTACAGTTTTATTATTTTAATAATTTACCAATTGTGGTTCATTTTTTTACCCATTCCCAAAGTCAATCTTTTTATTCATTTATTATTTATATTTTGTCAACATCCCCCCCCTTCCTCTTCCTTGATGCAAAACCAAGCACTAAAACCTAATTTTAATTGCTGAGATTAAAATATATTTGTGAATAATATAAATAAGTGTTGAATTTCAGGAGAATTAAAGAATTTCATGAAAATAATTATGCCCAATTCGCTTAGTGTTCTAATTTGGCAATACGGTCCCATATAAATTTTAAAACAAGGATTCTAGTGACAGATCTTGATTTCCACTAGCCTAGGGTATCAAATGACATCTCATGAGGGTGACCTTTGCATTCTAGGATTTGAAAGAGTGGTAGGTTTAAGTGTTATTTAAAAGTTTGCAAATGGATAAATCAGATTTCAAAAAGTTTGGGAAATTAGATGTAAATAAACTTTTCGTAGGAAATACATCCCATGGAATCAAAAAGGTTTCAAAAGTAGATAAATCTCAAGCCAAAATCAAGATTTTGATCACGATCAAGGATTCAAGAAAAATTATAGAATGTTTTGAGAAAGTTTGGATTCAAAAAGGTTGTAAGAAAGATGAAAGATTTCAAGATTTAAAGAATTCACATATCTCGCATGTATATAAAAAATATCAAAGAAATCGCAAGCAATACCATTGGCCTCACACCAAACTCATCTCGGGCAAAAAGAAGAAGAATCTCTTTTTTTTCAATATTCATAACCATAACAATGTCATCATAAAATAATAGTCTCTTACGTAAAAGTATTTGAAGCCCACTCTAAAGGAAATCCTAAAAATTAAAAAAACAAATAACCTAAACTACCCATTAAAAGCCTCTGATCAGATGGTCACAAATAACTCAACTTTTAATTCCGATTTTTTAATATATGGCCAATTTTCAAGCATCAAGCATCGTCACCTTGATGTAAAACTGGTCTGATAAGCTTATTGAAGTAGCTTTCCAACGAGCCAAGAAACGTGCAGCTATGATGATTATTGAATAAGTGATGACCATTTTTCGGAGGATGCGCTGAAAGTGATGAATTTAAGGAGTCATGTGCCACTTGTATGTACATGACTCCTATGACTTAAAGTAAACACTAAAATAAAATGTAATAAACGCATTTTATATAAACTAATGTACCAAAATCAGGATTGGATCTTTGCTCCAGTCGTGATGCCCTCAAGTGTTTAGTGTTGAGGTCAGGGGTTCAAATCCTATGCTTACCTATAAATAAAAATGGACAAAAAATCAAAGTCCCCCACACGCTTAACAATCCACATGTATCTACGAACGGTTTATCACGTGATTAACCACCCAATGTAGTAAAATGACGATCCAACAGTGAGAATGAAGAAAGGTGAGGATCCAACGACTGAAATGAAGAATGATGAAAATCTAATGGTGGAACGTGGTAATCCAAATGTGGGAATCATCCCATGCACATCTTCCTCAATATGGGGTCTTATTATGTTGTTGCACATGCACACATGGGGCCTTTAACTACCCATTCAAAGTGCTACATGAGGCTCAGATCTTTTCAATCTCCTCTTGCACCTCCAGTACAATTTGAAGGGTCCGATGTGCGCATCATTCCTCCTCTGGAAATATGCTGTCACTGAATTTTAAGAGTCATCCTCATCATAATGATCATCATTATTGCCTTATCTTGTCTGTTTGGGGTCGGCTTTGTGAGTCTTATTTTTCCACTTGTTTCTCTTCAGTACTAAACTCTCAATAACTCTAGAATCCTTCATGTCATTTCTCAGTGCTGCCTAACATTTCTTCACTAGTCTACCTCTTCTCCTACTTCGTTGTGCTTGTAACGTTCCAATTCCTTGCACAGGGTCTATTTATAGCCTCCGATGGTCATGCCCAAACTATATCAAATGACATCTTGTAATTTTCTCTTTTATAGGTGTTACTCCCAAATTTGCTCTTATGTACTCATCTTAATTGTATCGTTTCTTTCACTTCATTCATCCATCTTAACATATGCTTCTCAAGTCCATACGCTCTATCTTCTTAATGCTTTTTGTTAGTTTAATATTCTGCCCTATATAATATCACAAGTCTTACAGCTATCTTATAAAACATCTCTTCAATTGAAGGGGAACTCTTGAATTATGTAATACTTGGCCTGCTTTTCTCCATTTCATCCAACATGCATTAATCCTGTTTGAGATGTCCTAAAATCCGCCATTTGATTGTAAAGTACAGCTTAAATATCAAAATCTATGATAATGTGGCACAAAGTTGTTTTCTATTATAACAAAATCTTATTCCAACCTAATTGTCAAGCCTCTTGCCCCTAAGCCTTTCCTTTAGAATTCCAACTTATACCTTATGTGTTTCCTCATTTGGGCGATTAGTACCATATCATCTGCAAATTACATGTACCATGAAACTTCTTTTTGTATGTCTATTGTTAATGCATCAATAAGATTTGAGATGTTATTAGTAAAAAAAAAAATCGCTAATGTAAATTTTCTTCTTTTCAAGTATGTCAACATATTGTTGCCATTCACGTAATTGAAATTGTAAGGCAAATAGAGATTGATGAATTTGATTTTATTTGTATCTTCAGGTTTCTGTTAGGGATGCAAAGGAAACAGTAAAACTTTGGTATAAAGAAAGACAAGAAGTTTTGCGTTGGCAAGAACAACGCAAAGAGGAAGCGCGGACAAAACAATGTGTTTATACATTACTAGGAAGGGCCCGTCGTTTTCCTTCAATGGAGTCTGTTAGTGCCTTCCAGAAGGGCCACATAGAACGAGCTGCTATCAATACCCCAGTACAGGTCCCTTTTCTTCCCTTTGCACCTCCAAGCGTTTTTGGGGCATGGATCCTTTTTCTTTCTTGGGCCTACGGGTTTTTACGGGTCTGGATCATCTGTCAAAAGCCTTCCTCTATTGTCAATGTCCCACGGTGTTTTGTTTTTTAAATTCTTGGATCTCACGGTTGAGCTGAGATGGACAGAGATCTAGCCCAGTATCAGCTGTCATACTCTGGCTGAGTCTGTATTTTCTCTTTCCTTTTTGTAGGACTGTGTTGAATGACTCCATCTTTAGAAACCACAATTTGGCATACTAACTTAATTTTGATTTCGACAGGGGAGTGCTGCAGATGTTGCCATGTGTGCAATGCTTGAAATATCCAGGAATGGTCGTTTGAAGGAACTTGGATGGAGGCTACTATTGCAGGTTGGCTTTATCTGATCAGTTTTTAACTTGTGGTTTGTTCACTAAATTATGATACACCCAGATATGGAGTGGCCATCTTACACAAGTGTTATAATTTTGAAGTAGCTGGGTATCCCTTTTGTTAAAACCAATAAAATAAATAATAAACTAACTAAAGATAAATGTATCCATTTAGGGTTTATAAGAGAAAGAAGAGAGATGGAGAAGGGGGTGAGAGAAGAGAGCAATAACATAAAAGGGCTACATTGTTAATATTCAAGATATCTAACACAAGGAAGTAAGGTCTCTTATATAGAGATTCCCTCGCACATTCTTTTTAACTTAAGTGAGGTGGGACTACACCTACACCTTTAACTCTAGACACTTGCACATTTACTACTAACACACTATATTATCTCCAACAGTCCCCCTCAAGTTGGATATTCCTTGATGTGAAAGTCCAACGTGCCCATTAATACGTTAAAGGCCTTACATCATCAACTCCCCCTTGCAACAAATATGGTCTTAACTTGGTGTCCAAGATACAAGAAGTGGCCATGTGGTACCTACTATGACCACCTAACATCTTGGTGCACGTCTGCACTCAAGCGATCATGTGGTACTCGCTATGGTCCAACTATAGGTTAGTTTCACCTTTTTACGTAGCTATGGCCTCTCCCTATGGTCCATCGTGGGCTTACTACTTTTTACAATGATTGTTCTTGGCACCATTACATCATGCGCCAAATGCAATCTAGGGGTGTTACAACATACACATGATCCTTTTTACAACACTTGTAGATATTTTGGGGTCACAACGCACAAGAGTCCATCCACATCTTCCACAGATTTTGAGGCAGCATCCATCATTCGGCTGCAAATATTAACTTTGTCTTCAAAATTGGGTTCCCCAACAATGTGGTATCAATCTCCATCTGGTTGCGAGTAACAACTATTCACAGAACTGGGTTCCACAACCAATATCACACCGCTTCTATAGGCTGTGAGCACAACATCTGCACACAGAACTGGGTTCCACAACCCAATACAACGCTCAACTACCATGGGATAAATCTTCAGTTGCAGTGAGAAAATTTGTTTACAAAACTGGGTTACACAACTGACAAAATCAGAAGGAAGCAAGAATCAGAAGCACCATCGGCGACCATCAGCAGCAGCCTCTCGGTTCAATTTCGCGCAAACGACTTTAGGTCTCAATCGCACGAGATCGATAACAATTCCCCCTGACGAGAAAACCAATCACAGCCATCCATCTCAGCATTACAAATTTTGAGGCAACAACACAGATTTTTGGGTAGCTAACAACACGGATTTCTGGGCAGTTAGAAACACAGATTTCTAGACAGAAGCAGTCTACACAGATTTCCAGTGCAGCACACATTCATGCCCCCCCTTTTTTACCAAGGCCTTTTTTTTGTTTTTTGCTTTTTTTGTTTTTTGTTTTTTGTTTTTTCTTTGAGTACAATATAACTTAAGATGGTGTACAAGCCTAAACATAGGAGCACTACTCCTTATAACAAAAGACCCAACCCTAGTAGCAGGAACCTTCTACTTAGCATGTCGCTCCCGCTACTGAATCTCGCTCCGCTCCCGCTTCCAACCATAAAACTATTCAATTTTAAGCTTTTGATGACTCTCTCGCTTCCAACCTACTACATGCTTCCTGCCGCTTTGTGCAACTAAGGACCAAACTAAAGACCCATGAATCTTCCATCGGGCAGAGACACCAACAACAGCTACAACCCCTATAATTGATCTTTTTTTTTTTTTTTTTTTTTTTTTTTTTTCTCGTTTCATTTTCTTCTTCCCGCAGCCACACACAGTCAGCACCCATTAACATTGCAGCAGGTTTACAACAACTAGGAAGATGAAGTAGCTGATATCGGTCCAAACTGGTGCAGCTCCGACACCTTTTGGGGGCTGATACCCTAAAATCTGTGAAAAGTTAATGAGGAGGGTTTAACACTGAAAAAGCTTCAATTCCCTCAATCAATGCATCAAACTATAGTACCCCCAGAATTAAAGTTGCAGGGAACAGCATTCCGATCAAAACCCCTTTATCGACCTCGCCATTCGAGGTCGAAGTTTGACCAGAGCGGACGTCAGCCCAGAAATCGTGCATATCTTTTTTCCCCCCTTTCTTCTTCCTTCAATGGCTGCTATAGCGCCTTCTTTTTTCTTTTTTTTAATGCAGGTCCACTGGCTGCTACAGTCGCATAATGGTTGATTTACACCATCTTTTTCTTTGTTCCCTTTTTTTTTGGCAGTACAACAGCCTTCAATGGCTGCTACACAGCAGCCTGCCTTTTTTTTTTCTTTGGCTGTACAACAGCTCACCATGGCTGCACAATATCCTTCATTGGATGCTACACAGGGGTCCTTCTTCTTCCCTCTTCTCATGGCTGCACCACATACATCTCTCTATCGTCATCTCCTCCCCCTACAAAAAATAAAAAATACAGGGACCATGTAGGGGAAGGAGAACTCACATAAAAATCTGGATTGGTGGCTGCAATAACAATAGATCTGGACCTTGGATGAAGATGAACGAGACTGTTGGAGAAACCCTAGGCTAGACGCAACTCTCGGAGCGAACCCACTTTGATACCATGTTAAAACTAATAAAATAAATAATAAGCTAACTGAAGAGAAACATACCCATTTAGGGTTTATGAGAGAAAGAAGAGAGATGGAGAAGGCGGGAAAGAGAAGAGAGCAATAACAGAAAAGGCTACATTGTTAATATTTAAGACATCTAATACAACGAAGTAGGGTCTCTTATATAGAGATTCCCTCACATTCTTTTTCAACTTAAAGTGCTGGGACTAAACCTACTCCTCTAACTCTAGACACTTACACATTTACTACTAACACACCATACTATCTCCAACAGCTTTGTCCCACTTCGACTTTCTTGAAGCATCTGGGTATCATAATTAGGGCTGTCAATGGGTTGGGTCAGGTTTGGCCAAAATTTTGGCTTCCCGACAGGTCAAAGGTATATGCCCAATCCGACTCGAAAAACTGGGTCAGGTTGGGCGGACCTGGTTCATAATTTCCCTACCCCTTTATATTATGTATAAAATATCTGCCAGACCCAACCCGATCTGATAACCTTTGAGTCGACCCAACCAAATTTGAAGGTCAGGTTGGATGTGTCATATGGTTTATGTGCCCAATCTGGTTAAAAAACTGGGGTTGGGAAGCTCAGGTTATGGATTGACTCGACAGTCTTAATTGTAATTGATTATATAGAAAATAGTAGCCAATATTTTTTGTGCAATGGTTAGGTGTTCATCAGTTTACTGCCTTGGAAATAGATGGAAATCTCAACTTCAAGGGCTTTCACTTTCATAGGTTGAGGTGAAAGTGCCTACCATGTCGAAACCCCTTCCAGCCAAGGGTTTTAAAACTGGTTGAATACTATATAGGGATTCAACCAGTTGGATCTCACCATTGCCCATATTATTCTAGCTCCTCTGGGAAACAGCCATCATATGCAATGATGTTTTTAATACCAAAAAGCAATTCTATTTATTTATTTATTTAGTTACTGTGAATAATTCTGTGTACTGAGATAATTTTTGAATAAGCAAGTGTTTTTTAATTCCTTTAGATGGAATAAGGCTGTGATGATGATGAAATGTTTTTAATTCTTTAAAAATGGAGTAAATGAAATATTTGTTTCGCATTATACTCATTCAAAGAGAATATTGTAAGTGATATTCTTGTGAAAGCAGGTGCATGATGAAGTAATATTGGAAGGACCATCAGAGTCAGCAGAGGTTGCCAAAGCTATAGTTGTCGAGTGCATGTCGAAACCTTTCTATGGGACCAATTTTCTCAAGGTCGACTTATCCGTAGATGCAAAGTGTGCACTGAACTGGTATGCTGCCAAGTAAGCAGTTGAACCCTGTAATGAAGGCTGACTGAGTTTTTGGTTACCTTTGGACCACAAGTGGTTGGAATGGAGCTGGTGCTGTCAAAGATCGGTTGTGTTCATGAATCGGTATTAAGATGTGCTGGGCTAGTGAGGTCTTGTGGCTTGTGCTGATGTGGTGGTTGCCCGTTTTTGGTTTTGCTATGCTGACGAAGGGGGCACGGATTGCGAGGGGGCTAGTATCGGAAGCATAACAGGTTTCTTGTGGTGAAGATGAGCATGGCAAAAGAGTGTAGCAGCATTGGGGTATTTGTATATAAGTTTTGTATTAATGGAATTTTTGGGTCGTTTTTGTACCAGTGATCTGATTAATTGAAAAAGAGAACGTCTCCTTTTCTCTCATTTTATGGAACTCCATCTATAATTGGCTACAGCCTGAAACCTCACAATGGGCACATTTGATTGCCACTCTAATTATTTTAATCGTAAACAGTGTTGCAACTTGCAACCTCAACGTCTCGGGTTGTATAGCATTGACCAAGAGTGATGTTTGCTTGGTCTTTGACACACCCGTTGTGGCGTTATGCCCTACAGTTACACTAGGGATCTCAATAGGCCGGGTTCAAGCCTGGCCCAGCAGGAAATAGGTTAGGTATGTGTTAAGGAAGGCAGGCCCAAAATATAAACTGGCTGGCCCAGCCTGGTCATTTGAGATCATCTCTATATAAATTATCTATATAAATTACATAGAAATTGTCGGGCGGCCTGAAGCATGGCTCGGCTGGTTAGTAATTGAGCTAGGTATGGGTTATAATCGGCCTATTTAAGGACCGGCCTGACCTGGCCCCTCGGATCCCTAGATTACACATTTTTCGCTTACGAGGCTCATGCCTCATGCCCTTGTTGTCGGGCTGGTTCGCCCAATGAATCGGATGAATTGAAATCAAGTTTATGCAAATATGCCTTCAGACAGTAGTTCAAGAAGGGGTGTTCAAGTTCCAGTTTTTGCAATCAAAATCAAAGGCCTTTAATAATCAGAAACAGATTAAGCACGTAACCCAGTTCATGTTCTCATGCATGAGAATACAAGATTTACAAAACCCAGGATACAAAAATGAAAAACTATATCAAAGCTCAGGACTTGAATAATTGATTATAACTTCTCAAGCTGATGTAAATCGATTCCCCAACCTGACGCTAACTGCAACAATAACTGGTCTGCAGTTGCGCCTCCCCAATCCTCGGGGGGCTCCATTGCTGAAGCTTCATGCAAACTCAACAAAATGTCTCTCTTGGCTTCAGCAGGGATGCCCATGAAATCTGACCCATTTTCCATCACCAGATCTGCCAACTGTAAAATTCAAACAAGCAATGAGGTAGGCAGAGATTGTTTAGAAACTAGCAAAAGGTAATCAAGAGAAATGGGAAAAAAGGAAATCTTCCACTGCTACAAAGCAAGATAAAATATTCAATAGAAATTACTAATCTCTCATGTTGCTATGTTGGCTTAATTTGCGTTTCTTCGATCTCAAGTTCAGTGTAGAGAGAGAGAGAGAGAAGGTGGTCCACTTCCTAATTTTCTTTGCACAGTTTACTAGGGGTGTGTTTGGGTTCGCTTTCTTTCAGCAGACTCTGTCCCTCCGTGCAAGGATCAAAATATCGGCCGAAAACCGATGATTTGGCCGAAATTTCGGCTGATAATTTCAATCCCATACAAAATATGACCGAAATTTCGGTCCAAATTTCAGAGCAGGATTTATCCGCTCTAGAGGAGAGCTAGTTTTTCACTTAAAACAACTCCCCTCCAGTGCAAATGGCGCAGGGTAGCTCGTATACCAAATAGGGTTCACTTAAAACTGCTCCGAACCAAATGCAGTTGAGTAATAGTCTGGACATTCTTATGCAGATTCAAAACCAAAGAGATTAAAAAAATTTGGGCATGAAGATTTGTCTCATAAAACATATGAACATAAGAAATAGCTGATAACCAACTACGCTTTCCAAAGAAAAAAAATACTTACTCAAACTACCAGATGCAAGAGTTGCAAGTGGAAAGATGACATTTATGGAAAGACAGTAGAAGCTCTTTAATTACCATGAACCACAAAAGGCGATGAAGATGCAAAGAGTGGACCAACAAGCAAAGATAATTTTCTTTTTGAAAAGTAATTGATATTTATTAACAATATTTTCTAAACCTATGATTCATATGAATTTTATGATTTTTTTTTTAATTATTAAAAAAATAAGTTTAAAAAAAGGGCCTACTCTTGTAAAATGTTTGTAGGATTTTGTTATCTTCTGCAAAAACCTTTACTTCATTTCGCTTTTAAAATATTTTTGTGAATTGAATACGAATTTGGTTTTCGTTTGTTGTAAAAGGTCTCCTATGTCTAGGCATGATTTTGAAGTTTTCAGGTGTCTAGTGGACAACACATCTCAACCAATTTCAAGTTTCAAATAAAGGTTCCATTATTTATTTATGTAGTTTTTACTATAGATTATCTAAAGACCTTGAAGATTGAGCTTTTATACAGGTATACAGTTCTTTTATCAATACATATTTTTAGTGATACATGAGTGATGATCCATGTTGAAGAAGCGGGAGAGTCTGGATCTAGTTGTCACATTTATAATTTGATTTACTCTACAATGGCGTGTCCACCCATCATGTGCGGTAAAGCAGTCCACAAATCCATGTGACTTTGTGACGTGCACAAACTTCGATGCATTGGAAATCTGTGCATGTCAGATTCACATATATGTGTGGACTGCTGCCTCCTCCATGATGGGTGGACACCCATTGTAGACGAACTCTGTATAATTTTATATCAATACATACCATTTTGTTGTACTTTTGACACATACAATTTTGAATGAAATATCATGTATAGAATTGATTATGAGCATATTTGGATGTTAATCAATCTTTTAGATTTATCGTATATTTTTTTAAAAGGATTTTTTTCCAATATATATATATATATATATATATATATATATATATATATATATATATCTCACGATTTCTTAAGAATGAGTGATTGCCCTTCTTCGACTCTTACTGCCCACTGACGAGTGGACAATTAATGCATTCAATATATTTGGATGTTAATCAATATTTTAGATTTATTGTATATTTTTTTAAAAGGATTTTTTTTCCAATATATATATATTTTTAATAAATCTCACGATTTCTTAAGAATGAGTGATTGCCCTTCTTCGACTCTTACTGCTCACTGATGAGTGGACAATTAATGCATTCCACTTATTGAACAGGATCTATGGCTGATCCGTGATCCCTGGATGTCGAAGGCATTCTAACAGTGATCTAGTAATTCCTACGTGGTGGAGATGATGGGGTCGGTATACAGATTTTCCTTATGCTACATTTTGCTCAAAGGGTTGAAGGGAGATAGTACATCAAGTTATTCGCAAGGGCCAACTTGATCCTCCCCAGGTATCTCAGATGAAGGAACCATGGGAGAGCCTCCGACTCCAACTATCATCTATGCACGATCTGTACTAGATCTCACCAACTGCCCATCTGATCTGTACTAGATTTCACCAACTGCCCATCTTACCTCCCCTACGTTCTTGTCAGCCCATCTTTCTCTCAGTAGAGTCATCCAGTGGCATGTTTCAGTCCTCTTTCCCTTTACTTAGAACAATGAGCCTCTGATTCATTCAGGTACAAGATATTATCATTACTGCCTCGACAGTGAAGGCTCTCGCAACCCAATTGCAAGAGACTTTATGACACGCTTCCATTCACAAAAACTGTGATGCTACACGATTTTGACAACATTACTGCTAATATATAAACCCACTCTAGCAGCTCCATCCTTTTCCCTTGCCAAAGTGTCTACAACTATTTTTCCCTCCCTCAGAATGCAAATGAGATTAACATTACTGCTTTATGTGACTTTGTACTCATTCCATTTTTTGGGATGCGTGCCATGTGAAATTAAAGTGTACCATTTGGTAGATGCACCATGACCTAAAGATATTTCCTGTAAAGGATTGGAAAAAAATTGATGTCTGTATTCAAAGCTGTCAAATGCCATCTAAAATTAGCCGCTACCATGTATATCCAACATATCACTAATTTTTTCTGGTATGTTATTGCATTGAATCAGATGATGATCGTTTTTTCTTTCAATGTTTGCCAACAAATCTTGCGATCATGGGCATCAGTTTATATGAAACACATGATGGTTTCACATGACACATCCCAAAACATGGCCCAGTTCCAAAAGTATCGGCATTTAGGTTAGGTACCTAATACTAACCCGGGGGTGGGTGGGTGGGTTTATCTAAGTAGCCTGTACCATAGCCTGACTGCACTTACGAGATTCTCAGTCACCTCTTTCTTTTCCAGATTCTCAGCCAAGACAATCGGCATGGGGAAGAAAACCATAAAATTTAAATCTCTGTTGCACTCTTCTGCAATGACCAGTACAACCAGAAAACGATTCCATGCTGCTGTGATGGGATTACTATTTACACGTACGCAATTCATCCAATTTCTTCTCAAATCGTCCCAGTTCACACCCAAAACTCCTTACGAGGTAAAGCCCACCCAATGATCTACATACCTCTTACGAGTCTTCATATCTTTAAATATATCTTTCAAATGGTCTTTGATACCCTTCAAGCCAAATTCGCCATAGTATGGCATAGGGGACAAAGCTCTGGAAGTGTCAACTTAGTAATTCAAGTGGATCAGAGTTCCAGTTAGAGATTCACCACCGAGGAGGGAAGAACCATAGCCATACCAAATAAATCAAAGAACTGTTATCACACCATTGACAACTCTACAATCTTCATTGACATTATAGATCAATCGGTAAGGTGGAAACTTCTTTGAAGACGATCGTTTGTGAGAGCATGATCTGTAAAAGCAATCTAAGTGGAAGCTCACTCTAAAAGGAGCATAAGGTCATGACAGAGCTTGGCCCAAGTTCTCTTAACTGGGATTGGTTCCGACCCAAATCCTACTATCTATAGCCTATTTTGGGGGGATGTAAACACTCCCTAATCTACCCAAGAATCATACAAAACATCCCAATCCGAGTCATCTTCCTTCTGATCCTCATGAAGAAGCACATCCCAAAACACCTCCTAACCATACCACATTCAGTGACTTCTGAAAAAGTTGCGAAAAATGTGATTTTTTCCTAAAATGAATAAATCGCGTCTATTTCATGAATTTTCAAAAAAATTGCATATTTTTTAAAAGTTGCGAATTATGAGATTAAGTCACGATTAATTCATGAGTGTTTCAATTAAGCGTGATTTTTTAATAATTTTATATTTTATATTTTATATTTTATTTTCCCTAATTTTATGAGAAGCAAAGTTAGGTAGGCAAGGGAGCACGAATGATAGGGACATCCGATTCAAGTGAAGAATTGAGAAGAATTGATGCGTGTTTTGGTCGATCGATCGATCGATTGAGGACAAAGGCTTCTGAGATTTGGCAAATTTCTTTTCTTAGTCGATTGATCGATTCCAAAATTTCGATTGATCAAATGTAAACCGAGACTTCGAGCGATTTATAACTTTATAAATCGATCGATCGATTTGTCGCGTGAGTCAGATTCGCCAAAAGACGGAATTTTAGTTTTTGGGGCAAACTTGTATTTTTTAGGGTTTTATTGTTTTAGGTTTTTCTTCTTTTGAGGCTTTCTATATCAGGTCCTTTTAAGCATATTGTAAAGAGGAGTTGATGATTAATGAAATGAAAATTGAGAGCTTGTTTTTGTGCAAACCCTAGAAGACTTGTGAAGAGTTTTCAACCGAAAGAGTGAATCTTTCAAACCTGAGGAGTGAATCTTCATTTCTCGTGCGACTTGGTACGAAGCCGACGTACAGCTTTAGTGTGAAGCCTTGGACCCCCCTCTTTGGAGCGAATTCGAAAATATTTTATCTTATTCTTCTTTTATTTTTTTGTTCTAATGAGAGATTGAGAACCCTACCCATGTCGTGCGGGATTTATGCCATTTTAGGGTTAGCATGCATTCTGTCCCGCATCATTATGACTTTTCCCCTAACACTCTGAGTTTTTACAAAAAAATTCCAAATTTTCCTCTTGCCGACTTATTCCCGAACCACGACTTGGGGGCAATGCCCCTAACCACTCCAAACCAACACATCGTAAACAGGAACCCCTGGAGACAAAGCAAGACAAAACAAGGAATGTCCAAATTAAAAGACCTAGGACCACACATAGCGCCCCTCCTAGGAATAAACATGACACTCATCCCCCTTATAAACCTCAATACACTAACTAAACATAACAAACAGCCTGCATGTCCCTTTCACCAACCCACTCTCCCTCCCAAACTCCCTCTGAAAGACCATTCAGCCACTCAATCCCATTAACGCTCCAAATTTCTGTTATGGTTACAACGAATCGCTAGCGAAAAGGGGGCACAACCCAATACAGTCAAAGAAGGGCTCAACCTGCAACGCTTCAGATTATTTCTATTTTTGGCTTTTTTCTTTCTTCAGATTTCCTTTTTGAGCATCTTGCTTTCCTGTCTTTATTTTTTTACTGAAAGCCATTCATCCATCGACAAAAAAATCTCCACTTACTAGATGCTAATTATAGTCTTGAAATATGTGTTGTATTTGTTGAAGCAAATTTTTAAATTCGATGATTTTAACTTCAGGTTGATGACATGTAAAATATACATTGAAGTAGAGTTTGAATCAAATGATTCATGTTTTCTTGGACCTGATTCTTATTTCATGTTATAATATCTAGTTATAGTATTTTCGGTGACAAAAAAAAACTGAGATTTTTTTTTTGGTGATTTACTGTTTTTTCTAGGAAAATATCCTCAGTTTTGGTATAAGGGTTGAAAATCTCTGTTGTTATCTCTGAGAAGAGAGTTATCATTTGAGGTGTCCCTCTAAGTTAAGTTTTCTCCCTGCTTGTTAAATTAAATGTCGTTTTGTGTAAATGAAAAGAGCTCAGATTCTAGTGGTTTAATAGTATCAGTTGATGCTTCTCTATAATTGCTGTGCTATTCCTAGGAATAATTGTTGGGTTTGGTGCTCCTGTGCATTAATATCTATGGAGAATGTCAACAGTAAGAGAAGTTTCTCTTTTCAGATGACTTTTTCCCTCTAATGGAGTACTGTCAGATTAGTAGTATGAGTATTCATCAAGAAGACTTTGGATTCTGAGACTGATGTTTTTCCAGCAACAATTTACCAAATTTTATGCACAATTTTTATAGATAAAACAAATTTTACTTCTATACTCGCATAAGCTAACAAATATTGCATGTTTTGCGGATGAGTCAATTGGGTAATAAAAAAAATGCATTTAGGTGTAGGGACTATGTGCATGCAAAGTGTTGGGCGGAGGATTTGTTGGCTTTTACTTAATAGTTAGGGACTAATTAGCATTATAGCTTTAGGGTAAAGCTTAAAAGGTAATTTTTCTAAATTCATACATTCTCCTGATTATTTAAGGGCCACTACCACTCCCTCAAGTTCAGTGAAATTTTGATGACCTACTTGAGCTAACACTGAATTGTGGAGCACACATTTTCTAATACTTCTAATATACCCAACAAAAATAAAATGCTTTTAGAAATGTCTCATCCGCCATATTGCATGAACAGACAAGCAGATTATCAATAGGGCCATGTCCTCACAGAGAAGCCCAAAGGGAAACACAAGACTTCTTCAGAGCTCCACCGAAGGGATCAAATTTGTTTACTAACACCATAATAAAAGATCAAATAGAAACAAAAGTGTCATTTACCAATCTTACAGTTCCAAGTATCATGCCGGCAAGGGTATTTTCACTATTTTTACTATCTTATTCCTTGTATAACAGATAGCATTTTGGAACACCTTCTGATCTATTCCTTACGTTGCACAGACATTGACATGTTTTTATCTTTTCGTATTTTTGGTATTATACAAAATTTCATATTGTATATATATATAGTTCAAGTTTACTTTATATCTGGAAACTTTTGCATATATATGACTTTTCTATTTATATACCTAGAAAGTTATATGGTAAAGTATTAATTTGTAAATTTATTCTTCAATATCATCATATCACTGTACCAGTGGGATGGGTTATCCAGTGTTGTAAAAGAGGGAGTATTGGCAAACAGAAGGGTCAATACATGTAGAAACAAGTATGACATAATGGAGAGATTAGATTATGTCTCGGTTCTTTAATAGATATTGATCTTCCTTTTTTCTTTTCTTCTTTAATTTTGATAGGTAATAGACAGTGATCTTTGTTTTGGTAGCCTTAGTGCATAACAATCAGAAGCATTATTCCCATAAGCATTTCCAAAAATAAAAATAAAATAAATGACACGTCAATACTTTTAATGAGTGCCTCCACTGCCTTACTCCAAGGAGAAGATGAAATTATAGCTTTCTAAAACCTTACGCAGCAAATACTATTGCAAACATTATGGTCATAACGCGAACAACGTAAACAAAATCATAACGTAAGCAGAACAGGAACTGAAAGGGAACAAAATGATCACCTGTTGTATCCACGACAAACCAATATCAACCAAGCTTTGTTCTAGAAGAAACTGCCCTACTGCATGCAAAACCTCAGTTCCGATTTCATTGGAAAGTTGATCCACTACTGGACCCGATCTGTCCATCAGCTTCACAAGCAATACATCATCCCCTGTAGACAACACTTCGGCAAATGCTGAATCCATATCACCAACATGAAGTGCATCCATTGCATGGCTCCATGAAGTCCAGATGGGTCCCCTCTCCTGCCCCGAATTATCATCAGCCAAAGCTTCAGAATTTAATTCGGGAATGGCCACTCGTGCAGCAGTTCGAGATGTACCATTGTCTTCCCCAGCCACCCGGATAGCTTCCAGAGTTGCCTCATCCTTTGAGGCTTGCCAAACACTTCTTGCAGAAGGCCCCTCGCCAAGCCTAACAGGTCCCGGTCCCTTATCCCAACCGCGCCTGTTGCCGATCTGTTCACTATCTTGTTCTGTTCTAGGGATTCTAGAATCGCTTGAAATGACACCTAGAGCTCTTCTAGAGCTTATATGCCCATTTCTTGAAGACCCATGTGCATAAGAATCCCATGCTTCAGATCCGTCTGACCTCCACGAGGGTTCTCTTCCCCTTACTCCTGAAACATTAGCATCAGATGAGAGGAACCTTTCTCCAAATGGAACCCGCCCGTCGCCGCCCCTGCTCAACTTGGAGCTAGAGTAGTCAGAGAGGCCACTATACTTGCTTAAAGGCCTACCAGAGGATCCCTCAAAGCCCAGCATCAGATTACTACCTCTCCTACCTGATGATACAGCCAAATCCCGTGCCATCTCCTCAACAACTCTCTCAAGGCCTCGCACTCTGTTTTCTAGAGTTACCCTGCTATCATGTGACCCGTCCATGAAGTCCTGAAATTAACATATATTTCAACAACAACAACAAAAATCAATTTTGAAAATCAATGTAATTAAAATTTCAATAAATAAATAGCACTAGAGGTGAAAAGGAAGAAAGTGTAGCCGTGCTAGAAAAATTATGTAAGTCCTTTAGATAGAACGATGGTACTGAGTGCACCAGGGCAGATCATTGGGTCACTGCCAGGCGTTGAGCAGATGTTTTACCAGATACAAGATTGGCATCTAAGTTGGGATATCTTTAGTTTTGGCCAATTACCAATAATGAATCTATGTTTCAAGCTTCAAGCAGCAAAGAAACTAGATCTAGTGAACAAGAACATTGAGAAGAGCCAAAGACATTCCTGCAGTCTGCAGAAGTGTTAAAAAGAAAATTATCATAACCATACGGTTCCCTATAAGAGTCAGCCCCAAAAAAATTCAGGTAAAGATACTTTCATAAGCAAAACAAGGTTTAAAAATCTAAAGATTGTAGTTCAACCTGCCCACTTATTAGCCAATACAAACGATATAATTATAGATTAAGCCTAAATTGGTCTAGCAGGTGCGAAAAATCAGTAAAACATGATTTCAAAACTCGGTCAATAATGATATGAAAAGTTTAGGCCTATGCTGATACTTGGGGGTATCGGATATCACATGGGTATCAGCAAATGGCCCCTTATATTGGACGGTATTGGTCGATACTTCTACATATCGGTGATATCTTATCAGTGCAGTTAATATGTCTCGAACTACATAATCCATTTTAACTTGTTTTAATTTTTTTAGACACTATTTTTGTTGTCATAAAAGTTAACAATGTCATTCAACCTCCCTTGAGATTTTTGAAGTGGTATTATAATTTTTACATAAATACTAACATAATAAGCAATAACTTAATTATTTATCATAAAGTTTAATACATCTAGGAGTTTTTGGCAATGGTTATATGTTGACATGAAGGCTTTGGATATCTAGGCCCCTAGGCAGAATTTTCAGCATTTCAAGAGTTCATGTATATTAGCACAAATTCATGTTTCTTTTGTTGTTTTTCATTTGTAGCTATTTTCAAGTTGGGCGGAGAGCGGGCCTCTCAAACTCTCCTTCCCGGATATCTATTGCATAGCCAAAGACAATAATGGAGCGGTAGCGGATTTCTTTTCAGAAGTTGAAGGGGGGGTGGTGTGGGAGGTGGCTACCCGCAGAAGTCTTTGAGGCGAAGAGATTTCTTCCTTCACTAGGCTGTTGGACCTGTTGAATAGCTTAAGGAGGAATCCCCTCCGTCTGGACTCCCGGGGTTGGGCTCTCTCTAAAGATGGCAAGTTCAGCATCCGATCTTTCTTTCGGAGGCTTACGTTATGTCCGTTAATTAAATTCCAAGGGGCGGGATTGTGGAAGGCGGCCATTCCCCCCAAGATCAGATTCTTCACGTGGACTTTGTTTTTAGGAAAAATTCTCACGATTGATCAGCTCTGTACGAGGGGAAACATTATGCCGAATCATTGCGCGATGTGCCTCCATGAGGAGTCGGCGGCACACCTTTTCATCCACTGTTGGGTGGCTCACAATGGTCATCCGTCTCCGACGGTAAACTAGGGGAGTTTTGGCAGGCAAGTGTATTTGAGGTCATGTGGAGTATTTGGCTAGAGCGAAAGCTAGAATTTTTGAGAAAAAGCATCGATCTATGGGGATGATTCTCAAAGCGGTTAGAGATCTCATGTGCCTTTGGGTCTCTAGGGGATGCGCTCAAATCAGTGCTGAGGAGTTCCAGTGGGAACCAGGTTAGAGGGGCGACTTGGTGGATGTCTGGGTGTCTGGCTGCCTGATTTAGGCTCGGGTCTGTGGCCCGTTTGGGCTTCAATTTGTCATTCAAGGCTTATATTTTCACGTTTTCCATTTTGGTCGTCCTGTATTTGTATCTTTTTCCAGCGTCTTGCTGATATTCAATATACTCACATGACCAATCAAAAAAAAAAAAGAAGCTATTTTCAAGTTGATTAGATAAGGAATTGTCAAGCAAAACACAAGTTGGAAAAGGAGAAGTTATAGTCAGGGAGTTGTAGCATATATCATTATATGTTGTATACTTGTAGAAGTAGTACTAGTATCTCCTTCACAAATCGCGAGTTAGTAACGCATCAATTCATCATCATGGTCCATCATAGTTCTGCAGTTTATCTACATTTGGAAGTAATCTTTTGTATACATTATGTTATAAGAATATGAAATCTACATAGTACAAAACTATTCACTTATTTACCAGTGAACATTAATGAAAACTCATTTTAGTGAGTATTAATATATATAAAAAGTACCTAACCATATGTATGTAAACATAAAAATAATACTTATTTTTGGGATATCTTTTCACATTTAAAAACAATTAAAATATTAACAATTTCATTTTTTAAACTAACCTGCAACACTTTCATGAGATTTGCTTGTTGTCTCTCCAGTTGTGATAACTGCCGCTGGATGGCTAACCAATTTCCCTTGTTATTCAAGAAGGACCCTTCAGAGTGACCATCTGTTCTAGAATAACCAACACGAGCAATAGAATCTCTTTGATTGGTGTCAATTCGATCATCACCATCAAAAATTCTTGTTTTCGAATCTTTGCCCCTAAATACTCTTTGTTCTGTCCACTTATCCCGTGCAAAGCTATCTAAGTCCTGTAGTTTATTATACATCCCGGCTCTTTTCTCAGCATTGGACCCATGGATATCATTTGGGTCACTGCCAGGCGCCCCATTGCGGTTTGATCTACTCCTAGAATCAGCATAATTCATTTCTTCTTCTTCACCCTGCGAGTGAGAAGAGTTAGCACCTCTTCGGGGTACCACCACTTCTACAGGCAAATCACCGGAACCTCTAGTTTCAAGGTTCTGGAAGAATTCTGGATTCAAAACTTTGTCAGTTAAGGCGGGTGCTTTCTTCTTCAATATCCCAACTGTTTTGTCCGATATGCTACTACCCTTGACTTTAGAAAGAGAATCAGTAGCAGGGGAAGAAGCTTCGGATGATTCTTTCACAGAGGTGTCCAATCTTCTCTCACTGGGACTCGAACTTTTTAGGTCTAACTTCTCCACAAACTGAGTCTCCAAACTTTTACCATCTGCAGTAGTATATATAAACCAAATTAACCACTTCAACAGGAGGCAGGAGGAGCAAACAGACATATTTGAAGACTAAAAGAATCTAATAGAGAAGATGATTGAAATGGCGCACCGACCCTGAGACACTGGTTTGGAATCTTCTGAAATTCCATCTCCTCCCTTTCCTGCAATCTTCTTCCAGAGCTGCAATGCCTCTGTCATGCTGTCCCTAACCGGTTTCACCTGAACAAACAAAATAGTAAATATATATACATTGAACAGTTAAACAAAAGTAATACTCCTAAATGAACAGGAAGCTGCACTCCTTAACAAACATCAAATAATACCAAAATTAAACATGCTAACCAGAGAAAAAATAAAATGCTAGTAATGCAGCATATATTGTAGAAGCAAATCATAAATAGCAGGTAACAGAATATAGGTGTGAACTGTGAAGTGTGAACCCTTTTGGTTACAAAATCTAAAATGTTGAATACAATGAGAGATAAATGAGAAGAACGTACAGAAAATAATAATAAAAAAATGTAATTTTTATAACACAAAAATATGACATGCATATAAACGTATATATTAAATATATAAATTTATCAGGTGGTATGGTTGATAGAGAGTACTTCTGTGTCGCCCATCCAAAATTCTGATACGCATCATCTGGCATGTATTGTAACAGTAACTATTTTAATCTATTGTCTAGTTCATTTCAGAAACGATGAAGCCAGAAAGGTACCTTATCAAAGCGGCAAGCCTCGAGTGCAGATATTGTTGAAGCAGTCCCATCAACAATCAAATGGCTTGAATGAGATGCCAATGCACAAAGAGTATCAGCAGCTGCCTTACGGGTAGCCCAATCGCTACTCTCAAGACACTCGTGAATGTTTGGCAGCAATGCTAACAAATTTTGTGGTGTGATTGCTCCTACCTGCAGCATGTTCAAACTATAGGTCATCTTAATTTTGTAGGTTGCAATTACATAAAATTATGGTATGTTCTTCATACATGCTAGAATAATATTCTTTTCCACATCATTTTTCATCAACTACGGAGGAAGAAATCTTGAAGAAATGGGATGAAATATGACAAGAGCAGAGCAATTTGGATGGACTGTGGAATAGTTCCGTAGAACCTGAATGCAAATTGTGTTATGGACATGAAATATCACACACTCTCTGCACAGAACTACCCTTTATTACTAACCGTACGAAGAAATCTGCAACTCCATCAACGGAGTGGGAATTGCATATTCAAAAACCAAATTGGTAAGGGAGTTCCAAAACGTGCAGTCAAAACCAGATACATAGAGATCAATAATTTCCTTACATTTCCTAATAAAATTGAAAATGGATAAGAATTAGCAGAAGAATAAAATTTTAGAGATGGTCAAGAACTATAGATATGGTGGGTTGAAGTTGGTTATAGCTTAAAGCCATACACTACTGAAAATCAAATCCTTTTGGAACTCAAACCTGCTTTTTGACTACATAACCAACATTTCAGTTGACCAAAAAACTATAAGGCTGCCAGCCCAAAATGCTTAAGGAAAAAAGAGCTCAAGAACATGTTAACAACTCTGATCCATCCTTACAGTCCCAAAGATCATACTACATAAAAAATTTACAATAATTTAGTCAGACAGACAAACAAGCAATTCCTATTCACGCTTACCAGATTATCCACTAAAATCACAATCATCAATACACACACATTGAAATAAAACAAGCCAATGCCACTCAATTCATTTATTTTTTATGAAAAAAGGCACATTTCCCTAATCCTGCAATAAACTCTAATCTTTACCAAATCGTGATCAAGATCTGTATTCCAAACCCATTCAAACAAGTTCATTAATCGTCTAAACAACTGTAATCTTAATCAGAGTTACCTAGACATGTGACACGGGTGGCAAGATGTCATAGATATTTGGCCCACCAATTTCTAAAGATTCCAATACAGCGACATGGCCCTGAGAAAAATTAAATAAATAGAATGTATATAGAAAAAAAAATTTGAAGGGACATCTCAAAAAATCAATTGAGCTATGTAATGAAACAATACACAATGTATTGTCATGAACCTAACTAACTGTATATTATAACATGGTTTTCAAGGACCAAGCCTTTTATTTAATAAGTTACTAAACTTTACACTATTTTTTTTATAAAACGAAAGTTCATTTTATCGTGTCAAAATGAGGAACATTTTGATGGTATTATGTGATATTTTCATTTATGTCTAGCAGTATTGTCCTGTGTTGAGGAGTGTCCAAGTGTCCTCACGCGTCCAAGTGCCACCAAGTTTTGGCAAGGAAAAAATCCCAAAAGTAGAAGTGCCTAGGTAACACAGATCTCAACCGAATCACCAAAGCATACATTGCATTGTTACCAACAAAATTCACATAAATAGAAGTAAATCAACTAACAATAAGAAAATTGACAAAAACTGACATTTTCCTAACCTGAGACAAACTGGATACGACAGATAACAGAGCAGCCTTGGCAAGAAAATTCTGATTATTAAGATACTTGCAGATCCTACCACACATCTTCTGAAAGGACGAAATCGGTGGATCCCCGGCACACTCCACCGCCTTCGCCAAGCACATTGCCGACCCCGTCTGCACCGTCTTATCCTGTTCGCCCATCGCCTCAAACAGCGGCTTCATGAACAGTGAAACCAAATTTCCATTGTCACCGCTGTCTCCGACCCTCAAGTACTGAGCAGAGAGGGCACCAATGCAGTCGCGGCAGGACTCGCGGACTGCGGAATCGGAGTCTTTGAGGCGCCGGACGACGTGGGCGATGATTTTGGTGAGGTGTGTGGAGGTGGGGTCGGGGTGTTCGGCGCAGAGGATGCCGAGGAGACGAAGGGATTCCTTTTTGACGGCGGGTTTGGGGTCGGAGACGGCGTCGTAGAGGGAATTGAGGAGCATTGGGATGGAGTCGGGGGTAAGGGTTTTGACTATGGTTTCTAGGTCCTCGACGGCGATCTGGTGGGTGTCGCGATCGGAGAGTTTGCTTAGTGAGGTTAGGATTCGTTGTTTGAGTTCGACCATGGCGAGGTGGGAGGAGAGAGATGAGGAGGCCGATGAAGATCTTGACGTTGGTGTTGTTGTTTGAGTTGATGGTGCAGATGATGTTAAGCGTTTTGAAGATTTTGAGGGTTTGGTATTTGTTGTAGCCATTGTTGTTGTTACAGAGAGAGAAGAAGAAGTAATAAATAGAGAGAGAGAGAGAGAGAGAGAGAGAGAGAGAGGGCACCGACTACATAGTACCCACCAACGAGATCTGAGAGTGAGAGAGGCAGCAAGAGAGATATATGAAAGAGTAGCTGTTTTAAATGATGTGGTGCCTTTGAAGAGGAGTCACATTCTCTACTGCCGCAGGGGTGGCGCCGTTGGTACATGTCTTTTAGTGGTGATTAGGGCTTTCATTGGGTTGGTTAGTGGGGTCCAAACAACCTGTTTTTTTTTTTATTTAGTATTCGGTGGCATTCTAGACACGTGGCACACATGATTGTAAATATTAATCATACACGTTGCAATGTTAATTATATAAGGGAGTTTTAGTTGATCGACCATGTCAGATACACCTTTTTATCACAGACCCTATACTTTTTCTTTTACCTAAACCGACCAGCTCCAAGCTTAGCTTTCATGAAATGCCAAAATTATTATCTAAGGTAATAAATAGCCGTCAAAATTTCAAAGTATTATTGTTTAATTTTTTTTACTTCTTACTTTTTGTTCGAAGTCGGTAGAGAGACGGTGTCGATTCGTAATAATTGGCGATCTATTTTTGAATCTTTAAGTTACAAAATCTATAGGTTAAAAATAAAATTATCTTCTATTATTGTAAAAAAAAAATTTCTTCTTTCGACGGTACATATTTTGAATTAATTTTGAAAAGTTATTTTATATATAGTCTATATCGATCGTAATATAATCAGTATCGACTGTTTATAGAGTCGATATCGACGATATATAAAGTTGATGTCGATTGTATATACGATCGATATCGATTGTTTATACGGATGACATTGTTATCTCAACCTGATTAAACAATCCGTGTTAGTATGAGACTCACTCATTTCTCATTTCTTTTTTTTTACAGTTAATTTAAACAAGCTGTCAAGATGGTCGTATACCGGACTATTGTCAAATGTTCCCCCAGTGACATTTGGAATCTCTACGATGATGCTAGTCTGTGGTGAAAGGAGTTGCTGAAAGCATCAATTTTCGGTGAAATATTTCAAATATCAAAGGGTGTATGATATCTTAGAGATGTCGTTGATGTGATATTAATTTTTTGGGTTGAAAAACATCACTTTCGAATTGGAAAGATTGATATCTATCTTCGGAAGTTAGATATTACATTAATATTGGGTCTTGCCGTAATTAGCCCCGAAAAGTATACCCTCTTCGTTAAACCACCAGAAGAATAAATCATTCGATACAAATATCTTCGTTGAATGCCTACCGAAAAAATTCTCCTGTATCATATAGACAGTGCAATTAGGCGAGCGGAAAGTGACGAAGACTTCATAAAGTTGTCTTCTATTTGTGTTGTGTATATTTCTTTTTCTCGGGTCTCACCATCAAGTAGCGAAAGACTATGTTGACCCAAGGATCAAAATTTTGGCCAAAATGATCGAAATTTTGGTCCAAATTATCGATTTCAGTCCTCATCGAAACGATAATTTGGACCAAAATTTCGGTCATATTTTGTATGGGATTGAAATTATTGGCCGAAATTTCGGCCAAATTATCGTTTTTCGGCCAAAAATTTGGCCCAAATTTTCGATTTTAGTCATGCTCGAAATCAAAATTTTGCCCAATATTTTGATCCTTGTGTCAACCTCATCGTTGATGTCGAGAACTTCAATTGAACTCCGTGGTGTCTACATGTGTACCATGACTTACTCGAATATATAATGAAGGGTGTGACGAATAGAAAGAATGTCGATATGGATAGTCTTTAAGTCGTACAAGACATATGGATGCATATGTGTACTTCAATGGTGGGCTTATGATATGCTGCCCGAAATCTCGCCTGCACGAATATCCTTTAAAGCCCATTTCTCATGATTGTTGAAATGAGAGGAGAAGGCACAATCAAAGATCAATGACTGTACTCTCGGAAAGATATTAAACAACAAAGTATGATGTCTATTTAATAAGTCAAATTTATAAAGCTAAGGACTGTATAGAGTATCAATGCTGATTGAATAAGTGTACCAATTGCTTAAAGAGTCGATAACGATTTTTTAATGAGTCGATACCAATTCATTAAAGAGTCGATAACGACCTCTTAGTGAGTCGATAACGACTTCCTAAAGAGTCAATATCGACTCCTTAAAGAGTAGATAACGATCTATTATAGAGTCAATAATGACCTCGTAAATAGTCGATAACAATCTATTAAGGAGCCGATACCGATCTCTTAAAGAGTCGATACCCATTTATATTCTATTATCAATTTAGTAATCTGAAATTTTGGGTGTTTTCTTCTTTTTTTTCAAAATGTTTGCACTCCCCTCGAACTGGTTGGCTTTGAGTTAGAGACACCCGTCGTACGAGAATATTTACGGGATCGAAAGATCGTTCAGGGGAAGAGAAAAGAGGTTCACGAAACAATCAAGAAAGCTGTGAAAGTGGATGTGCGGTTGAAGAATAAAAGAAATTACATTCCGATCGACAATATTAACGAGAAAGAATTTGACGTCCAATCGACATTAGATGAAGAATAGTCTTCGGAAGAGGGCCTCGTCCATGTAGGGCGGTGGAGAAATAGGGGGGCTACGAAGGAGAGCGCAAGTGCACCGACCTCCTCTAATGAATCGTTGTTGAGGAGGATCGACGGCTTTGTACTCGAGAACTTGAAACTCACCCAGAGAGTGAGCCATTTGGAGCGAGAGAATGAGGTCATCGTGACACGTTGCAACTCCGCAGAGACATTATACAACTCCCTGAATGAGCGGCTCACTTCAAGGGTTGTGGAGCTGCAAATGATGATTCACCTCAACAAATTGGTCAGAAAGGAATAAGGGATTCTGAAAGAACTTCTTGAAATGATTTTGGAGGCAACACCTAAGGTATGTGTTATAACATAGTTTGTATAAGTGAATATAATTCCAGTCAGCTTTCTAATAATGTTACATTCGATGTTCAAGATGCTCCTATTTCGGAGCTGCTATCGAAGGTGCAGGGCACAACCTTCGATATCCCATCATCCACAAAAACTTCCACCGATAAGGGACCAACTCTTTCTATGCATGAGGATCCTCCCATGCAAGAGGAGGCGTTAATTAGTGACGAGTAGCTCGAGTCTCAAGCCGATAAGGGTCTAGCTGGTGATGAGCAACCCTCTTCCCAAGTCACGGGGGTGCCTTAGCTACAAATTGACACTTGCTTGAGACCTCGACAATTGAAACTTGCGAAACACACTGTCATCAAACCTAGGACATATCGAAAGGGAGCCACGACCGAAAATCCTATAGCGGATAGGGTCATTGAGGAGATGTTGGCTAATGCTACCGCTGAGTTGACAGAGGAGCAAAAAAATATGATAGCCCTCTGGAACAAGCTTGAATTTGAGGACGAGTAAATCATTCTTCCTAGGATTGTTAGTTAGTAGTTTTCCCTAATTTATTTAGTTACGTTGGCCGTTATTTATGCAGCACCTACGTAAGCACCGTCGGTGATTATACGCTGGTGGTGCAGTCTTTTAGATGTTTGGTGGGAATGACATACTTGAATAATATTGTAAGTAAAGTAACCTTACAACTCATATATTTAGTTATGGAATGTTCATATATGACTTCTCTCACTTTTGCTACTGTAAGTACCAAATAGAAAATAATCAACAACTCCGTATATAGTCGATCGACTCTCTATATGGTCGTCGTCGGCTCTATATAAAGTCGTTAACGATTGTATATTCAGTCGTCGACGATACTTTATTTAGTCTATATCAACCTTATAAAGAGTCGATATCGATTTCTTATGGAGTCGATGTCGATTGTATAAAGAGTCGAAGCTAACTACTTATATAGTCATCACCGACTCTATTTAGAGTCGTCAACGACTATATACGGACTCGTTGATGACTCTTTAGAGTGTCATTTATTTGCTTAACCTTGTATTTGTATTGGTTTCAGATAATGAGAGCCTACCTAAGACTCTTGAAAGTCATTGATGACACTATTCATCATGAGGGAAAGGGGAAATGCTTCTTTATGTGCCCGACTGTTTTGACCTACAAGGGCTTAGAGCTGAAGGATTTCAACAAATTCCTTCTTTTTGAAAAACTGTATGAAGAATTATTCGAAAAACAAATTGAACAGTGGTCTGCCCATAAGCTTGAAGCGAACCAAGGTAGAAAGCTGCTACAAAATTTCTTCTTCAACCAGTTTCAAAATCTGTGGGCTCACGATTGTAGCACGGTATGCTACCAACATCTTTATAATTTTTCAAATCGTACCCTTTGAGATTATATTGTTTCTTTGCATATATTTGTGCTAATTCATTCTCAACAATTATTACACTGAGCACTTGCGATCGTGAAAGTTGTTGAATAATCGGTATTGGTCGTCGACCCTATATTTAATCGGCCTTCTAAGGAAAGATATCCGGACCAATTGAAAACGTTGGTAAGTAACCGTTATACGAATTCGTCCAAACTTATATTTTTTCATCATTTTTTACTTAGCGTATCTGGCATTCCACTATTTTGAAGCAGACGCAGTACCTTCTCGCGATTTTATATTCATTCAGAGACTCCACTGCACTGAATATTAAGACCTATCCTTGATCATCTAGTGACTGTCGGGCCAAAGCCGTTCCTTGGCAGATCAATTCGTGTGATTGTAGGGTGTTCATATTGAAGTATGTGGAGTACTTCATGTTGGGAAAGAACTTTGACTTCGCGCAAGCAGATATGAGTAGGTTTATGGCAGAAATTGGCCATGCCCTGACTAAATACACCGACGATGAAGGAGGAGAATTAGACTAGGACCTTGATAAAGTGTTATCAGTGAAAATTTGTAATGTAAATGAAACTATTAATTTGAATATATGATAATTTGTAATGTAAATTTCAGAACTCTATAATTTGAGTTATGTAGATGTAAATGTGAATTTGTTACTATAAATTATTTAACCACTACTAAGTAAACTTGTGAATAGACAGATTTTGACATCTCTGAAGTCAGATGAACAACTCTCTAAAGACTCGTTAACGATTGTATATATAGTCAATGAAGACTCATTAGACAGCCGCAAACGATTGTATATACAGTCACCAACGACATCCTATACAGTCGCCAACAACTGTCTACACAGTCATAAACGACTATTTAAAGAGTCGTTAGAAATAATTTTATATATTCCATGTTTCTGAGCAAATGTACAACCCAAAATTACAATTATTACAAAATAAAAAATATACATTCTGAGTTTCTGAGCAAATATACATTCTAAATTTGATCATGAATATATCATTGCCTCGTAACATATATCTATCACTATTAAGAACTGAAATTTCGACCAAACTTTACCCCATAACGTTCCTTGTATCATCTAGGTGGCTTCTTGTATTGTTCCTGGATGCGATCTATCTCCATCCACCGGTAGGTGACTTGTGTTAAATCTATACCAAGGTGCTGTAATTTCGGAGCGATATCGATCGTTATTACACATACACTATTAACCCATCAGTCCCACTACAGTGCAACTCATGCGATTGTGACCATACTCATTGCACCTACCACACTGTAGGGCCTTAACTTCACCTTTAGATTGTATCCTTCTCTTTCTCGGGCGGCCGACTTGCTTTCGAAAATTATAGGGCAGTCTCACTTATATATTTTTTGACAGTTGCTCAACTTAGAATTTCCATTAGCTTTTTATCGAGGGTGGGAAGTCATAGTTCGTTGTATGGTTGTCTAAAGCAAGCGGTGAAAAATTACTTCTCACAGAATTTATAGTTATCGTAACTTCTCCGATTGATGGCCACAACGACATGTGAGCAAGGTAAATCATGAATGTGCTAATGACAGTAAGTATATATCTTGTGTTCCAAGTCGACGTGATGAATGAAATTCTCGGAATTGACTTAGAATTGATCGTGCCCGTATGGTTGATCTCTCTTTCTACCAGCCCATTACAGCACCTTCTTCATGTGCTTGTCTGCTTTCGGGCAGAGGAGGGTACTCCATTTCTCAGATATTTGTCAACGCTTTTGAAAATAATCAGCGACTTTCTTTCTAGTAGTTCTGATTAAGTCAATAATTGGTTTCTCCCGAGCTATCTTCAGTACGCTATTCAAGCTTTCAACATTATTCGTAGTCCGGGAATCGTACTGTCTTCATTTGATATATGCTCGTGCCTAATACTTCAGGTCTATTTTTAAAATATACTGTACGGCCCGAGGATGAGCAACATCTTTCTTCATTTTATTCATAAAATAATAAAATCTCTCTACTGAATATGCACGCGCAATGGTCGACAATAGATCCAACATGTCGTTCTTGGGAAGAACTCACCCTGATATCATTCAGGATAACGATTTTTTAATGATGAATACCTTTATGACGTCCACCCCAACTTTATAAAGTGTAAATAGGGTGGCCAAATTATTATAATCCAAAATATAGGTAAGCACAGGGGTATTCACTATCTTCATATGAAACTTAATAGAAACTATTTCATATGCTCTTACAAAATTGATAACAGACATTTTTCTTATGAATTGTTCATAAGAAATGCACATCGGAATGGTAATAACTCTCCACTTGTCACCTTCATACAAGCCATCATCGCTTAAAAGAAAACCATCATAGTGACAGAGAAGAGGAATGCCCACCTCCGACATCACCTGTTTAAGAATAAAAAGGAAGGGGTTATAAGACTAATGACACAAAAGATAGACGACGACTGTTAATACATATCGACTATTTATATAGTCGACATCGACTGTTTAAACGGTCGATAACGATTGTTTATAAAGTCGATATCGAAAATGTATAAACAGTTGATATCAATTGCTTAATAAACTGATATCGACTGTTTATAAATTCGTTATCGATCGTTTAGACAATTATTATTGACTATTTAAAAAAAAATAATCAATAAAATAAAATTATTTCTTATACTGCACCATTAAGAGACCCTAACAAACAGAAAATAGGGCCAATAAAATAAAATTATTTCTTATACTGCACCATTAAGAGACCCTAACAAACTAAAAATGGTGTTTACACAAGATAATCTGAACATACCTCGCGTTGCAATAGCAAACTGCAGGGTTTTCTTTTCCCAATAAAAAAATGCAGGAGCTTCTTCTCTCAAGCCTCTATTTTCTTCTTCCAAATAGCAGATCAGAGCAGATCAGACTAAGAAAGAAGACATTGCCACCTTCGCCACCTCTAACTTTTTAATAACTGTAGCAGATTAAAATAAGGAAGAAGAGGATACTTTTGTGGGTTAAAGAAAGTCATAGAAGGGAGTAATTTAGACTTTTTACTCTCCTTAGGGTCGGCTAGGCTTAGAGCTGGTACGTTTGGGAAAAGGTGAAAATGTAGGGTCTCTGACGGAAAAGGTGTATTTGACGTGATTGATCACGTAAATTTCCCATTATATAATTGTAGCCATCTGATCGGAGCGTAGACAGTAGATACGTTTGGTTTGGTTTTGGTTTGATTTGATTTGATTTGATTTGATAGCCCACATTGAATATAAGATATCATTACTCTACTTAGTGAAGGTGTGTATTCTATTTCTTTCCTTGTTGCAACTCACCAAAGTTGAGGGAAAAAATGAAGAAAATAATGCTTCGATGATATTATCATTATCATTGTGGCTCGTCGGAATTAGCGAAGAGAAAAAGAAGCAAGTGCTTCAAGTACACTTAGTGAGTGCACAATGACAACTCATGCACTTTTAAGGCAAAGACTTACGACTAGGGATTTATTGTCCGATGCTTATAAGTATATCCGGTGGGCTCGAACCTACATCTTTAAGGTTGCAATATTGTCAACCTTCCATTCTGCTATAGGCCGAAGCCTTTCTTTTTTAAATTTAATTAATAATACAAAATTGGCCCAACGGGCATTTTCGATATTATATCCGTTTCATATTCGATATAGACTCAATATTTAACTTTGTTGACCCAATTTTACCACCTTCACAAAATCTGGGGTGTATATTGTATCGGATGGAGCTTAATCTTATATACATTGGCCGATAATTAAAGCATGCTTACGACTCTAATATAACTTACCCTCAACCTACAATCTTATGGGAGAATTGTGCCTTAGACAAAAATGCATCCCAACTCCTTCAACAATTTAAAGCAGCTTAATATGCTCGTAATAGTTAGAAAGAAGGAATCAATAAGCGGAAAACAATGCTCTAAAACAACTTAGCAATGATTCAAGCATATCCCATTCCCATAAGAGGAGTGTTGCCTCTATAGTGACAAATTTAGTTGACATTTGGTGAAATTTTACAAAATTCATCGAAAAGGGGGTAAACGAAAATTTTGGAAAAATTTCGGTACTTTTCATTAATTTTCATATTTTTCGGCGAAATTTTAGAAATTTCGGTAAATTTCGGTATTTTTTTATTTTATATTTAAAAATTTTATTTTTTTATTTTAAATATGTTAGTAATTAATTATATATTTTAGTAATTAAAAAATATATATATTAAATATATTTTTAATCCCCGAAATTTTTTCAAATTTTTCTGAAAGGTATCAAAATTAATTCGAAATGTACCGAAAGGACCCCCACCGAAAAATTAGGTCGTCTCTACATATTTTTAACTCCTTTATATCACAATCTACTATAAGGGAACATTTTTTTGGCTTAAAAGAATTTCAATTGGATTAGATAACCTAAGAGGACCTCCATGCTAGGGCAAAATATCATTATCAACACAACCAAATTATCAAAAGGAATCACCATAATTCGCAAAGAAGACAATTTTGTCGGACAGGGTTGGGATTTAGGAATATATATTTTTACCTAACTAATTACTACTATCTCCTCATAATGTCTCACATACAAGGATTTGAAGTCCCATATATGTCAGCATATTGGCTCGGTCCCATGCCAAATCGGTCAATATTCAAACACTTTTTTTATTTCTTAAATGATAAAAAAATATATAATTTTTTTGTTAAAAGGGCATTTTAGATATTTTGTCTGAATCATATCCGATACATATCAACTGATATGATCCAATATTTGACATCATATAAAATCGGAGTATATATCCTTATCGGATGGGGCCTAACCTGATACATATCAACCAATATGTATCGGATATGACCAATATTTAAAACCATCCTCGTAAAAGCGTAGATTTGGATGGATAGAAGGGCATCCACCTGTTGAAGCGTGCTCATGAAGATTTCGTGAAGATTTGATTGATTCGGATTGACGGGTTCATGTTGATGCAAATTGGATCTGATGAATCGCTTCGGCTCGTGTTCTGAGTGGTATAGTTCGAATTTTCAATGTGCCGTAGTGACTCAGATTCTTCGACCGGATCAAATCGCCTCCATGTATTACCACAACACTTAGTTGTTGAAGCTTGTGCAAAGGCCACGAGAGAGGTTTTTAAGGTGTCTCGATGGTGGCTGGTTTTGTGGATGTTGATGCATGGATACCTTTGAGATATACTATTGTAAGTAATCATCATAAGATTCCAGTAGCAGGTCAGCGGGGAAGATCGACATGTAGACATGGTCTTTGAGGTTGACTCTGACTTTCCTCCATTGTTGCAATCCATGATCATCTTTCACCATGATAGAGGAGAAGCGTGGGTTAATATGGATGAACACATTTTGGAGGTGTGATCTGATCACAGACTCATCCAGAGGACCATCCGATTAAAAAACAGCAAGAATATCGACCGAGAATACTGAACTGTTAAAGTATTGGCCCGTTGGACTCACTGGCTCCTCCCCTATATCTCCTTCTAAACAAATGTCTAGCTACGTCAAAAACATCTAAAAAAGATATAAAATAAGACTGTTTTTTTTCGTCTTTAAATAAGACAGTCAGTATCCATCTTAAATTCAGCAATAGGACGATCGCATTATAACAAATGGCACGAAATTTAATGACGGTAAGGAAGACGATACAAATCGTCTTATTATCACGATAGTACCCCTCTAAGATAAGCTCCACCCACGATGGTTATAAACTAAATGCTCAATTACATTAAAACTCCTCTTTATAGGTTGTGTTCCTCTTTCTCATCCTGTTTCTTCCTCTCCCCCTCTCTCTCATCTCTTTAAAAAAAAACAAAACCCTATTCTCCATTGTTGCTGGCTATCTCTTCCTCTCCCCCTCTCTCATCTCTCTAAAAAAAAAGCCTTATTTTCCATTGCTTGGCTTCGATGACCATTGATGCCGGCTTTGACGACCATTGTTGCCGGCTGTCTCTTCCTCTCCCTCTCTCTCATCTCTCTAAAAGAAAAAAACTTATTCTTCATTGTTGCCGGCTTCGACCACCGCCTGGTTCGACTACCATTGCTGTCGGTTGTCTCGTCCTCTCCCTCTCTCTCATCTCTCTAAACAAAAAATCTGTGACGACCCAAACTTATGAACCCAAACCCTAACTAGAACCGACCCGACTCAACCTAATTCAACCTGACCCGATTCGACCCAAAGCACACACACACACACACACAAACTTATGCAAGCTATATACCAAAAACTTTTCCCTTACAACTTAAATCCCAAAGCAAAACCCATCCGTAAAAGAGGAGTAGTTTTCCTTCTCCTTCTTCATTTCGATAACGCCTACCATTAATCGCAAATTCATTTCAATTGCAAACGGTCACTTCACCGAGCCTATAAGTAGAGCTCTTTCTCCTCTCTTTTCCACACCAAACATCTTCTTCAAGCTCCTGCCTTCAAAATTTTATTCTCCTCTTCCTTCTTTAAGGTATGTTTTTATTTTTAGAGTTGTATTTTATTTTCTATAAATTTTAGTTTTCAATTTGACTTTCTAGTTCTTTAAACCTAGATTTATAGATTCTAATCTTAAACATTTTAATCCTATATTCCTTGAAAATTATAGTTCTATATTCTATTTTTGGTTGTAATAAATTTGTTTTTTTTTTTATAGTTTAAATCCTGGTTTATATTTTAAAGGATTGGTTTATATTTCAACTCTACATTTATAATCCTGATTTATATGGTGAATTTATACTCTGGTTCTAGTTTTTAAAACCTAGTTTTATGAACTGATTAGATCCTAGTTTGATTCTATTTTTGTAAGCTGAAATTATATTTTAAAATTCTGTTTGATATTGGTTTATAAAATTATAAATCCTGATTTTATATTCTAAATTTTGGTTTTATATGTTGATAATGTATTTTTAAATTCAGTTATAATCTAATGTAAATTATATTCTGGTTTTATAAACTAATAACTTTATATGCTGATTTTTCCAACTTTATATATATTAGAAAATTGGTGTTATATTTTATATTCTGATTTTATAAACTAAAAAAAAAAAATATTGAATATTCTGATTTGTATATTCTAACTTTATATTGTAAAGACCTGATTTTATATATGAATATTTTATTTTTCGGTATTTTATTGATATGTTAAATCTGTGTTTTTAAGCTGATATCCAGGTTTATAATTGGAAAATAGGAATTTCTAGTTTTATTTCGATTTTTATTTTAAAACTCTGATTGTACACATTTAAATCTCTGAAAATATATTTCAATAATTTGAAATTATATTCTGTTTAATCTGATTTGTATTCTGTGTTTTTACATGTAAATCTGGAATTATATTCTGTATTTAATCAGATTTATTAATCTGTTTTACAAATCCGAAATTATAATCTGTTTTACAAACCTGATTTTTATACATTTGATTTTTTATAATCTGTTTTTATAACTTGTATAAATATGATTTTATTTTACTATATAATCTGATTTTATATTCTGTTCGGTTTCTATTTTAAATTATACTCTGACTTTATATTTTATTTTTATAATCTAACTTTATATAGTCTGTTTATATGCTAGTTTTAGATATTAAAAAGGATTTAAGTAATTGTTTAATATTATGGGTTTTAAAATTAATTATTAAAGTTGTTTAAATTGAGAATTTTAGATATTAAATATTTTTCAAAATAAGGATTTGAAATATCTAGTTAGAATCCAACTTTACATCGATAACCTACCCTAGTTCGTTTTTATTCTTGATCGAGTTTCCCTTGTGCCCAGATAACTACTTAAAATCGTGAAACTTCACACCACCTTCACAAGACCTGTGAATCTGACATCTGAGGCAAGTAGCCTATCTCATAGCATGTTTTTAATATGTACCTTATTAGTAATGATGCATTGTTTTACATAGTATATACAATAAAAATAAGTAGATGGTTGAATGGTTATTGATAGCATGTATAATCCTAGACTTGTCTTATTCAGTCATGATTATTTCATTTTGATTAATGTTAGAAAAATATAAATCTCGTAAGCATTGTATAGTCAGTTTATTCATCATATGATCTAATCAGCTTGAAATATCATACTGTGAGAATTTATAAAGCACGCTGAAAATTTGTCAAAAGAAACTGATATGAATGACTGTAGAAATGATGAATATTGTAATGATAATTATGATATGATTTTGATTAAGATCCCCATGGGGCCGCATGGTAGTATTGGATGAACGGATCCATTTGTGTAATACGAAGTAAACCCGTCAAACCGGATCGGCACGGTTGACAATGAGATTGATGAAAGTATGGAGCCCTCCTTGTGACTGGTATCCATGACGAATGATGAATGATGATGTAAATGCAAATGCACTTGGATCGGTGCTATTGATTAACAATCGTACAATATACGAAATACAATTGTAAATTAAGTTATTTTTCTTTATATTGAATCATTAGATGGTGTAGCTGATGTTAATTCTATTGATATAAAATTCTCAATTTGAAACTGATAAAAGTGACAAAAGAAGTTATATTATTATTGGGGGTTACTTGTTGAGTTTATCTCACCCCGTTGCTATTTAATTTTAGAAATCAGACCTCGTGGTTCAGAAGCTGCACTCCAGGAGAAGACCCTAGAAGACTTGTTGGTTTGGCCTTGGTTAGGAAGTGCTTAAACGTTGTAATTGAAAATAACTGTAATTTGAATTTTTAATGAGAACGGACCGTTATGTTTCCTTTATTTGAAATTTGATTATTGAATACGTTCATGTGCCGAAATGGATCATGTATCAGATTTCGGGGCGTGACAATTTGGTATCAGAGATCAAGTTTAGCGAAACCTTAGGTGACCTTAGGTGGTGGACCAATAGGTTAGAAATAAATAGAATATTACTTATAGAAATTAAATTGGGCATTTATCTGGTTATCAGGAAATGGTGAGAATGCGTCACACCGCTAGGAAAAGTTGCGATAGATGTCCGCATGCACCGTTTCAAGAATGGAATGATGTTAGTTACCCATCTTCGTCTGAGTCTTCTAACGAGCCTTACTATACACCTGGACCCGTAGAAGTAATAGACATCTCTGACGATGAAGACATTGAGATTTTCACCTTGTCTGAATATATCATACTCTCTGATGATGATGGTGTAGAGGACGGCGTAGAACCAATGGACATGGAAGAATCATCTGAGTACAGCCCGGCTTCTGAGAACGAAGAACAAAATGAAGTCGAACCTGAGGAAATAGAAAAATCATGACCCAGTCGAGCCTGAGATAATAGATATCTCAGATGATGAATAGACTAGTAATACCTAGAATAAATTAAGTCAAAGTTTAAGTTGTCATTTGTTTTTTATATAATCCATGTAATTGCTCTTTGATAAATAAATTGAGTGAAAAATTTATGAAGTATTCTTACAACCTTTTTGCAATTAGTAATTACTATGTCATTTTATTATTAGATGGCTGACGAGAACGTTATTACTGACATTACACTCACACCGACTGACTAATGTCGAGAAAGTATTGAGGAATGCAAGCGCTCGGCCATGGCCCAGAAAGGAACAAATTCCGCCTCCTCTAATCACGACGCTGGAGCAGGACTCGAAAGATTAAAGAAGATGAACCCTCCGATATTTAGGGGATCAACTAATCCCTTAGAAGCCGAGCAATGGATCGAAGATATTGAAAATATCTTTTTAGCAATGAAATGTACTGAAGAAATGAAGGCTACCTACGCTGTTTTCTTGATGGCTGGGGAAGCCAAGCGCTGGTGGAAGATGATGCTGAGGTCTCAGGTGGAGAAGGACGAGGTGATAGTGTGGGATAAGTTTACTAAACTATTTTTCGAGAAGTACTTTCCAAAGCATATTCAACAAAAGAAGGAAAGTAAATTTCTTACATTGAAGCAGGAGAATCTGAGTGTTGCTGATTACGAAGCTAAGTTTGTGGACTTAGAAAGATTTTCTCGGCACACTCTATCCAATGCAGAAAGAGCCGAAAAGTTTGACAGGGGTCTTAGGCCCGATATTCGTACTCGTATTTCTACATACTTTTCGGAGGATTACGCATTGTTTGTTCGACGAGCCTTAAAGGCAGAGGAAGATTGTCAAGATCTCCGCGAATTCCACATGAAGAAGAGGGAGTCGTCAAACATTAATGGGAAGGTACCAATTACGCCAAACCACAACTTTAAACGACCGCGATTCGAAGGTTTGCAGGCCGTTGCTCTTCCTAGGCCCTCATGCACAATCTGTGGAAGGCAACATGGTACCACGCCTTGCAGAATGATGAATGCAACTTGCTTCAACTGTGGAGAATCTGGACATGTGACTCGAACATGTTCAAAACCAAAGAAGACCTGCAATGGGTGCAGAAAAGTGGGGCATATACAGAAATATTGCGGAGTGATGAGGAACGCTCTACCTATTCGGCAGCAATACCCGCAACAGCAGCCGTACTCTCAGCAGCGACAGTACCCGCAATAACAACAACAACAACAATAAAGGCAACAACAATTGGTATAGTACCAACCGCACCAAGGAAATTAACAGGTCACTCAGCAGCGATTCACTCCACAGCAACGTCCAAACGTTCGAGGACAAGTGTTCGCCTTAACTCAGAAGGAGGCAGAAACCTCGAAGAACTTTATTCAAGGTACCTTAATCATTTCCGAGAACCCTGTTAAAGTCTTGATTGATTCTAGTTCAAGTCATTCATTTACTTCACCTGCATTTGCTAAACACTTGAAATCCGTGCCACAACAATTAGATTTTTCACTCTCCATTTACACACCACTTGGGGATTCACTAGTTACCAACACAATATATAGGGAGTGTACAGTTAACTTAGACGGTAAAAACCTACCCGTAAACTTAATTCTGCTTGATATGTCCGACTTCGATGTTATCTTGGGTATGGATTGGCTCTCTGCTTACCATGCTACTATCGATTGCTTTAGAAAACGAGTTAGTTTTCGTATTAAGGGTCAACCCAGATTCTCTTTTCAAGGAACAGTTATGAATTTCAAATTTCCTGCAATTTCCGCCATCAAGGCAAGAAGATTTCTTAATAAAGGTTGTCAGGGTTTTCTAGCTTATGTTGTGAGTGAAGAAACGAAGAAAGAGTCCAAAATTTTGAGTATTCCTATTGTTTCCGAATTTTACGGCGTCTTTCACGATGATCTCTGGATTACCTCCCTTTCGCGAGATTGATTTCACCAACGATTTACCACCGGAAACAGCTCCAATCTCGAAGGCTCCATATCGCATGGCACCAGCAGAATTACAAGAATTGAAGAAACAGTTAGAAGAACTACTAGAGAAGGGTTTTATTCGATCAAGTGTTTCACCTTGGGGCGCTCCTGTTCTGTTCGTGAAGAAGAAAGATGGGACTATGCGGATGTGCATTGACTATCGTCAATTGAACCAAGTAACTATCAAGAACAAGTATCCTCTACCTCGTGTCGACGACCTTTTCGATCAATTACAAGGTGCTTCAGTCTTTTCGAAGATTGACCTGAGATCGGGTTATCACCAGTTGAGAATTAACGACAAAGATATAGCAAAATCTGCTTTTTGAATGCGCTATGGCCATTACGAGTTTTTAGTAATGCCTTTTGGTCTAACAAACGCCCCAGCTGCATTCATGGATTTGATGAATAGGGTTTTCAAACCTTTCTTAGATAAATTCATCATTGTATTTATCGACGATATTTTGGTCTACTCAAAGAATCGTGAGGAGCACAAGGAGCATCTGAAGAAAGTTCTGGAGACATTGCGAGAGCATAACCTTTACGGGAAGCTGAGTAAATGCGACTTCTGGTTGGATAAGGTCTCATTCTTAGGCCACATCATTTCTGGAAAAGGAGTTGCTGTCGACCCAACCAAGATTGAAGTCGTCGTGAATTGGGAGAAGCCGCAGAATGTAACAGACATCAGAAGTTTCTTAGGCCTGGCAGGGTACTACCGATGATTTGTGAAGAATTTCTCAAGGATCGCACTTCCAATGACTAAACTCACTAGAAAAGGCGCCAAGTTCATTTGGACGGACGAATGCGAACAAAGTTTTCAAGAATTAAAGAAACGGTTGACATCAGCACCAATTTTGGCAATTCCATCAGGAAGCGGTGGCTTTCAAGTTTGCAGCGACGTATCAGGAAGAGGTCTAGGCTGTGTACTTATGCAGCACAAGAAGGTCATCGCCTACGCATCAAGACAGCTGAAGCCTCATGAAAAAAACTACCTAGTTCACAATCTGGAGCTGGCAGCGATTATCTTTGCCTTAAAGATTTGGAGGCATTACTTGTACGGAGAGAAGTTCGAAATCTTCACCGATCACAAAAGTTTAAAATACCTCTTTACTCAAAAGGAATTGAACATGTGCCAACGACAATGGATGGAGTTTCTAAAAGATTAAGACTGCACTATTCAGTATCATCCCGGCAAGGTGAACGTTGTAGCGGATGCTTTGAGTCGGAAATCCTCGGGGACACTCGCCACCCTCATGGTCAACAAGTGGAGACTACACCAAGATTTTGGAAATTTGGGGGCAACCATCCAGGAGGAAGGATCGAAGTTCTTCTGTGCTAATCTAAGCATTCAATCAACCATCGTCGAGAAGATAAAAGAAAATCAAGCAATTGACCTTCAAATGATAGAGCTGATGGACGACGTAAAAAACGGAGAAAAGACAGAATTCAAAAAATGTGCGGATGGTTCGTTGCGATATCGAGATTGGTTATGTGTACCAAGTAACCCAGAGCTAAAGAAGGAACTGCTGGATGAAGCCCACAAGTCTCGATATACCATACATCCGGGGAGTACGAAGATGTACCAAGACTTAAAGCGACACTTTTGGTGGAACAACATGAAGAGAGAAATTGCTGAATACGTATCAAGATGTTTATCCTGTCAGCAAATTAAAGCCGAAAATAAGAAGCCAGCGGGATTACTACAACCTTTGCCAATACCGGAGTGGAAATGGGAGCGGATCAACATGGACTACGTCACCGGGCTACCAAGAACACAGAACGGTCACGATTAATCGTGGATGGACTTACCAAAAGCGCGCACTTCTTACCAGTTAAAATTACTCAAACGGTGGACAGTCTCGCGAAGGTATATATTAAGGAGATTGTCCGATTGCACGGTGTACCAATGAAAATAGTGTCAGATCGAGACTCAAAGCTTATGTCAGGACTTTGGAGGAAGTTACAGGAAAAGTTGGGTACCAAGCTACAATACAGCACTGCTTTTCATCCGGAAACCGACGGACAAGCTGAAAGGAAAATTCGCACGTTAGAAGATATGTTACGAGCTTGCACGCTGGACTTCAAAGGAAATTGGGACGATCATTTGTCATTGATCGAGTTCGCCTACAACAACAGCTATCAAGCAAGTATCCAGATGGCACCCTTCGAGGCACTCTACGGAAGACCTTGTCGATCGCCTGTATGTTGGGAAGAAGTCGGAGATCGAAGTCTGCTTGGACCTGAACTAGTGAAAGAAACAACGAAAAAGATTCAAATTATTCGAGAACGTCTCATTGCTGCTCAGAATCGCCAAAAGAGTTATGCTGACCGGGATCGCCGAGAACGTCAACACGAAGTTGGAGATCACGTATTCCTGAAGGTATCACCAACAAAAGGAGTTCTACGATTCTGAAAGAAAGGAAAGCTCAGTCCCAGATTCATCGGACCATTCGAAGTTCTCAAGAAGGTTGGAAAAGTTGCTTATCAACTGGCTTTACCTCCTTCACTAGCCAACGTACATAACGTCTTCCACGTATTGATGTTGCGAGATTATAAATTTGATCCCACACATGTGTTAGACCCTGCACCTTCAGAAGTACAAGAAGATCTGTCTTTCGTGGAAGCGCCAACGCAAATCATTGATTGGAAAACTCATGGTCATAGAAGCAAAAGAATTCCTCGAGTAAAAGTTCTATGGCAACATCACTCCGGAGACGATGCAACATGGGAACGTGAAGATGAGATGCGCAGGATATACCCACACCTGTTCGACACTGCTTAAGGTAAATTTCGGGGACGAAATTCTTTTTAGGGGGGAAGAAAGGTAAATTTCGAGGAAGAAGTTTTTATGTTTCGAAAATGCTTAAGGTAAATTTCGAGGACAAAATTTTTTTTAGGGGGGAAGAATGTGACGACCCAAACTTATGAACCCAAACCCTAACTAGAACCGACCCGACTCAACCCAATTCAACCCGACCCGATTCGACCCAAAGCACACACACACACACACAAACTTATGCAAGCTATATACCAAAAACTTTTCCCTTACAACTTAAATCCCAAAGCAAAACTCATCCGTAAAAGAGGAGCAGTTTTCCTTCTCCTTCTTCATTTCGATAACGCCTACCATTAATCGCAAATTCATTTCAATTGCAAACGGTCACTTCACCGAGCCTATAAGTAGAGCTCTTTTTCCTCTCTTTTCCACACCAAACATCTTCTTCAAGCTCTTGCCTTCAAAATTTTATTCTCCTCTTCCTTCTTTAAGGTATGTTTTTATTTTTAGAGTTGTATTTTATTTTCTATAAATTTTAGTTTTCAATTTGACTTTCTAGTTCTTTAAACCTAGATTTATAGATTCTAATCTTAAACATTTTAATCCTATATTCCTTGAAAATTATAGTTCTATATTATGTTTTTGGTTGTAATAAATCTGTTTTTTTTTTATAGTTTAAATCCTGGTTTATATTTTAAAGGATTGGTTTATATTTCAACTCTACATTTATAATCCTGATTTATATGGTGAATTTATACTCTGGTTCTAGTTTTTAAAACCTAGTTTTATGAACTGATTAGATCCTGGTTTGATTCTATTTTTGTAAGCTGAAATTATATTTTAAAATTCTATTTTATATTGGTTTATAAAATTATAAATCCTGATTTTATGTCCTAAATTTTGGTTTTATATGCTGGTGATGTATTTTAAAATTCAGTTATAATCTAATGTAAATTATATTCTGGTTTTATAAATTAATAACTTTATATGCTGATTTTTCCAACTTTATATATATTAGAAAATTGGTGTTATATTTTATATTCTGATTTTATAAACTAAAAAAAAAAAATATTGAATATTCTGATTTGTATATTCTAACTTTATATTGTAAAGACCTGATTTTATATATGAATATTTTATTTTTCGGTATTTTATTGATATGTTAAATCTGTGTTTTTAAGCTGATATCCAGGTTTATAATTGGAAAATAGGAATTTCTAGTTTTATTCCGATTTTTATTTTAAAACTCTGATTGTACACATTTAAATCTCTGAAAATATATTTCAATAATCTGAAATTATATTCTGTTTAATCTGATTTATATTCTGTGTTTTTACATGTAAATCTGAAATTATATTCTGTATTTAATCAGATTTATTAATCTGTTTTACAAATCCGAAATTATAATCTGTTTTACAAACCTGATTTTTATACATTTGATTTTTTATAATCTGTTTTTATAACTTGTATAAATATGATTTTATTTTACTATATAATCTGATTTTATTTTATATAAGTAATTGTTTAATATTATGGGTTTTAAAACTGATTATTAAAGTTGTTTAAATTGAGAATTTTAGATATTAAATATTTTTTAAAATAAGGATTTGAAATATCTAGTTAGAATCCAACTTTACATCGATAACCTACCCTAGTTCGTTTTTATTCTTGACCGAGTTTCCCTTGTGCCCAGATAACTAGTTGAAATCGTGAAACTTCACACCACCTTCACAAGACCTGTGAATCTAACATCTGAGGCAAGTAGCCTATCCCATAGCATGTTTTTAATACGTACCTTATTAGTAATGATGTATTGTTTTACATAGTATATACAATAAAAATAAGTAGATGGTTGAATGGTTATTGATAGCATGTATAATCCTAGACTTGTCTTATTCAGTCATGATTATTTCATTTTGATTAATGTTAGAAAAATATAAATCTCGTAAGCATTGTATAGTCAGTTTATTCATCATATGATCTAATCAGCTTGAAATATCATACTGTGTGAATTTATAAAGCACGCTGAAAATTTGTCAAAAGAAACTGATATGAATGACTATAGAAATGATGAATATTGTAATGATAATTATGATATGATTTTGATTAAGATCCCCATGGGGCCGCATGGTAGTATTGGATGAACGGATCCATTTGTGTAATACGAAGTAAACCCGTCAAACCGGATCGGCACGGTTGACAATGAGATTGATGAAAGTATGGAGCCCTCCTTGTGACTGGTATCCATGACGAATGATGAATGATGATGTAAATGCAAATGCACTTGGATTGGTGCTATTGATTAATAATCGTACAATATATGAAGTACAATTGTAAATTAAGTTATTTTTCTTTATATTGAATCATTAGATGGTGTAGTTGATGTTAATTTTATTGATATGAAATTCTCAATTTGAATCTGATAAAAGTGACAAAAGAAGTTATATTATTATTGGGGGTTACTTGTTGAGTTTATCTCACCCCGTTGCTATTTAATTTCAGAAATCAGACCTCGTGGTTCAGAAGCTGCACTCTAGGAGAAGACCCTAGAAGACTTGTTGGTTTAGCCTTGGTTAGGAAGTGTTTAAACGTTGTAATTGAAAATAACTGTAATTTGAATTTTTAATGAGAATGGACCGTTATGTTTCCTTTATTTGAAATTTGATTATTGAATACGTTCATGTGCCGAAATGGATCATGTATCGGATTTCGGGGCGTGACAAAATCTCTATAGCTCAATTGCTGTCGGCTTCAACCACCATTTAGGTATGTATATTTTTGGGTTTTTCCGATAAAAAGTGTAAAATGCAACCAAACAAAATTTCAAAATTTTTTTGTGGCTCAAGTGTTCGACAAAATGCCTGAGAGAATTTATGGATGAAACCTCGATGAAGATAGCGTTGTTGAATGATTGATGAAACCTCCTAATCAAATTGAATATCTGTTGAAGTCCTTTGATATTCCCAAAACTGGGGGATTGGGTAGGGTAATTTGAAAAATGAAGTAGAATTCGACAAAGCTTTTCAATGGTTGATGAGCTATAAAAGTCCAAATTAGGCATACCTCAAATTCTTTTGGAAGGTCTCTGAATAAAAAGATGTTGATTATGATCATTTTTACCAAGTCAATATCTATTGTGAATTATGAAAGTATAATATGTGCATTTCCTATGAAATTGAATAGTTGAAGTATATAAGCAACTAAGCAAAGTACTGGTTTTTTTAGTTCCATATATGAGTTTCTGTAATTGCCTGTGTGTGTCTTGTCCAAGATGTATGTACTTTTGTTAAGGGTTGTACACTTTATTTATTTATGTGTATTGGTAGGGGTACTTATGTCGTTAGTGTTGAAAGTGTTTAGAGGATGTCACTACCGAAGAGAAAATCATGAAATGTCATTTGAGATGGCTTGGCCCTGTCCCTTGGAGAACTGAAACAACCCTTGTATGAATGATTTTCTGTTACGATACTTGCACGAGTAGAAGGAGAAGGCCAACAACGACTATAGAGTATAAAAATTTGTGCACGTCCTAAGGCCCAATAAATGTGCAGCTGAGAAGAGGTTGCCTCATTGTTTAAGATGGGTCTGCAATGAGCCCTTAAGTTATTGTAAACTAATTCATCATGTTAGTATAGTAAGCTTATCTATAAATTAAATCTTGAACTATGGAAGAATTTAACGCCATAACTAATCATTATATCTCCCCTGTGAAAGGGAGTATCAAAGTAGAATAAAACAAAAATGCATAGTGTGATAAATCCTGGCAGCCAATCTATGATGGCCAAATACCGATGAAGCTACTGGTAGGTTCACCGGCATTTCCATAAATTTTGATGTGGATATGAGATTTATATTTAGGAAATCATGCAGGAACTAAGCACATAGTTTAAATACTGCCACCGAAGGGTAATGGCTATACTCCTTGTGGTTCATGTTCTAGTTCTTTTATCTTTGCATTAAACCATTACCCTAATAGAGTCATATCATATATATATTCGAATTTTCTATTGAGGATAAATTTTCAGTGACTGATTTAGCAAAATTGAATTCATTCATGGATTTTTTACACATTCCAAATTTTGCAGAACCCTTGGGATGTCTTACCATTCTCTGGAAATGCACAAATTCACATGAATTACTTCTTATCTGTTTTCAATATATCTGGGCTTCTAGAGGAATTCTATTACAACAGTAAGATGATCACCTAATTTCTCTTCATAATTTTGGTCTACTTATTACTTTTTAATGAATAAAATTTGTGTTACAGTACAGGCCGGTTATCAGATGGAGAAGATGGCTTCGTTGATGTTGTGGTTATAGCAGCGGCACGTACGTTGCCCACATGGTCAGATGGGGATATACCACCGATCCCAATCATAGAAAGAAAAGCTGCAAAAGAGATGTTAGCAGAGTTTCCTATCACATCTGATCAAGATCAACAAATACTGGGTAGTTGTGCATTTCTCTTCCTTAAAACTTAGCACAAAACATATGGGTATCTGATTTTTATGTTTTTTTAATACTAACAGATTCTAACCCACAAGCAAGGAGGACGCTCGAAGCTGCACAAAACATATGGGTATCTGATTTTTATATTTTTTAATACTTTCACCATTAAGGAACTAAGTAGACTTTTTTTTAGTCATGTTTTTTATTTTTTGGGGTTGCCTACCAAGGGGACTGTTTTTGTAAATTTGCTCTTTGCCATTTGTGGTATGTCTTTAAAGGGCTTATGTGATAGTTCCTTGGAGCTACCTTAATATGTAAGTCTCCTGGGTTCAACCCCTTTGGTTGTAGGGTCTATACTTTTTTGTGCCTTGATAATGGCATTAACTTTTCCTCTTGGGTAACAATGATTAAGAAGGACATCACGGGCTTAACCCTTGGGAGCAGATGTTATGGTAGCTCATACCGACTTCCTGCAATATGAACTATCTCATAGTAGTTGTGATATCTCCCTTCATTGGTGGTTTATTTTTTGTTTTCATTTACCTTTTTGCAGTTATGCATGATTTGCGCCTCATTCATACTGACTTAAAGCTTGAGAAAATACTTTTGGTTTCCCCATAGTACATAAAAATACCTGATTACAAGGTGTATGCTTCAATACAATTCATCTTTTGTTGTTGTTGTTCAGTTATTTATTTATTTATCTTTTTTCTTTTTTTTGGTGTATTTACTACATTTTCTCCTAAAGATGGATCTTGCTTTAAGAGATTGTCAAAGTCAAGTACAATAAAGGTAATTGATTTCGACAGCACCACTTTCGAGCATCAAGATCATAGCTATATTGTGTCAACACAACATTATCGAGCTCTTGAGGTTATTCTTGATTTGCTTTCTCTTTTTTTGTTTTTTTATCTAGCTTTGTTTTCTCTTGGTAGTAGTGACTAGTGATAAATTCCAAAAAAATTTATCTAGCCTTGTTTTCTCTTGGTTGTATCTTGGTGGAGCTTTGCTCGGTACTTACCATTAAGAATCTATTTCTCTTATTTTGCACATTCCATATTTGAAATCTCTAAATTAGCAGCTGTGGTGCAAATGCAATGAGATGGGTATCAAATGCTAACTACTTGTTTGTATGCAAGGAGAAGCTTTGTTACAGAGCTGCCGATCAGTGCAAAGCTGTCAACAATCAATGTAAGGTGCTCAATTCACACATACACACACACACCCACACCCACACCCACATGCACACACTCCCGCACGCCCGCCCGCACGCACACACACGCGTTATATGGATTAGGGGTAGCAACTTTAGACGTGTATCTTTTGAACGCTACACTAGTGTCAAGATCACGTACCACGTGGCATTAGCTACCTTTTATAAAACCTGAAACTTTTCTCAATACAGGCATTGAAAACTCCCCAGGGACTATGGATGTGAGGGCTTTTCTACTGCAAAAGTTCAAAACGTTATATGGATAAGGGGTAGCTGCCTAAGAGGTGTATCTTTTGAACGCTACGCTAGTGTCGAGATCATGCACCATGTGGTATTAGCTACCTATATAAAACTTGAAACTTTTCTCAATAGTGCCGTATTTAGCAGAGTAATCTGAAACACCCAACCCCCCATTTCATTTAGTGCTATCCAATTTATGGGGGTTAATTGAACCACCCAACTCCACATTTCTGATTGCATAATCCAATTTGCAGGTTTTTTGTTACATGGAACTATATATTTGGTTATCCAATAAATAAGAGGACTGGGATCTCTCATTTATTCAAGCTGAGATCTCCTCTAGCCAGGTAAACTCGCGGACCTTGAATGACCAAAGTAGCATCTGCATTTGAGAACAACTTATAAAAGTGGTGCATTAGTTTGGCAAGTTGCTATTTACTTTTTGTAGATAATTTTTCCATTGTACTGATTCACTTGTAATTTATATATAATTTTGCCTTTGTACTGATTCACTGGGTTTAAATATGATCGTCTAAACCACAAACTGAGGCAGCTAAGCTTACATTATCCGATGATGTCTGCTTTCTATCTGTGCTCTCTCCTGAAACGGGGTTATATGAACATCTCCTGCAAAAGCAAAATTTTGTGATCCACGAAAAGATGTTATATGTAGTAGTGTAATACTAAAAGGAGTGGGGGTATTAGGTGCCCAAACCATGCCCACCAACTAAGGATGCAGATTCAGTTTTAACTTTTACCCAATTGAAACCAAAATTTTTGGTTTTCAGTTCTTTTCAAGCTGAACATAAACTGAACCAAGACGAACCAGTTTAGTCTTGTTCTATTTCGTTTTTTTTTTTTTTTTTTGGGTTTTTTCCATTTTATTTATCTAATCCTCTACCTAATTGGTTTTCAGTTTCCACCACACAAAACCAAAATCGAATGGCATCAGTTCAGCTTATTTTTTAATCGGTTTTAGTCCAGTTTGGTTTCGCCGATTTTCGGGTCAGGTTCGGGATTCAATTCAAAACTTGTGTTCCTACCACCAACAGAGCTTGAATCAATCTTCCTGAGCGTGCGAATATTTTTGAGTTGCCAAATCACTGAAAGGTAACAAGTACTTTCACAGATTTGGGTGCTGATGAAAGCATACTTCCACAGATTTCTGTGCTCATCAACTGAGATTGAGATCAACATGTCTTAAGCAACCAAACTAATCCAGAAGTTTTATATTAGTTCCTAGTTCTTCTCTTAGTTACAAGAAATTATGAATTTTTGTCCTTTCAATCTAACCAATGTCTCTTTTTATCGTGAATATTTCTTTACACAGTGCGTTCCGCAACATGATGTACCGAACTGATTATGCCTTTGTATTGAATATCTTATGCTCTTGTTGACTAAATGTGTGATTTTGAATCTCTTCCTGATGGTTATTACTGCCTTTATATCCCACTTAAGAATTGTTGGGGGAGTTTATCTTTTGGTCCAGATTTTAGCTGGTTGATTCCTGATGTATATCTTTCGATGAGGTAACTAAATATGGGACTGACATCTTTCCTCTTGATGTGGGTATCCAGATTCTTGAAATGGACACTTACAAGTACCATGGGCACTCCATGTCAGATCCTGGAAGCACTTACCATATACGTGATGAGATCTCTGGTGTAAGGCAGGTCAGATGATTGCCGAGCAACCCCCTTGGTAAGCTAAATACTGTTTTGAAAATACTTAACTATGAAGGTGTTTTTTGTTGTGATACAAGAGCGAGATCCAATAGAAAGAATAAGAAAAAGTTGATATTGTCTCATGAATTAGTCACTGTAGCCAAACTCAAGGTATTCCACTTGGGTTTCTAATAGAACGAATTTGCTTGCTTGTGCTAAAAAAATCAGGCCTTCGTATCCAATGGCTCAGTGTTGAGTGACTGCGAATGAAAACTAAGTTTTGATTTTTAAGGTAATTTTTTTAGTAACCCTAAGAGAGAGATATATATATATATGTGTGTGTGTGTGTGTGTGTGTGTGTGTGTGTGTAAGTGGGGGGGGTAAATTTATAATAGTAAAATTTTTATTATATTCATTTGTGATTTTTTATTTTAAATATTTTTTTTATTACAATTTTTAAAAAACAACTGTCTAAGACCGTCTTATTTTTTTTCTTTCTAAAATTTAAAAACTACAACGGTTCTCGACCGTCCTATTTGAACCGTCATTCAAATAAGACTTTCATAAAGGACGGTCTAATATAATAAATAAGACAGCTCATGACCGTCTCATAATAAAGGACAGTTTATTAAAGACGGTTGTCAGTTGTCTTATTAAATGGTTAGTGACCATCTTTAATAGTTAATATGAGACGGCTTCGGACCGTCTTATATTAGGACTGCCGAAAACAGTCATTCCCTACCGTCTTATTTATGAAATATAAGACGGTTTAAGACCGTCTTATATATTTAAGATGCCCAAAAAAAGAACGGATGTGAGGACGATTTTAGACCGTCTTATTTTTAAAATAAGACGGCTTTGGGCAGTCTTATTTCGTCTATTTTGACGTAGCCATTGCTAGCTACTCTTTCCTATTATGCATACGTCAGCTAGCTAAGATATTTAATTTATGAGAGAGAGAAGGGAACAAGAGATAAATATACATAGAGGGAGAGGAAGAGAGGGTGGGCGTTCGGGCTGCTTGGGTCTCTTGAGTTAGAGAGAGAGAGAGAGAGAGAGAGAGAGAGGCTAATGGCTATATGGGTCAATAGTGAGAGAAATCTTTAAGAAAAGAAAGAGAGAGAGGCCTTGAGGGAGAGTTGCTAATTGGGAGGTTGTTTGGGGTCTCGGTGGAATATAGAGAGAGAGATATAGAAAGAGAGGGAGTTAAAGAAAGAGTTTGAAAGGACTTGTGTTTTATCCCTAATTAAGCACACAAGGTGAGTTAGAGTGTGGAGCACCCTTGTTGAGCTTGGTGCTCCACCCCATCTATCATCATTAGATAAGGTCTCAAAAACCCAGGTCATAATAGATTGAGTGTGCCACATGAAACATTCTAATAAATCTTAGGCAATTGGGTCTTTCCATTTAGAGTGAGAAAGTGACTAGAGAGAGAAAGAGAGTTTGAAATGGCAAGGAGATCTTGCCACAAATTAGAGTCCTAAATGGTGTCTACTTGCTAAGTAGAGAGCGAAAGAGATAGGAAGGATAATCGGTGCTTGATCTGCACCAAAATATGATCATATTTCAGACCTTAATACTAACATTTGGCTATCCGATGAATGCTATTTAACAGTTGTTATCTAGTTTTAGTGATTTCAGGTGTTCATGACCGTTGGATCTTATAAGAGCATAAAAGTGCATAATTAAAACTACATGAGAGCATTGGACCATGGAGCCAACAAAAACACCGAAATCCGTAAAAAGAATTGATTGGTCCCGCCACAAGTAAGAGAATGGAGATGTCACATGTCATAATTAATCGATTAAGTTTCATAAATCAATTGATTGAGTTTGATGACATCTGTTTTCCTCTTAAATTTGAATTTGAACTCAATCGATTGAGATATAGAAATCAATCGATCGATTTCAAATTCCAATAAATTCGCCAAAAATCAGATTTTGAATTCAATCGATTGACCTATATATGACAAATTTTCAATCCAAGCCTTATATAAACAGAGCAGTGTTTAGGGTTTAGGCATGCTTCTTTTTAAACATTTTTGACCAATTTTTAATAGTTTTTCTTTAAGAATTTTCTCCCTAGTTTTTCATTTTGCTTTAGTTTTAGTTTTTTATATAATTAGATTGTAATTAGGAATCATAACTTTGTAAGGTTTAAGATCTTTTCCTAAAAGATCCAAACACTTGATAATTGAAGAACTTTGATGATGGTTTCAGATTTGTACCTTGCGTGAGGATCGAAGATGAGCGGCTAAAACTGTTCATTCAAGGAGGAAGCGAACCCTAGATGAGTAGTTAGTTATTTTCATTTCAATTATTTCTTTTTACAAATATTGAATCGTATGATTTTTAGTGTGTGCTTTATCGTGTTATCATCGAATGCTCATTTATAGTAGTCGATCTTAGTTATCGGCTATAATAAAAGAGTTATTCCACTTAGATCTAATCTTGTAGACTGATTTAGGATGTCGTGTGATTGGGGCTTACTGTTGTGATTTTACATGTGAGATACACTATGCCTTTCGCATGATTCATGTCGTAATTGGATGCGTCATAGTGTTTGGATTGGGTATGTCGGATCAATAGTCACATTCTTTTTGAATTATTTTGTTTGTAGTAAAATGAGGGTTAATATTTTTATTTATTGTCATAATTATTGAATCGTATAGCTTTCAGTTTGAGTATATTGCTTTATCATCAAATACTCGTTTATAATCGTTGACTGTGTGATTTGCGACAATAAACGAGTTATTCCACCTACATCTGATCTTGTAGACTCATTTAGGATATCGTGTGATTGAATCTTACTGTTGCGATTTCGTATGTGAGATACGCTATGTCTTTCCCATGATTCATGCCGTGATTAGATGCGTTATAGTATTTGGATAGGGTATGCCGGATCAATAATCATATTTTTTATGATTTATTTTTCTTGTAGTTAAATAAGGGCAACTAATTTGATATTGAAATGTGTGATTGATTGTTGGTAGAAAAATTACAAATCTAGCATTAGCGAAGTCCTTGATCATGGATCAAAATATCGTCTGATACCGATACGTATCGTCCGATACGTATCGGTTTTGGAGGTCAGCGGTACGATACATAAGGTATGTATCGTACCCTATATAAAACAGTCAAATTATCGTCCGATACGGGCAAAATATCGTCCGTATCGGATGATAATTTCCAAAAAAATTAAAAACAGGAAAAAAACTTAAATTATCGGACGATAATTTGAAATTATCGTCCGATAATTTGGCGAATCTTTTGGTGGGGCCCAGTCACGTGGGTGACTTTTGCAACCCGAATTTGAAGTCAAGTTTTGGGTTTTTTCCCTTGCAAAACCAGGGAGCTCTTCTTCCCTTCTTCTTCCTTCTTATTCTTCATTTTTTTGCTCATTTCCACCTCAAATCGCTGCGGAATCGCACCAACAAGCTCGAGATCAACGCGAAACGTACGTATTTTATCATTTTCCCATAGTTTTATTTCGTTTTAAAGCTTAAAATAAGATAGATCTATCTTATTTAATGGTAGATCTACCTATAAATATAGTAGATCTAGCCATTAATTTGTTAGATCTACTATATTTAATGGTAGATCTACCCATAAATATGGAAGACTTATCATATTTAATAGTAGATATTAAAATAATTAAAATATTTAAATTAATTAAAATTATGGGTCAAAAATAATATAAATAATTAAAATTATGGGTCACATGTAATTAAAAGTATGGGTCACAAAACAATTAATATAACTAAAAAAATAATGGAGTCAATATGGGTCACATATAATTAAAATTAAAATCAATATTGATCACATATAATTAAAATTAAAATTAATATGGGTCACATATAATATGAGTCACATATAATTAATAAAATAATGGGGTCAATATGGGTCACACATAATTAAAATTAAAATCAATATGGGTCACATATAATTAAAATTAAAATTAGTACGGGTCACATATCATATGGGTCACATATAATTAATAAAATAATGAGGTTAATATAGGTCACATATAATTAAATTTATGGGTCACATATTAAATTATATGTGACCCATATTAATTTTAATAATAAATTTAATTATATGTGACCCATATTAAGTATATGTGACCGTCACATATAATTAAAATTATGGGCCATAAAATTATTTACATAATTAAAAATATGGGTCACATGTAATTAAAATTTTGGGTCACAAAATAATTAATATAATTAATAATATGGGTCAATATGGGTCACATATACCTTTAAAATTATGGGTCACATATAATTGAAATAATTAATATTATGGGATATGTCCCATAAAATATTAGAATAATATAGAATAAATTTTAAATAAAATTTTAAAAATTAGAATAATAGCAAATAAATTTTTAAAAATTAGAATAATATCAAATAAATATTAAAAAATTATAATAATATCAAATAAATATTCATAAATTATAATAATATCAAATAAATATTCATAAATTATAATAATATCAAATAAATATTCATAAATTATAATAATATCAAATAAATATTCATAAATTAAAATAATATCAAATAAACATTCATAAATTATAATAATATCAAATAAATTTTTAAAAATTAGAATAATGGCAAATAAAAATTTAAAAATTAGAATAATATCAAATAAATATTCATAAATTATAATAATATCAAATAAATATTCAAAAATAAAATTTTAAATATAATCTAAATTTTATAAAAATTAGAATAATATCAAATAAATTTAATAAAATATAATCTAATATTTTTAAAATAGCAATAATTAAAAAATAAAATTTATTTTCAAGTGTAAATTAGATGTTTACTTTAATGCAATCGTTTGCTCATTCATGCAGCTGAAATAAATAAATATGATACGATCGACAGATTCAGCGTGGCAATACGGTACAATAATAGATGGTAATAGACTCCAGATACAATGTAAGCTTTGTGAAAAAAAACTGCTGGGAGGAGGTATCACACGGTTAAAGGAGCATCTGGCTCACGTAAAGGGAGAGATAAGAGAGTGTCCCAGTGTATCCAGAGAAGTAAAAGAAAATATCAGAGCTAGTTTACAAGTGGCAAAGGGAAAGAAAAAAGTTGAAGCCGATCGTGATAGAGAAATGTATGAGAGAATTAGGAGGCCAGATCCAGAGTTTACATCAGCTGCACCTGAAGATGATGAGGATGAGGATGATGATGAGCAGATAGCGAGAGCTATGAAAGAAAGTGCTAGAGAAGCACAACAGCGGCGAGATCAGGAAGAAGCCGATTATCGATTTCGGTCCAGGTTGAGGGGCCCATCCATGCCTGCTACCGGTGGTGGATCTAGTCATAGGCCACATGTTGTTGAGGATGATGAGGATGTTGAGCAGACTGTTGGGTTGCGTAGGTCAGCATTCGGGAGGGATTATAGGCCGTCTACTAGAGGCTATACTACAGCCCCCATGGATCCATTCATGTATCGCACTGAAAGCTCCAAACAAATCAAATTGAGTGCAATCTCACTTACAAAAATGGGGAAGAAGCTTGGAAAATCCATTGCTAAGTTTTTTATATACAATCACATTCCGAGCCAAGTAGCAGAGTCGCCGTACTTTAAAAGCATGATTGATACAAGTGCAGAAGTTGGTCCAGGAGTTAAAAAGCCTTCTCCATACGAGATATCTGGGTCCTTACTAACAGATGAGTACGATGAGATAACTGCCTATGTACAAAGCTTTGAGGATGTATGAGATGAGAGAGGTTGCATAATTATGTGCGATGCATGGACTGGTCCCACAAAAAAGAGTTTGATCAACTTTTTAGTTTACAGCGATGCCGGGATAATATTTTTGAAATCAGTTGATGCTTCTAGACACGTAAAGATTGCTGACTACCTCTTTAAACTAATGGATATGATAGTTCAAGAGGTTGGAGAGCAGCGGGTTGTGTAGGTGGTAACAGATAATGCGGTAAATTACAAAGCCGCTGGATTAAAACTAATGACGAAGAGCCTGTACTGGATCCCGTGTGCCGCTCATTGCCTGGACCTCATTTTTGAGGATTTAGGAAAGAGAAGCAAGGCACAGACAACTATTCAGAAGGGAAGAACAATTACTTCCTACCTGTACAACAGTGACAAGCTGGTCAATTTAATGAGAGCCTTCACGAACAATGAGTTGCTCCGACCTGCGATTACACATTTTGCAACACAGTTCTTAGCCCTACAGAGTTTGGCTAGATATAGGCGTGAGCTGAAAAGCATGGTGTCGTCGGAAGAATGGAATCAACATGAAATAGGACTCCCACGAGAAAAGAGACTAGCTTGCACTGAAGTTGCTAACCTGATCTACAAAGACGCAGCTTTGGGCGGTATGTCGACCACACGATCGGTGTTGAGATTGGTTGATGGTGATGACAAACCAACGATGGGGTACGTTTATGAGTCAATGGATAAGGCAAAATTGGCTATAAAAACTAAATGCCCTATAAAATATAAACGATACTGGGCGATTATCGATAAGAGGTGGGATGCACAATTTCACCAGTACTTGCATACAGCAGGTATAACATGTTGCACAATTATGTAGTAATATTTATTTATTTATTCATTATTTTTATATACTGATAAAATTGCTCATATTTGATGTGTAGCACACTACTTGAATCCAAACCTTCAAAGATAATGCCGACGCTTGAAATGAGTGACACTGATGAAGTGTATACCGGTTTGCTCAATGTAATCCAAAAAATACTCCCTGAGTTGGCGGACCAAGGTCAAGCCATAAGAGATGTGAGTAATCATCGTATCATACCTTATAACTAATAAGTCAAATGTCATGTGATATTATCATCTATTTATTGATATGTGTCTTACTGTGTTTCATCTTTATAGATTGACATATTTCGCAAGAGACATGGATCATTTGGGATCCCGTTGGCGCAATCCCAAATTAAATACGACAAACCCGTTGATTGGTGGATGCATTATGGAGGTGATGGTCCGATATTGAAGCGGGTAGCAATAAGGGTATTATCGCAAACGTGTTCCTTGTCCAACTGCGAGCGAAATTGGAGCACTTTCTCTCTCATTCATACTAAGACAAGGAATAGACTAACTATGGACCGATTGGAAAAGTTAGTCTACTGCCACTACAACATGCGATTAAGGGTCAGGAATATACAGAGGACCAACCGTGGTAAGCAATTACATGAAGTCTTAGATCCTCAATTATATGAAGTCTTACTTACATATTATACTAATTCATCTATCATATTCTACCTTGCAGACAGTGAATATTTTGATCCCATCCAGTTGGATTATATATTCGAGGAGGATGACCGTTTGAATCAATGGATCGAAGAGAGAGAAGAGCCAGTCTTGGATACTGAGAGCACTGAATGGCTGGACAATGCTGAAAGAGTAGCGGAGCAGCAGGCTTCCCAACCACCGTGGCGGAAAAGAAGATTGAATCGTCATTCAGTGGTTGGATCTGATGACGAAACGCAGCCCGGTAGTGATGATGGGAGTGGTGAGGATGATGGTGGAGGGCATGATGGTGGAGGGGATGTTGGCATTAGTGGTGGAGGGGAGGATGCTGGTACCTCTGATCCTTATAGAGATATGGCGGCATGGATGATGACTCGACACCTTTAACACAGTTCGATACGGATATGGGTTATATGACTTCTAGCTTCGAGGGATTCAGTTTGTAAAATACCGAAGATTCAGCAACTAGTAACCCATACTACCAGCCACAACAAACCTACTCGGTGCCATATGACTTCGTTGGTCAGATCTTTGGAGGACCGACCTTTACGTACTACACTGAGCCTCAGTTTCAAGGGGGCACATATAATCATGGGTATCAATATGGGCAACATTATAGGCAAAGGCCGAAAAACTCGCGCACCGATGATGACGATGATCATGAGGGCCAAGAACCATCACGAAATTCAATGTGGCTCTAAAGTAAGTTTTTCATGTACAATTAAATTTATTTTTATCAATATAGCTATTAATTTTGAGAATATATAATTTATTTTTGTCAATATATATTGTAATTTACTTTATGCGTGACTACGTGTCTGCGTCGATCAAATTATGAAATATTGTTAATAAAATAGGCATGTGATCAGCTGGTCGAAAATAATGTTAGAAGATCTATTACATTAAGTCAAAATTGTGATCTTAAGTCAAAAATAAGTCACAAAATAGGCATGTGACTTGGGTTAAGTTACAAAATAGGTATCTTACTTATATTTTCATCTAAATAATGTATCAAATAAGTCAAAAATAAAACCAAAAATAGTTGAAATAAATACAAAATAAATAAATATAATTTTTCAGATTTTTTGGGATTTTTTTTTTATTTTTCCGATTTTTTGAATGTATCGGACGATACCCGATACGTATCGTCCTGGAGGTCAGGACGATACATATCGGTTTTCCGATTTTTTGACCCATGTCCTTGATCATCTTTTTATCGTTATTTAATTAATCACTACAAAAAATAAGACTAATAGCGGCACCAAAAACTGCCACTATTAACAAAAAAACTTGTTGTTTCAATAGCGACAGGACTAGTAGCGACATTTTTTTGTTAATAGCGGCAATTTTTGGTGCCACTAATAGTTTTATTTTTATAGTGAATCATTTTATTTGTGTTTGTGTAGTTGTTAGTCTTCATCGTAACAAACATCTCACCTTTGGTACTTCTTTAGGTTCATCTTACAGTCTCTAGAATTAACGAAATAACACGCTTCCTTGTGGGTTTGACACTCTTGATTTCACCGTGTTTTAATAAATCTTGTGTTCTTACAAAGGTACACTTTAAAATCGATCAATGTTAGCAACACTAAATTCTAAATTTAAACTTCTTTCTCTTTTCTTTTGTGAAAGTTAAGGTTGTGGAGCACCTATATTAAATTCGGTGCTCCACCCTATCATATTAAACTCGGTGCTCCACCCTATCTACTACTGTACAATTGGGTTATTGAAACGCGAGTCATAACAATCTCACTACTAACATAGTGGTAGAAAGAGTTCCATATTGTGCTTGGATTTCAAACGGATTAGTTTTAACCATATTAATAGTCCCACATTATTGGTTGATAGAGAATCAAAGTTTATGTACTGATGAATCACAAAATGCTATGATTGTTACATATTTTTATGAATTTATTCGTGTGTGTGTGTATATATATTCCAACAAAATCATTTTTGTAGGCAAGAGATGCCGGCCCTATAAGCATATAATGTAGATGGGTTTTATATGTTCTATTAAAATTTTGGTATATTGGCTAAGTAGCCATCAAACCCCTAACTATGTGGTTGCAATATTTGTGCTTTTAGCCCAAGCTTTAGTCTCTCTCGTCACTGTAACAAAATTTTAGACAAGTTACCAAGATGTATCTTGTGCCAATTTTTATTGCCACAAAATTCTAAACAATCTTCGCTCCTTTTAGATTGTGACCCAAGAACTCTTCTCATTTATGGAGATGTATGCCGCGTGAAATTAACATATGACTGTCTAATAAGTGGCCCATGATCTCAACTTATGTTGTCTGAAATATTGGGACGAAAGTGGTCTCTATTGTTTGATTCGTTGCAGCTTTCACTGTAGAACCGTCAGTTGCGGAGATAGAATCTTCGGTTGTAAATAGCCGAATACTTTTAGAAATTAAGACCATTTACTCCTATCAAAAGCTGACTTAGGGACTCATGGCCTCAGAAAAGCTTCAGAAAATCTGTGAAAGTCAGCTTTACAAGATTGGTAGCTACGAGGCTAATCCCTGAAAACAATGAAACAAAGTTTGAACTTTGAAGACTAGAGTAAAAGGCGTTTGGAAAAAGATTTTGGCCCCTTGCTTTGCTTACTTGCTTCCACCAGCAGATAAATGATCAGCCTTCAATAACGGTGCACTCAAAGGTGTTAGATGCACTTTATTCTTTTAATAGGAAGAGGTGGTGTAGACATAAAGTCAGTACATCTAATCCGTCCATTTTCCAGAATCAGTGGTGCTAAGTGCGAGAGTACGCTAGTTGTATTGTTAGGTGCATTGAGCTGGTATCACGTGAACAGGCCCGCTCACCACATTAACTGCACAAATCATCAATATTGTACAATATTGTACATGTGGCACACATATTCATTAATCAGAGATGTTGAATGTCAGGCGATCATCTAGATGACACCTGACATTCCAAAAAATATGCTCATCGAAATATGCAAACCATCCGATCACAATCGTCATCATAGCCCTATCTTATCTATTTGAGGAGGGGTTTACTAGTCTTATTTCTCTACCCGTTTCTAATGAGTGCTAAGTTCTTTGGAACTTTGCAACCGTTCATGCCCCTCCACACAGCTTCCCTCCATATCTTCATTGGTCTTCATCTTCTCCCACTTTCTTGTGCTTGTAAAATACCAACCCTTCATATTGGGTATTCTTTTGAACTCCGATGAATATATCCAGACCACCTCCTGTGACATTCCGTGTTTTTTTTTCTTTATAGGTGATCACTCTAAAAGTTCCTCTTATATGATCATGTTCACTTAATATGGATCATTGCCCATGATCGTAATCGGATGGTAGAGATCATGCAAGAATTTTGATAAAAATGTGTATCACATGCACTTGACGAAAATGTACACCTTGTGTACAAAATTGATGGCATGTGTACCACAAGTGGCGCACAGGCCCGTCCACCTAACACTGTAAAAAATAAGATTATTAGTGGCACAAAAAATTGCCACTATTAAAAAAAAATTGCCACTACTAGTTATGTCGCTATTGAAACAACTAGATTTTTTGTTAATAGCCAGAGTTTTTTGTGCCCCATAATAGTCTAATTTATTTTGTAGTATAATCCCAACTCCTCTATAATAGGGGTAGATTTATTTGCACCTCACAAATTACTGAGGATACCTATGCCAAAAATCATTGATTACTTTGAATTAGACGATGGAGATTATTTTTCGCCTCAATATATCTTTTCCATAGTGATTTTGAACCCATGGGCATACATTAAACGATCAATTTCTGATTTCATATGACACACATCCCAATAAATGGCCTAAAAATTATGTCTGAGAGTGATATGTGTCATGCGATTTTCAAGTCACTTTGTGGGATATGTGCCACGTGAAATCAAAAATTGATCGACTGGGGGTACACTCATGATCTCAAGATCCAATTTGGGGAAGATGGGTTAAAAACCATCATCTTATTCAAAGCAGTCAACATTTTTCAACATAAGTGCCCTCACTAATTTGGTAGGTGGGAATAGAGCTAACTACCCAGTATAAAAGAGGAAGAGTCCCATCCAATATGGAGTGGGGTTTAGTTTGCAGAGGGTGAGAGGCTGTGTTTATGAGGTGAGAGGTTTTTCATGAAAGGTATTGAAGAGCTGCATCTTTAAATACGTTCACAAGATTGTGTGTTTTCTTGCTGCAAACGTTAAGCTTGATCAAACATTAGAAGATGACATCTAATCCTGATTCCTGACTCCCGAAACGCGGGCCGACACTAAACGGCTCTAATAACCGGGTTGGATCAGCCATACATGCCGATATGTACTACGTTTCCAATATATATAAGCGAAACCACGTAATATATATCGAGCGGCCGATATAGTATCAATATAAGCCAATAATGATAGTATATTGCATCCTGGCTTCGTATCAACTTGGGTCAAGCAAGAGCCAATACATATGGTTCGATATGTCATAGTATTGGCCGATATTTATATCACGATCAGAAATTCTACCCAATCTTGAAGGCCTAGAATTTTAAGTTATGACCCGCACATATTTCAGATATGCTAAGCGGACATACATTTAATTAGAGTACTCGCATAATAATGGTTTCACGAAATCCGTGAAAGCCAATAATTAAAAGTGAAATATAAGGTAGTCATAAATAACAGAATAAAAGTAAAGAATCCAAATAATCTACCAATAAACAATAATAAAAGTCAGAAACAAATCCGATAAAATGAAATCATATAGTCATCGACAATAATATAAACGAAACCCAATATTAAGTCTACAAACGTCAATAGCCGGTACTCGGGTCAAAGTTAATACCAAGGTTCTCCTGGTATTCAGTTGCGTTGCTCTCTTAAGGCTCTTGGTACTCAATGCCTGCGAGATCAATGAAGTCGGCGTTGGTAAGATCTGGATAGCCGGCGTCTACTCCATTAGCGTAATCACTTGCAGCTGTTAGATTGTCATGGGATGGGTTTACTCAGTTACGTAAACTTAATAGATACACCACCAATCCACCCCATATTACTTATGTGTATTGTGGGTGCATCAAGTGAGTGATAAACATAATATCTCAAAGCAAATAGTAAGAGAAAGACAAAATCATTTGCATATCATAACACTTATATAATATCATAAATACAAGACAATAATCTAGATACTTATATCCTAACATACTTCACCATATTTCATAACATATCATATTTCATAATATATCATATCTTATTACTATTATTCTCGCACATGCGTCTGTATATCGCATGCGCGTAACTAATATACTCATAAAATCCTAAACGACCTGTATCTAAGTCGCCGCTCGAGCTGCCATATGAGGGTCACTATGATATCATATTACCATATCATAACGCCCTCATGTTATACTAATATTCCTCCATCCAGCTAATGGGGAGACATAATGACCAAAGTAGCTCATAACATACTCATACTCATAATATCTTTTAGAGACTCATCTTGGCTGAAAGACGTTGTTGGTCTTACGGTGGCTACGTAATGAACGACACGTATAGAATCTTTTGTTAGCCTACACAGCGGTGTCTTATAATCATACTCATAACTTATTTTATCTCATACTCGTATGTTATTATACTTTTACAACTTAATTCTATTACAAGCTATAGTGAGATAACTTTTCTAAATCATGCTTCTCAAGAAAAATATTCCGTAATAACCTAGATGTACTTTATGTGATAGCTCATACTATTATAGAAGGTTGCATCAGTATATGGACACTAATATTTTAAATTTCATGTGACTGTAAAAGAAATCTCACCACATCTAAGGCCTAAGGCTTGATTCTCGTATCATATCTCATATCTTATTCGCTCGTATTAAAACTCGAGGTGATAGGGTCACCGTATATGCCATCGTATACGAGGTTACACTGAATTTGCACTCATCCGACTCGTCATGAGTCCCATTTCACTATGAGTTGTAAGACATGAGAATACGATGTATTCCTCGCTTCGATACCATCTCAACGAATTATCACGCCTAAGTATAGGCATGATCTCATACACTCTCGTACTTATGTCCTAACATCTCTATAACTTATAGCGTGATCAAAATGAGTGTACAAATCATTACACGTACAACATGGTTTATATCATGATTATCGTTATATTTATACATACATTTATTTATATAACACACCAATAAATATAGAGTAAGAAAGTAATTAGTGTGTTTTTGATAACTTGAAGGTCAGAGTTTGATTTTCATGAGATATCGAGATTCTAATACTTCGTGTTATTGAAGTGATCGCGTTGAAGTGATATATATATATATATATATAAAATATTATTAATAAATGCTTTTTATTATTGTAAGGGCTTAATGAATCACGACCATCGATCAAATGGTGTACTAAAGTTTGGTCGTGAGTAAAGTAAAATAAACAAGTAAGTGGAGTCGTCTATTTGGCCGAGAATCGATCAATTGAAAAATGAAACTCGATCGATTGAATTTAATAAGGTATGTACAGTCAGCTTGGTTCAGAATTGATCGATTGATCGATTTTTATATAAAAATAATATAACATTATAATGTAAGTTATAAGGTGTTTAATAATTTTATACTATTAATCCTTATCCATGGGTATTTTTAAATATTATAATAATCATTAAATATAATGCAATCATTAAGCTTACAAGCCTAATACAAAGACCGATGGTTTGCAGAGTGAGTTGATCGATATTTAATAAGGTTTATATAGTTGGTTTGGCTAAAACTAATTGGATATCGACAGGAATACTGCTACCCACCTACCTTATAAGATAATTTTATAATGTTAAAGTAAGGTAGTAATTAAGTACTTTGTTTTACACGGAGATAGTCTTCACTAAATGCCACAGAGAGTGCTCAGATCAGACGACTGATATCTCATCAACGCTATGACTTCCTACTTTTATGATGCAAATAATAAGGGCACCTAATAACTGTGTTGTTGTATCAACACCTGATACTAACTCAATAAATTAAGTGAATATGAGAGGCAATAAATTGAGTGGACGGTCGAGTATAAAGGATGTGGCTACCGTACACATGGGGTTTTACAATTTATTTATGATACAAGAACTAATTATATTATTATAAAAGGAAGGGGTACTAGAGTACCCTCATCTACCCTATGACTTCCCACTTTTATAATGCAGATAATAAGGGCTCTTAATAACTGTGTTGTTGTATCAACACCTGATACTAACTCAATAAATTAAGTGAGTATGGGAGGCAATAAATTGAGTGGATGGTCGAGTATAGAGGATGTGGCTACCGTACACATGGGGTTTTACAATTTATTTATGATACAAAAACTAATTATTTTATTATAAAAGGAAGGTATAAAAGGAAGGGGTACTAGAGTACCCTCCTTTTGTGTGGAATTATATAATATTATTATACTAATAGTGTAAGATGTTTATTGATTTATTAATAAAAATCCATAGCTATCATCACCATTAATATGATAAAATATTCTATAGTCACACCATGCATTGAGCTACCATCATTACATATAAATATAAAATATTATATTATATAATTAAAAACCTACTGTGATGGTTGCATTGTCATTATATTATTTCTAAATATAATATCATTTATTTAGGAACCTGTCATAACCGATTGAAATTACTCAATCAATGATTAATCATGTATAGTAAATCTACAGTAAAATGACGGAATATATGGTTGGGTTCGATATAAGATGAGACTGGGCGATCGTTACACACCGTGCGTATAGTTGAAGAGTTGAGGGGTCATTACAATATTCGGTTGAGAATAAGCATGTAAGAGCAGAGCTAGGGAAAGGTAGCAAAAGTAAAGGCAGTTTATATAATATAAAAAGAAACACACTTAAGTAGGTTGACGTATGGAGATTTATAGTGATTATATAAGGTGAGTTTTATATTATTTTATTAATACCAGCACAAGTAAAAAGATTCATAATATAATATAGTATTATATTTCATGTTTTATTAATACCAATACAAGTTAAAATGATTCATAATATAATATAGTATTATATTATTATAAGCCTTATCATAACATCATGTACAAGACAAAATCTATTTACAATGTCAAGCACAAGACAAACTTCAATAGATTGAAAGAGAAATCGAACGGTAGCATTAATTACAAAAGGGTACTTTGGTTCGTTTTAGAGTCGGTCACTTGGGTTTGGAAATTCGACCACATTGTTTCTGTAACAAATTACAATTCCGAAAAACGAATCAAAATATAAATTAAAATAATCAACACAAGAGTTAAATGATCTAAATGGAGTTGGCCGATTTACTATTTTCAAAGGCGATTTTTGTACAAATATACGCAAGTTTGACTTATTTAACCCGTCGGTACACGATCGATCGTACCCTACGCGATGAGATATGAGAAAGACAAGATGGATGGATTGGTACCCACCTCTTGAAGCGTGATCGACAGATCGACGGTGTAACGACCTCGATATTTTCAACCCGAAACATATGAAAATTCTCAGATCGCTAGATCATAGATCATAATCTAATTATAGAGATTCTTTAGTATCAATAGAAAACAAGTCATTAGATAAAAACTATTGCATATATATTCATAATGAATGCTTAAACGAAAAGTAAAACTACTGGTGATGTCCGTTCGTCACACAAACAGTGGTTCTTAACATCCAAAATAATATTAATATGTTTAAAAGTTCATTTAACTATACAAAATCTAAGTGTTAAAAAAAAATCTATAGATAAAACTACTCAGGAGGAAGATCTGCCTCATCCACTGGTATGAAATCCGGATCTTCTTCTAACTCAGGGTCCGAAACTACTTCAGTACCTGTGACAGATAGTGTCAGGATGAGCTAACAGTCTAAACTCAGTAGGGTAGTGCAATACACAATTATATTTCATATGATCAAAATATAGTTCCAATGATAGATTCAAAGCATTTGCTTAAATGACAAAACCTAATTTTTGAGGTGCAAAGAGCGAAATACATATTTTCATAATGATTTCCATGCAAGATTTAATGAGACTAATCCTTAGGGTTCACATGCAGTTTCTTATTCAATGTAGATCTTAAATCCATAACTTAAATAATCTCTAGATCGCGTATATAGCATTAGAGCCGAAGTCAAAATCGATGGGAATCCTAACCATCGTCATTCTAAGAATAATTTTCCAAAGTGCCTAAGCCCTTGCGTTGTGAGGGATACTTATGCAGTTCAAAAGTCCAAAAGTGCAGAAACACAGGATTCGTTCCACATGAATCTCTATAAATCACATACAATTTCTATCACATAATTCAATGCTCATGGTTCATAATTCAAAGTCCAAAGAGTCCAAAGGTTTCAAAAGTTCAAAAGTTGATTCTTAGGGTTCAATGTGAAGATTTAATTCAATATTCAAAATCCAATACATAAATAAATATTTAACGCTTAATCATTTCGATGAAAAAGTTTCATAATTCGAAGTAAATTTAAATGTGCAATATTCAAAAGATTCCAAGTTTCGAAGCAATAATTTCAATGAGTTCAATGCTAATATTTCACAGGTTTATATTGAAAATATCATTAAAGTCATGGATCAAACTCAAAACGTAATTATGTAATGAATTTCTCCTACCTCGATTTCCAAAGTCGCAAGGAACGGAGTGAGATGTCTCCTTTGTACTACGTCCAATTCCCTCTTCTATAATACATGTACAATTGACATATAAAAGAATCAAATCATCAATTGTTGATTGAATTGGATAGGGAATATTCCCTATTTTCAATGTTCACAGCTCGCTGCGCTGTGACTCATATGACAGTGCACTATGAAGTACACACAGAGAGTCGTAGCTAATAAAAAAATTCTAGATTTTTCAATGGTAACAGCGCGTCGTTGTCTTTATGACAGCGCGCTGTTGTCTTTCGAACAGCGCGTTGTTGTCTTTCTGACAGCGCGTTGTTGTCTTTCTAACAATGCATTGTTGATACTTTTAAGCCTATTGGATGTATCGTCTTGAGCTATCCCAAAACGATATATTATAATGATAAATCAGACTTTTCTATCAAAAGTTATGGCCTTCGGAAGACAGCAGTGCTGATTTTTCTTCCAGTGACAGCGAGCTGTCAAGGTCGTCTTTAGGATATGATTTTCTATATATTTGAGATCCGTAGTTCGTGACTTTCTTATTATTCTAATGATTTAGAAAATATATAATTGATTATCTACTGTGATTTTAACCCTATAGGTCATCATAAGTAATTAGAGCCTACCTCTTGTATCATGGTCGAAGGTCCTATGGTAGGTTGTTAGAATCCCGAAGTTCCACGTTACATGATTCTTCTTCTCCTTCGTATGGATGGCGGTGATCAAGGTGCTCTATGGAGAAACACCTTAATAATTTGAAGAAGGTTGAAGAAGGGTTGAAGAAGAATGCTAGGTTTTCTTAAGAATAAGGAACTAAAGGGTTAGGGTTCCTTTTTATAGAGAACTCTCCCGATTCTATTCTTAGAAGGAACTTAATAGGTTTTTAATTTGGAAATCTAGGGAGATTCTAATTTAGTCTCCCAGTGTCCAACCTCTTTCTAATTTTTTGGGGATCATTCCATGCAGAGACAACACGCCAAGTGTGAGTGTATAAGCTTTTAGTCTAAAGTTCAAAAATAAGATTTTACTCCACAGAGCAAGGTTTGATCCCTAGGCCTCTTGTTTAGAATTCCAGCCTCCTACCACTAATTCTCTCACAGAGTTTGTGTATTTATTTACACAATTATATATTTGAGTTATTTAAACTAAGGAATTTATTTCTCATAAATATTTTAAAGAAAAATTTGTGGCATGAATTGTATATCTTACTAAGCACCTACACTTAATTAGTGTATTAGTGTTTTAGAACTTTTGGAGATGTTACATCCTCCCTCCCCCCTTCAAAGAATTTTCGTCATCGAAAATTAACGTACCTTATTCGAAAAGGTGTGGGTACTCATCGCGAATCTCTACTTCTCGTTCCCAAGTGGCTTCTTCAGATAAGTGATTCCACCACTTAACAAGTACGAGCGGGATCCGCTTGGTATGTAAGGTTTTCTCCTTACGATCGAGGATTTGAATTGGTTCTTCTACTATCGTCATATCTTTTTTGAGTTCGGTGGGCTGGTAGTCCAAGATGTGAGTCGAGTCCTTAACATATTTCCTCAACATGGATACGTGAAATACATTGTGCATATTAGACAACTGAGGTGGTAAAGCAATCCTATATGCGACTTCTCCGACTCGTCCTAATATTTCAAAAGGTCTGACGTAGCGTGGACTTAGTTTTCCATGTCTTCCGATTCTCATTACTCCCTTAGTAGGCAAGATTTTGACGAATACGTTGTCCCCCACCTGAAATTCGGTACTCGTTCGTTTGAGGTCTACATAGCTTTTCTGTCGGCTTTGAACAACTCTTAATCTTTCCCGAATCAACCGAATCGCTTCGGTTGTACTCTCAATAATCTATGGGCCTAATATGAATTTCTCCCCAATCTCTTCCCAATTGAGCGAAGACTTACATCTTTGGCCATAGAGTGCTTCAAACGGAGCCATTACTATGCTTGTCTGATAACTGTTATTGTAGGTGAACTCAATCAAGGGTAGGTGTTTGTCCCATGACCCTTAAAAGTCTAACGTGCAAGCTCGAAGCATGTCTTCGATTATCTGATCCACCCTTTCGGTCTGGCCGTCTGTCTGAGGGTGAAATGCGAAATTGAAATCCAAGCTTGTGCCCATTCCTTCTTGAAATCTTTGTCAGAACTTTGACGTATACGTCGGATCTCTATCTAGGACGATGCCAGTTGAGATACCATGTAGTCTAACAATTTCTTTGAGATACAAGCCTACAAGTTGACTGGCTGTATATCTCGTGTTGTACTATATAAAGTGGGCAGACTTGATTAAGCAATCAACGATCACCCAAATTGCATTGTGCCCTTTCATAGTTCTTGGTAATCCAAGGATAAAATCTATAGATATAGCCTCTCATTTTCATTCTGGTATCGATAAAGGTTGTAATAAACCAGAGTGGTTTCGATGGTCAACCTTCACCTGTTGGCACACTAAACATGTCGATACATATTGTGCTATATCTTTCTTCAAGCCTCTCCACCAGAAGCACTTCTTCAAATCCTGATACATCTTTGTACAACCAGGATGGATGACATACATTGATTTGTGTGCTTCTTTGAGAATTAGACGTCGAAGGTGAGTATCTGATGGTACACATAGTCAATCTCTGAATAGTAAGGAACTGCCTTCCTTGATGGAGAAATCATGCCTATTCCCATTGATCACACCCTGTCTAATTGCCAGAAGAACGGAGTTTTTGGATGTTATCGAATATTGTTGGCTTGATGATAATGTTAGCCAGTAATGCTCAAGATTTTTTAATCTCAAACTTCTTGTCATATAGTGATATATCTTCAAATAATCGCCATTTGTAAATTTTCCTGACGAGGTTTGATAACTGAGTAGATGACTTTTGGCTTAGAGTGTCAGCTACTACATTCACTTTACCAGGGTGGTACTAAATGATGCAATCATAATCCTTTAAGAATTCAATCCATCTTCTTTGCCTCATGCTCAAGTCCTTCTGAGTGAAAAGATATTTTAGGCTTTTAAGATCGGTCAGGATCTTGAATGTTTCACCGTAGAGGTAGTGCCTCCAAATCTTGAAGGCAAAAATAACAACTGCCAATTCAAAGTCATGAGTCGAGTAGTTCTTCCCATGATCCTTGAGTTGTCAAGCGAGTACTCTCTCATTTTGGTTGAGTACACAATTAATCCATTATGCGAGGCATCACTGAATACTACGAAACCTCCACTGCATGAAGGTATTGCTAGTACTAGAGTAGAAGTTAACTTCTTTTTGAGTTCTTGGAAGCTCTTTTCACATAAGTCATTCAAACTTTGCATTTTTTCTTGTAAGTTGAGTAAGTGGTCCTGTAATTTTGGAGAACCCTTCTACAAATCTTTTGTAATATCCAGTTAAGCCTAGAAAACTTCAAATTTCAGTGACTATCTTCGGTTGTTCCCATTTTATAATGGCCTCAATTTTTGTTGGGTCGACTTTAATGCCTTCCTTGAATATTAAATGTCCCAAAACTCACTTGTTTCAGCCAAAATTCGCACTTACTCAATTTTGCATACAACAGGTGATCACGAAGTGTCTAAAGAGCTAGACATAGATGTTGTTTGTGATCTTCTCTGGTCTTCGAATAAATAAGGATGTCATCCGCGAAGATTATCACACACTTGTCGAGATGTAGTCTGAACACTCTGTTCATCAGGTCCATGAAGGATGCTGGCACATTCGTTAACCCGATTGGCTTCACTAGAAACTCATAGTGGCCATATCTTCTATGAAAAATAGTTTTCGGAATGTCTTCTGCCTTAACTTTCAGTTGATGGTATCCTAATCTCAGATCTATCTTCAAAAAAAATCTTGCACCTTGAAGCTGATTGAAGAGGTCGTCAATACGAGGAAGTGGGTAACAGTTCTTGATCGTCAACTTATTCAATTGACGATAATCGATGCAAAGTCGCATAGAACCATCCTTCTTTTTGACGAATAGTGTGGGTGCTCCTTATGGAGAAACATTTGGTCTTATGAATCCTTTATCTAAGAGTTCTTATAGCTATTTCTTGCATTTTTTCAGCTCTGTCAGTGGCATACTCTATGGTGCCTTCGATACTGGCTCTGTGCGTGGAGCTAAGTCCACTACGAATTCAACTTCTCTGTCTGGCGATAATCCCGATAACTCTTTAGGAAACACATAAAAAAACTCACATGCGATGGGAATATCGGTAATGGTGACATTTTCTTCCCGTTAATTTTGTACGAATGCGAGATAATCGTAGCATCCATTGTTCATTAACTGTTCAGCTTGAATAGCAGATATAAAATGTGCAATTTTCATCTTAGTGCCATAAAATATGAATGGTTTTCTCCCCTTGGGGAAAAAATTGACTACCTTTCGAAGACAGTCCATATTTGCATGATGGGTAGATAGCGAGTCCATGCCAAGGATTACGTCAAATCCTTGCATATCCAAAATAATTAAATCGGCTAATCTCTCATGACCTTCAATTGGAACGATTACTGATCGACAGATAGTGTCTATGACTACTGAGTTTCCTATAGGGAGTGATACAGATAAGACGAAACCCAAGGGCTCTGGTGTGATGGTCCATTTAATAGCAAACTAAGCGGTCACGAACGAGTATGTAGAGCCCGGATCTATTAGAACATGTGCGTTGTGTTAGCAGATGTCGCTACTCTAATACATATTTAAAGTACTTAAGGTTCATGTGTTTAATTCAATCAATAATGTGAAATAGATTGTATTAATCATGCAATGTTATAACACAATTCCAAATTTTAAGAGAATTCACTATTTAAATGTAAGGTGATTGGTTTAAAATTTAAATAGAATTATATATTGGATGACATCATTTGTTGTTTGGACGTCCTGAGTTGAGACTGCGTAGGCATGTGCCTGAACTATAGGTCGCGTTGATTTTTGTGTAGATGCAGCTGACATCTTTTCCTTCTTCGATTCAGGGTAGTCCTTGATTAAATGCCCATCCTGGCCATATTGGAAACATGCACCCGAATTACACCGACATTCATCTAATCTGTGATGCTTTCCATATCGTGGGCAGGATTCGGTCGATACTGAGGAGGGTAGTGTACTATGTCCTTTGTGCTACCGATGCTTAGAAAGTAGCAAGTTGTGGTGGACGAAAAGGTCTTGTAGGCGCAGATGAGACTTGCCTAGAGTAAGTAGTCTGAACTGATCGAGAAGGCACTGGGACTGAAAATTGTGTCCGCTTGTTTGACTGGTCATCAGTATTCGCTTGCTTTTGACTCATCCTATTTTTATTTTTCTGTTTCCTCCTCTTATACATCTTCTTGATGTCTCTCTCGACAATGAGGGCCATGTCCATCACCTCAGTAAAGGTTCTCAGTTTGAAAAGGGATATTCTTTCTTTGATTGTTGGATTCAATCCCCATTCAAATTTCTTTGCCTTCATTGCTTTTATGGCCACAAAATCTGGAGCGAACCTTAAAAGTCGTGTGAACTCTGTCTCGTATTATGCCACGATCATTTGGCCTTACTACAGTGAAATAAAATCGACTTCGTATTGATCTCTGACTGCTTCAGGGAAATACTTTTCATTGAACTTCTCGGTAAATTGAGCCCAAGTCCATAGTGTATTCGACATTTCTTGTTCTCGGGTCCTTTCCACGGATTTCCACCATGAATCTGCTTCCCCTTCCAATTGGAATGACGCCTATCAAACTTTTTCATCTTCCGTGCAAAGTACCATGCGGAAGATCTTTTCTATTTAGATCAGCCATGCTTCTGCTTCGCCAGGGTCTGCTTTTTCGAAGAAGGTAGGAGGCTTCATCCTTCTGAATTCTTAAAATCCAGAGGGTTGGTACCTGGTTGCAAGAAGGGTAGTCTGCTGTGCCATAGTGTTCGCCTGTTGTGCCATGGCATTCGCCATTGTCTCCCGGGACACGTGCATTGTTATTTTCTCCTCCCACTGAAATGTTATTGGCGCCTGTGGCAATTCCGGTTCCATTGGAGGGGCCCTCAGTGTTAGTGGTCTCTAATCTACGATGAGGTGTTATAAGGATGTGTCACGATTGAACAAAGCTATAATCAGGAGAAATCGTGAGAGTCCGGCCTATGTTCTGATAGGACTTAAAGCTACTAGTCTGATACCAACTGCGACACATGGTGCCACAGTTGACCCGTTCTTATGGTGTGACATAGAATCTAACTCTAATGCTCTGATACCAACTGTGATACATGATGTCACAGTTGACTCGTTCTTATGGTGGCATATAGATCTAATGCTATAGCTCTGATACCAACTGTGACACATGATGTCACAGCTGAATCGTTCTTATGGTGGCATATGGATCTAACATTATAGCTCTGATACCAACTATGACGACCCCGATATTTCCAACCCAAAATACATGAAAATTTTCGGATCGCTAGATCATAGATTATAATCTAATTACATATATTCTTTAGTATCAATAGAAAATAAGCCATTAGATAAAAACTATTGCATATATATCTATAATGAAAGCTTAAACGAAAAGTAAAGCTATCGGTGACGGCCGTTCCTCACACAAACAGTGGTGCTTAACATCCAAAATAATATTAATAGATTCAAAAGTTCATTTAACTATACCAAATCTAAGTGTTCGTTGGTATGAAGTCTGAAACTACTTTAGTACCTGTGACACATAGTGTCGGGGTGAGCTAACAATCTAAGCTCAGTAGGATAGTGCAATACAAAATTATGATTCATATGATCAAAACAATTTCAATGATAGATTCGAAGCATTTGCTTAAATGACAAAACATAATTTCTGAGGTGCAAAGAGCGAAACACATATTTTCATAATGATTTTCATGCAAAATTTAATGAGACTAATTCTTAGGGTTCACATGCAGTTTATTATTCAATGTAGATCTTAAATCTATAACTTACATAATCTCTAGATTGCGTATATGGCGCTAGAGCCGAAGTCGAAACTGATGGGAATTCTTACCATTATCATTCTAAGAATAATTTTTCAAAGTGCCCAAGCTCCTGTGTTGTGAGGGATACTTGTGTTGTCCAAAGGTCCAAAGGTGTCGAAGCACAGGATTCGTTCCACATGAATTTCTATAAATCCCATGCAATTTCTATCACATAATTCAATGCTCATGGTTCATAATTCAAAGTCCAAAGAGTTCAGAGGTTCCAAAAGTTTAAAAGTTGATTCATAGGGTTCAATATGAAAATTTAATTTAATATCCGAAATTCAATACAAAAATAAATATTTCACGTTCAATCATTCTGATGCAAAAGTTTCATAATTCGAAGTAAATTCTAATGTGCATTATTCAAAAGATTTCAAGTTTCAAAGCAATAATTTCAATGAGTTCAATGTTAATATTTCACAGGTTTATATCGTGAATATCATTAAAGTCACGGATCAAACTCAAAATATAATTATGCAGTGAATTGCCCCCACCTCAATTTCCAAAATTGTAAGGAACGGAGTGAGATGTCTCTTTTGTACTACGTCCGATTCCCTCTTCTATAGTATATGTACAATTGACACATAAATGAATAAAATCATCAATGGTTGATTAAATTGGATAGAGAACATTCCCTATTTCAATGTTCACAGCTCGCTGCGCTGTGACTCATATGACAACGCACTGTGAAGTACACACAGCAAGCCGTATCTAATAAAAAAATTCTCAATTTTTCGATGTCAACATGTTGTTGTCTATGACAGAGCGCTATTGTCTTTCTGACAGTGCGTTGTTGTCTATGACAGCGCACTGTTATCTTTTTGATAGTGAATTGTTGATACTTTTAAGCCCATTGAAATGTATTGTCTTGAGCTACCCTAAAACGATATATTATAATGATAAATCAGACTTTTCTATCAAAAGTTATAGCCTTACAGTCATGCTGATTTTTCTTCCAGTCCTGTTTCTATTCTTAGAAGAAACCTAGGGAGATTCTAATTTAGTTTTTTCGTATCCCATGCGGAGCCAACACACCAAGTGTGGGGGTGTATAAGCTTTAGTCTAAAGTTTAAAAATAAGATTTTACTCCACATAGCAAGGTTTGATCCCTAGACCTCTTGTTTAGAATTCAAGCCTCCTATCACTAATGCTATTACAGAGATTGTGTATTTTTTTACACAATTATATATTTGAGTTATTTAAATTGAGAAATTTATTTCTTATAAATATTTTAAAGAAAATTTCGTGGCATGAGTTATATATCTTACTAAGCACCTACACTTAATTAGTGTATTAGTGTTTTAGAAAATTTGGGGATGTTACAGACGGCGATTAGGGTGATAGAGATCGGCATCCACGCGATAATCCGTCCATAATTTTGCCTTCTTCTTTCTCCTCGATCTTGATGTTGGAAAATAAACCACGTGGCATACATTTAGGATTAATCTAAAGACCCGACTCTCTTCACCATTATTTAAATGATCATACACCATTAATGGTTTAAGATGCGGGTGATCCGTACCGTTAAAGTGACAGATCATGGATTGAAGCGCAACCAACCCAAAAATGTTGTTTTAGGGATACTTAAACCATCAAATTTGTTGACTATAATATCAACCATTGTTTTAATTTTAATGGCTGATATTAAAGTTTATCAATTTGATTATTCACATCTACTTATAAGTATGTTTCTTTGGCCTAAGATATGTTCCAATGATAGATTGTCACTTGGAAAATTTAAATTGGTCATCGATCGATGTTCGCCACATGATATAATGATACATCTCACATCATTGGTGTGAGATAAAAAGTACAATTTTAATGGTGTAAGATCATTTAAACACCATTTTGGTATTTAAACGTTGGTCAAGAGCTGTTATCCCTTAATCCATATAGTCCAAGTGGCAGTTGATAATTGGAACATGTCCTCTGAAAAGAATTACACCTGTAAGGAAATGTGATCCATCTCATTGGTGAAATTTAATAGTGATTGTTAAAAAATGAAAACAAACCGTTGATATATTAGATTGTATAGATTGGATGGCTTAGAATTTTCAAAGACTCGGATTTTCAGGCTCATTGCGGTTCGATGCGTGAGCTGTCACTTTAATTTCTTTGATTGCTCACATCACTAAAATAGTGATTAAGGCTGCGTATGGCATAGCTCTTTAGTAGCCCCTGCCACAACAGAGTTCACCTACTTTAGTTGGTTCCGATTCTCTTTTTTAACTCTATGCAAAGGACGATTTACTTGGCCTAATAGCAACCTTTCTGCTCTCTACTAACTCCCTGCCAGAGCATATAAAATCTACTCTAGCAAAAATTGAGTAGAGAGAACAGGTAAATCTTGCTATGCAAAGAGTTATCAAGGAAAAAGGGTGCCTACCATAAAGCAGGTAGCAGAATGTTAGCAAAGAGGATGGGAACCTACTAAAGCAGGTGAACTCTGCTATGACAGGGGCGGCTAGCAAAGAGCTAAGCCATACGCAACCTAAATGACCCTCAAGCACATTATTGGGATTTTGAAATCCGTGTTCCATAAGTCGATCAAGAAGATAACAGTGTCGTTAGACGGGCAATGGCCAATTCCTACCAAATAATCCTACCCCATCTGCTGCCCTTTGAAATAGGAGAATATTGACTTTCTTGATTTTTTATTTTAATAGCTTGACATACAGTCAAGATTCTCCTATTTCCGAGGGCAGCGGATAATGTAGGACTGGAAATCCGATTCTTCCTTATAAGACCTGACCATTGCCCATCGTTAGACTAGTGGTGGCTTATTAGAGTTTGTCTGATTGTTTTAACTTTTAAGACCTTCCCGTGTATTTATGCACACACTTTTCCCTGTACAAATCGTTACTTATATAAACAACTACTGTAACCAATGAATTTCCATAAAGAGAACTTAATCGCTCTTTTAATGTGAACTGGTTTCTAAGTATTTAGTAGGTATAAATGTATAATTATATAAATTATTATTTCCGTGTAACCGTTGGATGAGCCTTTATGGCCACATACCAACACGCAGCACCATGGTAATGCATTCATCTTATTTCGGTCCGGCAACATGTAGTGATAGGGCTTCAATGGGTCGGGTCAAATAGATACATGACCCCTGACCCGATTTTTTTCCGAGTCAAGCACATCAAATTGACCTGTCAGGTCTGGATGAGGTATCTAACCTGAGCTTAGGTTGAAACAACAAAATGCCTAAGGTCAAATTGAGGTTGAAGATTTAGAGATGCGCGCAGAAATATTAGGAGTTTAGTTGTTATTTTGAAATTTTTCCTTCCTGTATGCAAGAAATATTAGGAGTTAGTTGGTATTTTCCTAAATTACCTGTGGTATTTTGGTTTCAATTTTCAATTTGTCATGAAAAAATGAGGGATTATTAATATTATTATAAGTAGAGAGATAATATAGGATTTTTAATTTGTCATAAGAAAATGAGGGGTTATTAATATTATTCTAAGTAGAGAGAATATAAGAGAGAAAAAGTAGAAAAGCTCATATAAACAATTTTTTACAATCTTTTTCTTCTCCCTATCAGTTCCCTTAGGATGTTAAGCACATATATTTATATTTAAGAAGATTATATAGGCTCTAGAAGAGTTAATATAAAAATTGGGAAGATTAGTTTGGATCATTATCCACTTGGACTTTACCGTATCTTATTGGTGAGTGTGCTTGTCGAACAGTTGCAAATAAAAGAAATTCCATGTTAAGATTTCTTGCATAAGTGAGGAGAAATATGATAATTCCCGTTAACATACAACCAGTATGACATACTATATAGAAAGCGCATGACAAGTAGGACATAAATTTGTATATAAACGAATGAAAGAAATCTCTATGCAATCAACATTTTTCATGGGTCTGACCCTTTCAGAGAAGGCTTCCCAAAACCAAACCTAACAATTGTAGCGGAAACCTAGAAACTCTTAGAAGTATTGATACCAACAATCCATTATTGATAAATATCCGAATATCCACCTATTTGTTTCATTTCGCTTCGTTTGCAAACATCTAAAATTGCACCTTGGCCGATCACTTGATCACCTTCCAACCAAATTTCATTATTATTTTGAATCCATTTTTATTGTGTTATGGGAATTACGTACTTTTGCCCACGCACTCGTCGTTCGGATGTGCATGGGGTTGTTGTCAGGACGGGTTCGTCGATAGATCATTGATTTAGGTGCTGCCATTTCAATCATATGAAGTATGAAAGATGGTATACCTGTACAAAAGGACAGGTTAAGGGTGGCCACAAAAGTTAAAATTTTCATTTTCTACCCAATTTGAATAGCCCCTGAACGCCCATGTTCTCGCTTCATGTATAATTCACCATTTTCTTGTCTTTCTTGAATTCTATTTTGGTAGGATCCTGAACATTCAACAAACACGGCATTTCTTGGATATCATGATGAACAATTATGAATCCATTAACCCTCCAAACACAAGAATTTATTATTATATAACTCAAGGATCTTGACTTTATATCACGCTCTACTAATAAATGTCTAAATAACTTATTTTGAAGCTTTCTCCATCAAATTTTTTATTGGCATCCGCAAGTTAATTAGCATCAAATTCGAGTTGAGATAACCTCTCATCTTCTCTAATTTTGTCTTTACATAAATTAAGCAAAGTCAAATCCCAAAATTTTAAGGAAGCAGGATGAGTAGTCTGTTAGATAAATTAGGAATAGAAATCCGAAAATGATGAAATGGGCAAGAGAATTGGACTCAAGACACGTAATTGTTATCTTTAAAACACTATTCGCTCTCTACTCGAGTAAATCTTTGAGTTTGCAAAAGGGTTCCAGCGAGACGTTTCCAGGATGCGATCCGTTACTTTACAACAGTAGAGGATCGCCCTAGAAAATTCAATCCGATGGGGTATCACCAAAAAAAGAAAGCAAGAGGAATTCTCAAATTATATGCAAGGAATCCGATGGATTTCAGAGTCTCTAAATCTATGTCCTAAGGCCTCCTTATATAGAAGTTTCAATCGGCCTATGAATAATTTGACCGTTAGATCTACCTAGTAAAAAAGTCAAACCTCTCGAAGATGCGTCAATCGCGCGCGCGAACGAGGCGGCTCGCGACTAGGTACACTCTTCTCTTCTTATTATCAAACAATAATAGAAGGTGAAAGATTTTATATATAGTCTAGGCACTTTTTATTTTTACCAATGTGAAACTATTAATTTGCATATAAAATTTGAGAATATATGTTACCTAAAATCCAACCAAAAACTAAGAAATCAAAATAAAATTTTAATTTTTTTAAATTATTAAAATATTTATTATATTAATAATAAATATAACATAGTCAAATCCCAAATTTTTACGGAAGCTTAGGGATGAGTTAAGACCCACTAAGGGGTTGTGGCAGTGGTAGACGACTTGAGTATGCTCCCAAGGTCAAATAGTGACTCCTCTTCACCGATGGAAAGATGCCCTGCAAGGTGCGTTTTCTGTGAATTAATACTCATAGCACGGTGGAGGCAAGGGCATCATTTAGGAATACATTCAACAATTGCTGGCAAAGATGGAGATGAGCCATTGTCTTTGATGGTTCTAACTCCTAAGCATCACTCTGTAACAACTTAGCAACAGATGTGATTAATTCTCTTATAGAAAATACATGACAAAATGCCCATTTTGTATGACCGTAGAAGTATTTATTAATGCCAAGTTATCGCGTTTCAAAATAAGGGGTACATTAGGCATGCCTAGTATTATATTAAAGGCCATTTTATTACCAAATCAAGATGATTGCTTTTTTAAAATATGGAATCAGGTTATTTTCAAAAAATAAAAAATTATGGGATCAGATTGCTTTAAATGGTCTTGAGATCATGTGTGTATCATGGAAGGTCATTTTTTATTACCCGTAGCACACATAGCAAAAAGTGACACAAAAACACGTTTTGGGTATTGTGTCCTACATAATTTTAGAGACACTTTTGGAGATGTGTATCACATCAAATCAAAAGTTGGCCCGCACAAAATCAACTATAATATAGAAGAATGGGACAAAAAAATAATTTATATCATTTGATTCAAAGCAGTCAATAGCATTCAGGTCGGACCGTCAGAGGAGATCAGGTGATGGTACACACCTTGAATTTAATGATATTTGAATCCAATATTGGACTTGGTATCCAAAATTGAAGGATTAATTGTTATCGTGAGATAATAATTTATGCGGAAAATAGAATTTATACTTCGGCTCTATCTGAAATAAAAGTGGATGGAGTGATTAATCATTGTGAACTGAGGCACGGACCAGGTCACTTTCTTTAAGAGATTCTTGCGCCCCTCGTCCCTCGGTTAGTCCACCGGTGCACATAGTTAGCAGCACCCATTCAGAATTAATGACAATTAAATGAAAACGCGTCACAAAGTTTAATGCAAACATTATCTAGTACACGCATAGTGACAAATTTCGTTTTCGGTAATTTTTCAGTGGGGGGCCCTTTCGGTACATTTCAGATTAATTTCGATACATTTCGGATAAATTTTGGAAAAGTTTCGGGGCTTAAAAATATATAAAAAATATATTTAATATTTTTTTTAAAAATAGCAGTTGATCCAAGTGGCCAAGCACTAATGCAGAGCTCAACCATAGAAGTATAGAAGACAAATTGACAAAGGGTACCGTTACACTCACCCCAAAAGGATGTTTTTTCACCCCATCTCCTCCCCCTGGCATGCATTGACTGCCTTTCAATCAGATGGCGGAGGTCATTTTTTGTCCCCATCTTTTGCACAATAGATCTATGAATCGTGAGCATACTATCAGACAGACGATTTTTCATTACACATGGCACACATCTCAAAAAGTGATGCTAAAATTATGTTTGAGCGTGATGGGAGTCATATGATTTTAGGGTCACTTTTTGAGATATGTGTCATGTGTAATACAAAACCGACCGTCTGACGGTACCCCCACGATCCATAGATCCATTGTGTAGAAGATGGGATGAAAAACGACCTTCAACATCTTATTCAAGGACGGTCAAAACATGTCGGCCGAAGAAGATGGGGTGAGAAGCAGCCTAGAGGGGTGAGTATTATGGTACCCACAAACTCAACTTACATTTAGTCCCATACCGGTGGCTAGAGAAAACTCTTCCCTCTAGCCACCTATATAGTGAGTTCCAACGTTGGTCACTTTAACAAGCAAGCTATTATGCCTTCTTGTGAGCGAGAGCCAACTAGTCTTTCGCCTAAAATGCAGGAAAAAAAAATCAAAAAAAAGAGGAAGAAATAAATCGTAAATTTTGAAATTTTTAAAAAGAATAAGAAATATATCGACGAAATTTGTCAGTATGAGTACACGCCCAATTGATTGGTTATATATATATATATATATATATATATATATATATATATATATATATATATATATATAATTTTAGTTGGTTTCCAATGTTACACTTAAATAGTGACAAAATAAGAGGAAAACAAAAATTTTAAGCTGCACTTTTAAAATACGCCAACATTAATTTGGCTTAAATCTAAGTACAAGATTTTAATGCCTTTTTCAGTAGTGTTTTCTTATCACAAATTCACAATAACGGAACACAGCGCCAATGGAAAAGATTTTAATGTCCTTATTTTTTATGAGAAGATTTTAATGCATATCTCTTTTTAAGTATTGGAAGAGGTAAGGTGCACTTTTTCTCCATTGAGGTTCCATGTATAGCAAGCTTGGGTTGTTTAGATATCCTTGAAAGAAAAATCTAATTTTATTTTAGTCATATATGTTTTGAGGTTTGAAATTTAAATCATTGAAATCAAATTATATTATTTGACTTTAAAAATTTTATTAAAAATTTTAATCAAAATCATTGACTTATACAATGCGGTTGAGCTCCACTTGGAACCCCATCCGCACTTAACTTTTCCTTTCATAATTTTTTATCAAAGTCAAATATTGGGCCTTCTCTCGTTTATCTTTATCATTATAATGTGAGAACAAGGTTGTGCCGGTGAGCATAGTAACAAATTTTGGTGGATTTCGCCGAAATTTTGGTGAATTTTGGCGAAATATGGTCTTACTGTTATTTTCGTTGAAATTTCGGTTAGCTACCGCAGTCCATATTCGGCACGCGGCTATCTTAAATATAATATAAAACTTAATATTTATAAGTATGCATCACACAACTCTGTGGATTGTTTAGGTGAACGTTTGAAAGCATAATCTATTATATAGGCGGTTGGAGTGTCCACTTTTCTTGCCTCATCGATGTGGGACTAAAGCTAGTTAGAAAATGCATGGCTGCACGCTAGAAAATATACGACTGCACTTTGTCTATTTCCTTTTTATAGTGCTATGTTTAGCCACTTGGAACAATTACTTAAATATATATTTTTAATCCCTGAAACTTTCCCGAAATTTTTTGAAATGTATCGAAATTAATCCGAAATGTACCGAAAGGACCTTCCACCGAAAAATTACCGAAAACGAAATTTGTCACTATGCCGGTGAGACGAAAAAAATAATTTTCTTCAAATGACAGAAATGTTTAAAAATAATATTTAAAATTTGAAAATGATGATAAAAGGAACAAGAGAAATTGGACTTGAGGTGCATGTTCTGTATATCTAAAATGTTATTCGCTCCCTGCTCGAGTGAATTCTCAAATTTGCAAACGGGTTCTAATGAGACATTTCTAGGATATAAGAAGCCTAATCTCTTGGTTGTCATTCGTTACTTTGCAATGATGGAGGATCGTTCCAAAAAACTCGATCTTTGAAATACCAAAGTAGAAAAAATAAAGTAAGAAATTTTAAACTAGTACGCTTAAGAAGTTCCAGTAAATTTAATATTTTCAGATCTGTGCCCAAGGATCTCCTCTTCTAGAACTCAAGGTTTTTCAAAAAGAATAGCTCAGGTCTTTCTCAGCGCATTTTAAACCTTTTTTTTTTCAAACAGTCAATATGAGACGTTTTAATCGCATTTTTTTAGAAAAAAAATGCAATTTTCTTCACTCTGCTCTAAACTAGGAAAAGAGCAAAAAATTGAATGTATTTTGCCCTATGCATAAGTTGAATGCTAAAGATGGATATGATAGTTTTGTAAATCTTACCGTTCGGATTCCATCATTTTTCTTTTATCTAGACCAAGGTTTTAAAAATCGATTGAGAAGTGATACTAAACCTTGAGAGTCTATTTCTCTTCTCTCTCCCCTTACATTTGTGAGTAGTTTGAGTTTCCTTGAGAATCTATCTCTCTCCTCCTCTCCCTTCCCCCAATCTCTGTAATTTTAAATGGATTCGATTCTAGAAATTTTTAAGTAGCAAATTGGTGATTGCAACGGAGGAAACAATAGAAATCAAAGTGGAGAAAAACATAATGGTGGATCCTTCAATCATCTGTCTAAGCGGTAAAATCATCTCATCAAAGACGATCAACCCAGAGTCCTTTAAAGGAACAATTACGAAAACTTAGAACCTGTCAAACATCATTCAAATTAGCGAACTAGATGCAAACATCTTCCTTTTCCAATTCCCTGATAATCATCAATCGACAAGAATTTTGAAACAGGGCCCTTGGTGCTTCAACAATCAATTATTAGGCTTAAAAGAATTTAACCCAAATGTTCATGTTGACAAAATTGAGTTAAAAAAATCGGCATTTTGGATTAGGCTAATTGGGCTCCCCCTATGAGCCATGATAAAGAAAATCGGGGAAAAGATCGGCCATCAGATTGGAGATGTCACACAAATCGAAGTTGCCAAAAATGGGATTGGATGTGGGCGCCACCTTTGGCTCCACATATGCCCATTGATGTTTTGAAGTCTCTCCGTAGAGGCATTTTCATTAAACTATTTGGCGACGAAGAGAAGAGATGGATAAAAATTCAATATAAGAGGCTTCCCAATTTTTGTTTCTCCTGCGGTATCATTGGTCACAATGCTCGAGATTGCATGACCAATGATAATAAACAACAATGTGGACAATGGCTTCGAGCCAGTCCAAGAGGAATGAGCATCTTAACCAAGTCTCCAGTGGAAGAATTTGTAGAAGAAGACACCAACTCAATTTCCGGAGTGTTACCAGAGATGAGAAAATCTCAACGAAAATAGTTTGCACAGATTTTTGTGGCCCCTGAGATCCGTGTTGATTCCTCCAACACAGACAAGAAGTTGGATTGTCCACATTCCCCACCCCACTTCTCCACATTCTCAATTTACTCCAACTACCCACTCCCCAAACTACTCCAACTACCAACTCGCCAAACCATTTTCCAAATTTTACTCCCCCACTATTCCACGATCCAATTGTGCTAAGCCATATTTCTAAGTTACTCCAACTATCCACTCCCCAAATAACTCCAACTCCCCAACCCATGCTCCTAATTTTGCTCTCCCACAAAAGACAACCGGCCCAACTACGCACTCCCCAAATTAACCCAACTACCCACTCCCCAAACTACTCCAACTACCATCTCCCCAAATAACAGTTCCCACCCCCCACACCCGAAACCATCTCCCTCTCCTAATGATTCCAACTCCCAAAATAGTTGTTCCCGCCACCCACATCTGAAACCATCTCCCTCCCCCAATTATTCCAACTCTCAAAATAACTGTTCCCGTCTCCCCACATCCGAAACCATCTCCCTCCTTAGACCCAATCATGAACCCAAACTCTATAAGCACCTTGGATAACTCGGTGCCGCAAAGAAAATCTATCAGAGATGTCAAAAGTCTCGCACGGATATCTAGAAAAAATTCAACCCATGGCCCACCTCGACCATCAGCCCAACCAACATTCATATATTCTAAAAATTCTACTCTTTCAAATAAGAGGTTCATCGGCAATGGTTGCTAAGCAACCCCGCCAACAATAATAAAAATCCTTAGGTGGAGCCGTCAGGGGCTTGGGAACCCTCTTACAGCTCGCTAACTTCGTCAACTTTTGATAAAAGAAGACCCCTCCATCCTATTCATATCTGAAACTAAACTAACTTCTACTAGGATGGACAAAATAAAACGGCAACTCAGATTTAACTCAGGAATTTTCATAGATTGCATCGGCAGATCGGGCGGCTTAGCTTTGTTATGAAAAAATAATCAAATCATAGATCTACAATCGTGTTCCAAGAAACATATTGATGGTTACTGTCTTGGAATACGATTTTGGTACAAAATGGTGCATGACCGGCATATGCGGCGATCCCAAAGCCCACAGGCGATATAAGACTTGGGAACTCCTCAAAAGGCTTCATAATCAATCCTCTCTCCCTTGGCTCAATTGTGGAGATTTTAATGAAACCCTTTTTCATTATGAGAAAAAAGGATGCTATCCCAGACCAAACCTCCAAATTAGCCAATTTCGGGAATGTATTGATTTTTGTGGGTTTCGTGACCTGGGGTACAGAGGCCCAAAATTTACTTGGAACAATGAGAGGGAGGATGGAGAATTATCCTCAAAAGAATTGACCGCTTCCTGTTCACCTCTGGTTGGATTTCCTTCTTCCATACAATATCCATAAACCACTTTACTTGTTTTGTCTCCGACCACGTAGCCCTTATCCTGTCCACCGATCCCCTTCCCGAACCCCCAAAATAACACCGACCTTTCATCTTTCAATTTGAAGCCATGTGGATCAGAGACCAAAGTTGTGCTCAAATCTTAGCTTACTATTGGAACATAATAGTCCACCCTTCTCCCATACTTTTGGGAGAAGATGAAGCATATCTCGAGGGTTTTTATCTCATTGGGACCACACCACTTTTGGGAATGTCAGGAGATTAATTGCTACAAAATCAAGAGAGCTCCATGTCTCATCATCGGGAACTAAACAAAAATTGAGACAATATCTGAATGAGTTGTATGAGAGACAAGAGATACTTTGGAGGCAGCGATCCAAAGACCTTTGGCTGAAAGAGGGAGATAGGAACGCTGCATTCTTTCATGCTAAGGCGACGCAAAGAAGAAAACATAACAAAATTCACAGGATACGAGATCGTACGGGTGACTGGATAAATTTTGTGCAATTGATTCAACATGAATTTATGTGTTTCTTCCATGATCTATTCAAGTCCACAAATCCAAAAAGCATTGATGAAGCCTTGAACGTGATCGAACCAACGGTGAATCCGCAACAAAATTGGCGGCTAATGTTACCTTTCTTGGAGTTGGAAGTTTATAAAGCACTTAAGCAAATGAAGCCACTCTCGGCCCTGGGCCCGATGGTATGCCACCGATTTTCTATCAAAAATACTGGTCTATAGTTGGTCCATCTGTTTCTCATACTGTTTTATCTTATTTAAATAGAAACGTTGATTTATCCCCTTTGAATCACACAAACATTGTCCTGATTCTGAAAATTAAAAAGCCAACAAAGGTCTCTGACTTTCATCCAATACGTCTTTGCAATGTCATATACAAATTAATTGCAAAAGTTTTAGCAAACAGTTTAAAACAAGTCCTCCCAAGTATAATTTTCGATTCTCAAAGTGCTTTTATACCTCGCCGTCTCATCACTGACAACGTTTTAGCCGCCTTTGAGGCTAACCATTTTCTAAAATCTAGTACCAACAATCGGCAGAGTCATGTGCCATAAAGCTTGACATGAGAAAGGCTTATGATCGAGTGGAATGAGGATTTTTAGAAGCATGTATGAAAAAAATGGGCTTTAATGATCGGTGGGTGTCTCTAATCATAGGTTGTGTTTCCTCGATCTCTTTCTCGTTGCTAATAAATGACACAATTGTTAGAAAATAATAGGAACTGAAATCCGAATATGGTGAAATGGGTAAGAGAAATTGGACTCGAGGCACGTAATCGCTATCTTTGAAACGCTATTCGCTCCCTACTCGAGTAAATCCTCAAGTTTGTAAAAGGGTTTTAGCGAGACGTTTCCAGGATACAACGAGCTCAATCTCTTAGATGTGATCCGTTACTTTGCAATAGTAGAGGATCGTCCCAAAAAACTCAATCTGATGAAGTACCGACTAAAAAGGAGAAAGCAGGAGATTTCTCAAATCTATATGCAAGGATTTTGATGGATTTCAGAGTGTCTGAAATTCTATCTAGAGATCTCCTTATATAAATCTCAAGTGCCTTTTCAATATGACTGTTGGACCAACAATCATATTTTGGATGACTCAGATCTCTCAGAGATCTTAACCACTTTATCCAACTGCTGTATGAAAGGTTGCACTTTTTCAAATTCAAATTTAAATAGTTGCACATCTTCATAAGCGATTATGAAACGGTTAAGTCCAACGGTCAACATTTGACCAATCCGATTGTCCCAATAGAATTAAATTGCCTCATTGATTAGTGGCCCATTCTTAGCCCATGAATAATCTGACTGTTGGATCTACATGGTCAAAAAATCAAACCTCTCTTTGTGAAATGTGTGTGCTTAAAACGTCAATGCGCCTAAATGCCAATCGCCACGTACACGTGCGTGTGCGTATGCTCAAATGCAGTAGCTCACCGCTACGCACACTCTTCTCTTCTTATTGTCAAACAATAATAAAAGTTGAAAGGTTCTATATATAACATTGGACCACTTTTACATTTACCAATTGGGACTATTCATTTGCATATAAAAAAAATGAGAACATCTATAGCCTAAAAACTAACTCACAAAGCTAAGAAAGCAAAAGAAAGTTTTATTTTCTTTAAACTTATTTAAAATATTTATTATATTCTAAAGTAATAAATAAATATAACAACAATCTCCAAGCATTTCACTCCTTCAAGAGGTGTTAGATAAGGCGATGCTCTTTCTCCTTACCTTTTCATTATCTATACGGAGGTGTTCTCGATCCTGATTTCTAATTCCATTGCTACAAAAAAAAATTTAAGTATTTAAATTTATAGAAATGCATCGGTGCTCTCACATTTATTTTTTACAAATAATAGTATGATCTACCTAAAAGCCTCGGAGGAGGAATGCACTGAACTGAGTTGAGTATTATCTCTTTATGAGCAACCTTCTACGCAACAAATCAATCGTGATAAATCATCGATTTCATTTGACAAAGCGATTCCAAAACCCTTCAAGGACCTCATATTTCTGATATTGAATATTAGGAGTGAAAAGGCAATGGCAAAGTATTTGGGTCTTCCTACTTTTATTGGAAAATAAAAAAGAGACGTTTTCAGTTCGATTAAAGGCCGAATTTGGCACAAAATTCAAGGATGGAAAGAACGTCTACTCTCTAATGCCAGCAAAGAAATCTTGATCAAAGCAGCAACTCAGGTTATCCCAACTTATTCCATGAGTTGTTTCAAACTCCCTTCGACTTTGAAATATCAAATTTCTATGGTTAAAGCTCGATTCTGGTGGAGTAAAAAGTGACAAAGCGAACGGTATAAATTGGAAAAACTGAAATTATTTTTGTAAATAGAAATTTCAGAGAGGTTTAGGCTATGTTGGCTAAACAAGCCTGACGCATTATCAACCATCCCAATTCCTTCACAGCCCGGTTACTAAAGGCAATGTATTTTCTATTTACATCCTTTATGAATGCTATACCGGGGCACAATTCATTGTACATATGGTGTTGGGCTGTCAATGGGCCAGGTTATGGCCGGGTTTTTATTTAGGCCATTTAAAAAAATATATATAATGAGGGCTTGAACCCGGCCCAATAGCTATCCTGGCCGGGCTGGGTTGGGCTCAACCCAAATTTTAAATGTTGTAGCCCGAACTCGGCCTGTTATGAATCCGATCGAAACCCGGGTTCGGGCTTGAGTTCGGACCCAGGATGAAACCTGGCCCGTTGACAACCATACATCTATATGTGCCACTTGGACCTCGACAACTATATGTGACACCTAGACCGCCCCCTCGATGACCATGAACGGTCCATGGCACATCCACATAATTCCAGCTCATTTTTACACAATGACTCAACCGATATGCTTTTCACCAATTGGACGGTTAGGATCGACATTCACATTTTTACAAACCTCTCATGTTAGATTAGACACACCCTATCATATCCTATTTTTTTAGTCAGCAAATTATAAATGGAGACGCATGGATGTGACCGGTGGTAAGATGTGTGCAAGTTAAACTGGATGTGACCGGTAGTAAGATGTGTGCAAGTTAAACTGTCCCCACTGTGCATGCTATTATCTACTTTTTTTTAGAGCCTTTTTCTCATACATCTGATGTTTAAAGATATATGCAAAAAAAAAAAAAAAAAATAGGGTTTTTTGCAAATACCCCCGAGTTATGTTGATATTACAAATAACCCCTCAGTTATAGCTATTTGCTTTAACCCCTTGAGTTAACATTTTGGTGTTTATAAAACACCCTCTTTAATGGATTTTATTTTAAATGGTTAATCAGTCGTTAAAGAATAGCCTAAATACCATATTTATCCTTTATAAAATTAAATTACTAAATTACCACCCTCTACACGTGATAAGAGTACTTTTAAATCCACCCCTCCACTTATAAAAAAGAATAGTTTTAAATCCACCCACCAAATATTTGAGTTCACCCACGCTGAAAAACATTGACTGCATTGAATCGGATGATAGAGATCGTTTATCGTCCCAACCTTTCACACGATGGATCTTGAGATCACGGTGGCATTATTAGACGGTTGACTGCATTGAATCGGACGATGGAGATCATTTATCGTCCCAACCTTTCACACGATGTATCTTGAGATCATGGTGGCACCATCAGACAGTTGACTGCATTGAATTGGACAATGGAGGTCGTTTATCGTCCCAACCATTCACACGATGGATCTTGAGATCATGGTGGCACCATCAGGCGATTGATTGCACTAAATCGGACGATGGAGATTGTTTATCGTCCCAAGCTTTCACACGATGGATCCTGAGATCATGGTGGCACCATCAGATAGTTGATTTTTTATTTGTTGAATTTTTATTTTATGTGGTACACATCCAAAAAAATGATTTTAAAATTAATTTTAACCGTATACGTGATGTTAAGGTCACTTTTCTGAGATGTGTGTCACGAAATAAAACATTGATCGTCCAATGGCATGCCTAAACGATCTCCATCGTCTTATTCAATCCCATCTACCAAAAGGATCAATCCTCCCCCTAAATGACAGCTTCCTCCTAGAAATGTTGTTAAAATCAATTTTGACAGGGCTTGGTGTAGATACTCCAATAAAGAGGGTGTTGGGGTTGCAATCAGAAACCCCGAAGGATCCTTACTGGTAGCTTTAGCAGAAAACAAACTTTATGTTGTGTCCCCAAAATATTTCGGAGCTCTCGCAATCCTATTAGATATTGCTTTGATGCAGTCTATGAATCTAATCGACATAATGATTGAAGGAGATTCTGTTGTAGTTCTTAATTCTATAAGTGTTGATAATGCGGATTGTTCGGTCCTGAAATTCCTCTTCAATGAAATAAAATATTCTCTACAAAATTTTCACTCAGTAAAATGCAACCTGATCCAACGTGACAACAATTATGTTGAAGATTTCTTATCTAAAATGAGTTTAAACATTTTGGGATGTAATATTTGGCAGGGGAGTCTGTCTCTGATCAGATTATAATGGATGTTATTCTTGATTCTAAGTAATGCAAATTAATGTTTGTTCTTCAACATAAAAAAAAATTCGATTGACAAGTATCAAATTTGGGCCCTACCGAGTCAGTATACTTTGTTGATATGACCAAGTATGCATGCATAAATCTGTCAAATGCTGCAATTTTGCAAGTCGGACAGTGCATCACAGTCAAATAATTTTTATTTTATTAATCTATCCCAAAATAGGAAATACTCCTAATTTGAAATTCACTCCAAAAAAACGAGCGCCCTGTGTGGCCAAAAAAATAATAATAATAATAATAATATATATATATATATATATATATATATATATATATATATATATATATATGTATGGGAGCTGATTAGGTCCTCCAATGGAGGACGGTGACCGTCCTCCAAGATTCACATGGAGAACAGGTGGATAATTTAGATCAATATTAAAAAAAAGAATTAAATTTTTCTTTTTAAACCTATAAGTCAAAGTTTGACAATTTTTATTAGTCCACATTTCACGATTCAAAAAATATACCGTGGAGATGAGTTTTTAATTTTTTTTTTTTCAAAAATGATCTAAGCAATGCACCCAAGGTTCATGTGGCATTGAAATAATATTTTGAGTGCCACCTGAAACTCCACATAAAAGGTTGGAGGACGGTGACTGTCCTCCCATGGAGGAATGGGAGAACGGATCCCTTTTCCTATATATATATATATAATTTTCTAAAAAACTAAACCTATAATAGTATAATAGTAGGAAACTTATAAAGAATGAGCGGGAAATAACAGACCAGATGCTAATGCGACGGGATATGTTTTTGAGTTGGCGTTAAGTGGGTCCCTCTATGGAGTAAGTATCCGCTTCTTGATTGTGCTATGTGCATGGGTTTAGGCACTATAAATTTACATTAACTTGCTAAAATGAGCAGTCCATCCGTGAGATAGAGACATTCCAACCGAATTCGTTGCATAATGTGGATAAAGGTCATACATCATGTCCAGTCATGGCGAGATACACGGAATCCCATCCTATTAGGGAGCCGTTACTTGCGCACCGAAACTGGCTTTTGCACGCAGAAGCTGTGCCTTTCTTTGCAAGCTTCTCCCTCCTGTAGGTGGAAAACTTACAGCCACAGCTTCACGAGTTGGCACTTGGCACCTAACGTGCATTGCTGACGCCACTGCGCTTGCATCACGCCACATCAGCAGTCCGTTGAATGGTCTGTCATTTTCGTCCACTGCAAAAAATGAATATTGCAAACCGAAGTCAGGTTTTGTTCAGTTAGAGTGCAGGCGGCTGGTGTGGCGTGGCATGACCGATGCCCTGACCTGCATTGCTTGGGCCCCACTACACTTGCAGGCAGTTGCATCACGATACGTTAGCCGCCTGCCCAAAATCTGCTGCTATATAATACTGTCCTAAAGAAAAACAGCCTAACCAAATGAGATTTAATGATCGTCTACCACAAAAAATTCACCAAATGGTGTTTAAATGATCTTCTACCACTGGAAATTCACTTTTTATCTCACACCATCGAAGTGTGATTTATTATTGTGCCATGCGACACACATCTAAGATCACTCTAAATTTTCTAAGTGGCAATCTATCGTTAGAATATGTCCCAGACAAAAGATCATAATTATAAGTGGATGTAAACCATCCGATTGGTGAGCTTTAATATCAGCCATCAAAATTAAGAATAACAGTTGATATTATAGTGCACAAATCGGATGGTTCAAATCTCTCAAAAAGCATATTTTTTACCCATAGCCCTTATATTGATGATATATCACTTTGAGGGTTCGGATTTCCACGATCATAAGCCACTAAACGGTATATGACTGTTTAAACACCATTTGGTCCTTAAATGGTGGTCAGGAGTCGGTCTCTCTCTCTCTATCTATAAATAGATAAATTTGCATTTTCAGCCCTAACAATTTTTACATTTGCAAAAACGGCCCTCAAGTTTTAAAATGTGCAAAATCGGATGGCTCCAAGCCAAGCCGTGTCCATGTCAGCAACGACCTGTCAAATGTCACAAATACTAAGGGGATTAAAAAACCTTTAAAAAACCTTTACTTTTATTTTTTTACTTTTTACCTAGAGAAACAATTTCATAGTGGCAAGTGGGCGGCGATTCAGTGACCGCAATGGTGTAACAACCCTCAGGTACCTTTTTTTTTTTAATTTATACTATCATATGTTAGTGTTCCGCTAATATGATGATGCCCGCTACCTTAGGATAGTGCACGCTATCATAAGATAGTATCCACAAACATAAGATAGTGACTACTATCTTAGGATAGCGAGCGTTATCTTAAAGTAGTGCAGCACTATCATACAAAGAGGCGCTATCTTATATTAGTGTGCGCTATCTTATGATGGCGATCGTTATCTTATGTTAGCGGTATGTTACCCTATGTTAGTGGTATTTGAGCGGACTCCAGTTTATCTTTTACACTCTTACCTGTTTGTGTTACTAATGTTATCTACATCTCTCATTCTTTGAAACAATATTTTTTCCCCCCTAGAAAGATAAAAAATGTTCTAAAGACGTTCGGAAAATGTAGTGGCGTTAGTCTTTAGGCCCATTATCAGCGTTAGAATGATGAGCGAAAGCGTTTACTCAATCAATCAATCTTTGGTCACCTGTTTAGGATTCCAGACAAGGTAGTGTTTGTTGGAGATCTAAGCGATGAGATTTTAAGTTTTTGGGTGAAAGATAATGTGTTTGAGATAACGAATCAGCAAGTGTGATTCCAAGAGTTAGACGTAGCGTTGAGTTTAGGCCTTAAGAAGACCGAGATTGTTCCCTAGACTGCATCTGAGACAGTGCCCAAGAGAAACAATCTGACTCAATTTTTTTCGAAATCAGCAGGGGAAACATACTACAATAGAAGATAACGCTAATAATAGGAATCAGAGGCTAATCGACGAAGAATTTTTGAAATTGTCATTGCTCTTTGTCACATGTAGCTTTTTAGTGCAAGATATGTACCAGGCAGTGGAGGATCAACATTTAACATTGGTCAATAATGTTGATGAGATCAATGACTTTCCATGGGGAATGATGGTTTCGAAATATATTAGAGTCAATACAAAAGGGGATTGGAAGGAGAGAGGCAGCAGAATGTTCTAAGAATGGACATTACAATATATATGGGTATATTATTTCTTTGCATATATGAGCATATTTCAGGAGTCGCACTTGACTGGAAATTGAAGGAAAATACGCTTCCAAGAATATTGAAATGTACTGCCTAGAAATTTAAAAAAACTCCAAATTATTATTGCAATGAGATTCTAAGGTTGAGGGTGATTGTGGAGCTCGGCGTAGAAATACATGAGTTGCAGCATGCCCAGCTTGTGGATTTCTTACCGGCATTTAGAGAGCACGAAGAACATTGCGAAGCAGTGGCGACGTGCGAAAAGTGGAAAAGATGGATTTTTGGTCTAGTAAAGGGAAGAAGAAGATTGTCGAAGAAGAAGCAGAAGAATATGTTGACAAAGAAATTGCAGAGGATGATAATGAAGAAGAAGAATATAACACATCAGGAGAAGAAGAAGAGGATAGCACCTCCGTATACGAAATGAAGAAGAAGAATACCAACCTGACGGTATTGCGTTGTTGAAGAAGGAAAATGTGTCATGAAGAGCAAGTTTAAACATGTGTATACCCTTCTCAAAGGCTAAACATTACAAATTAAAACCGTAAAGGGAGATAAGGCTGCCTTAAGGAAGGAGATGTACACCTTGAGGTCTGAGAACTTTGCGATCTGGAAGGAACTCTAAGCTATATGAGGATTCTTGTCAATAGTAAGCAATTAAATCATATGGAAAGACACAAGATAAACCTCCAATATCTTAAAATAGTGTCCGCTAGAATAAGATAGTATCCGCAGCGCAATCTTAAAATAGCGCACGCTATCATATGTTAGTGCACGCTATCTTATGATAACTATTCTGTGACAGCCCGAATTTTGGTACCCTGAAATCCGTGCCATCAGCACGACCCTCTAGGCCGTGCCCTGGGTTCTTTACAATACATTGGTATATACAAGCCAAAACTGTAATTAAGGCGCACGTGCTACTCTAAACAAGTTCTCATAAAAAAAATTTCATGGTATCAAAAGGCAGTCCTTGTCCGATGCCAATTCATGGGCATAAGAACTTACCCAAACCATTGGTGATAACTGTTCATCCTAGACATTTTATCAAAAGAAACGGTATTTAAATACATTCGACTAAAGAGGCTTGACATACCAAGCCGTACCTATTACTCTCAACTCACTCTCAAAGTATGCAGTGGGTTTCCTAGAAGAATTCCTCAGGAGGAGGTTCTAACTCTTCTGTGGGCACGTAATCCAAATCCGTTGGATCAGCGTCTCCAGAAGTCTCTACTGCCGCTAGTCCTGGACCTGCGACGTATAGTCTAAAGGGGGTGAGCTACATCCTAGCTCCGTAGGGAAACAAAAAGAGCATATGGATTAACCTTCACACATATGTCAACAGTTTAAAAAGCATAAAAATATCGAGTAATCACTTATGGACAATAATTGAAATAACTGGAATAAAAATAATGATTTCGACTGTTACTTTGCATGGTTTTGTTTAATCTCCTTACTGGTTTAGTTGTGAATTTGGCCTAATCACTTAAATCTTAACTTAAGTAGTCCCCGAGCAATATAGCATCGAGCCCCGATGGAATACCCGCCATCGTCGTCTAACTAGATAGTTGTTATATGTATTCCCTGGGAATACTGCCCAAGCCCCTTTCTCATAGGTGGCAGGGTCTATTTTTAGATCTACATCCCTGGGATGTGCTATGAAAGTACGGATTTGCCGCCGTACCGCTCACGGATATCCTGTCGAGTCAGTCGTGGGTATCTAATCAAACCTTAAATAATAAAAATATCGAATGTGCTACATATAGTTATTCACCGTGATTGTGCTAATTATATTACATCGGGCCTTATCACATTACTTTACGTTTCCTTTAGTTTTCATCTCGCATCCACAGGATGCCCCTGATTTCCATCGCATCCTTCAGATGTTTACTTTATAATTTTACGTCCCCTGGGGACCTCAAGACTATCACGTTTGAAACTCACTCACACACCCTTTTTCATAATGATCATGCAGTATTTGACTATTTAATTGGATTACACTACATATATGAATTTGACGGAATAATGCACATGTTTCAAGAATATTCCCTACCTCGATGAATTTCAAAGCACGCCTTCTATTAGAGGTTTACACTTCACGATCATGCGTCAAACCTACATTTCATGTATTCAGCATATGCTTAGAAAGGTTACTAGAATCATTGGAGTGCACAACCTTCATGTTTCTTGTACCCATAATTTCAAGAACAGAGTGGTACCTCGCGTGAGCGAGCAAAATTCCTCGCTCGAGCGGTCACTTGACCTCGCTCGAGCGGTTAAATCGAGCCGCCTGAAGCTTTACTAGGGACCTTGCTCGAGCGAGCTTCCCTCTGTTTTGGGGACCGCTCGAGCGAGCCCAGAGCTATATTTTTTTTTCTATTTATCCTTGCTCGAGCGAGCCCTTTAGACCGCTCGAGCGAGGAGCGATGATTTTTGCTCCTCGATCAGATTGAGAACACTATTTCTCCCTTCATTCAGACCTTAATATCATTAAAATCATTCAACCAACATTCTTCCTATTATTTAAAACATGCCTAAGCATCTATCATGCCTTTAACATACCTCCGACGATGAGTCTCGCGCAAGTTTGATTTAAGATTCGAAATTCTACTAGGCTAATAGGCCTCCAAGGTTCCTCCTCCAGCCTTTTCTCCAACTCTTCTGCCGATTTAAGTCCCAACGAAATCCTAGTTCTTTACTAGGCTCTTCTTTTCTTTCTATCTATATTCTCCTTCTCTCTATTTAGGTTAGAATAGAGTTACGCAAGGGCTCTTCTCTCCTCTCTCTTTCACTTATATACTTATCAGTTAGGGAAATACTAGTGTGTTTCCCACATACACACATAGTGTCTACGGTTTCATTTTGGTTTCGTTGTGAAACACATATACATGTATATAGTGCATGACGTGCACGTATCCCAAAAATCTGGGGTTGTGACAGACACCCCAACTTATAAGATTTTCGTCCTCGAAAATCGACGATATTCTCGTAACCAGGTACTACTACTATTACCAGACCATGAATATCTAAAATAGTAATTGAACGGTTTGTCGCATTTCGCAACGACATGCGTTGACCATGTCAATTTATTCCCATATAGTTGAAAAGGATCATAAAATCTAGAATAATCCTTCACAAAACTTATTCAATCGTTATGTTAATCATCCACAAAATTTGTGACATTCATGTCACGACAGTTTGTAAAATACATTGACTAGGAGCCACCTCACCACAAAATGTCTCAACAAAATATTACATATTATTTTTCAAAAATAATGTGACTATCTAGTCATCATCCTCCTCATAGTCGTCGTCGTCGTCGCCGGAGCCATCATCATCCTCGTAGTCCTCGTCATCCTCATCCTCGTCGACCACCCTGGTGGTCGTGGTACCCGTTGTGGCGCTCCTCGTAGCAAGGCCGGAGCTAGACGCTCCAAAAATAGCATCTTTCATGGCACCGACGCGCTGCATGTATGACTGCGGGTAAGCCTGGCCCATGAGGTCGATAAGTAGTGCCTCCTGGAACCTCTGATGTAATTTGATCTCCCGCCCTTGCTGAAGGATCTCCCGCATCATGCCAGTGTCGGTAGTGGGTATGGGCTGTGGAACTGAGGTAGAGGGAGTGGTCGGTCCTACCGGCGCTTGATGCGTGGTTTGTCAGGAGACCTGACGGTCTCTTTTCTTGTTGACACTGGTTTGTAGACTCTTTAGGTTGCGGCTCCAGTCTTGGGCGAGATAGGGGACGACGCTATCGGTGAGGAACAACTCGTCCTCCCGGATCTTAAATCCTCCCTTCCCATTCCGTGAGTCTAGTAGTCGGGAAATCAACCGAGCATATGGTAGTCGGTTGATGGGTGGAGGAACAACACCCTTTACATTTCTTTTATAGGCATGCGCCATGCCTTTTATGATGATCATAGGTGCGTTGATCCACCTATTATAGAATGCGGTGTGTAGGGCCCGCAGAAACGCATCTCGGCGTTCTTGATCATGGCCAGTTGGGTGTAGATTCTTTTTGAAGATGATGTCTAGAAACCACATACGCGGCGGTAGTTGTGATCGAGTAATAGATTGTCCCGAAGCGGACATGCCGCCTGTGATATCGGAAATGATCGTTGGTAAATCGACGTTCCCAGAAAAAGGTGGTAGGATAAGTGGGCTAGGGGTGTAGATGTGGGGACATTTCATGACTGATGAAATTTTGGCACATCTAAAGATTAGTTCATTACCATCGATTGTGACGAGGATAGCGTCCTCGTCCACGTTCAAGTTTAGGGTTTGATAAAATAACTTCACAAGCCTCGGGTAATAACGATCCCCGACGGCGTAAGCAGGGTCTTAAGATTGTTGTTGGTGAGGAAGTCCGATGTCCATTGGGTGGACGTCGGATCCCCGAAACAGGAGGGATGTATATCCCATTCGGTTTCAAAAATTTTGGCCCCCCACCAATCATCTAGTGTGATCGGAGTGGAGGATGGGTTTGGTGATGGTTGTGAAGTTTGCGGCGCTTTGCGCTTCTTAGGTTGTGGATTTGGGCTTGAAGCCATTAGGTATCTAAAGAGCTAAAAAAAAAAAAAAAAAAAAAAAAAATCGGGAATGGGTAGATTTTACCTAAAAGAATATTTTTAACGGATCGGATTATCTAAATCCGGCTCGAATCGAACGGAAAAGATCGAAGATGACAAGCCCTAAACCCTCGCTCGGCTCCAATCCCCTCGCTTGAAGATGAAATGGCATTTTGTTTTTCCGTCATCTATATATAGTCCCTCCTCGCTCGAGCGGTCGTTAGCTATCGCTCGAGCGAGCCCAAGATGCTTTCTTTTATATGTTATGGCCTCGCTCGAGCGGTTGGTAAACCTCGCTCGAGCGACCAATAGACCTCGCTCGAGCGGTCACTACCCCTCGCTCGAGCGATGCCAAAAACCTTATGTTTATTATCTCATGTGACTCGCGCGAGCGAGTATAATTCATCGCTCGAGCGAGCCAAACGACGTTGTTCTTGTTCACACAAGATCATATCTTCACTAGTTTCTCATAGCATTTTAGAACACTACTCACGCATGACTATGCATACTATTCATAACAATTTTAGTTCCCATGAACAAATTTGTTCAAGCAAAAATAATTTATTATGCTCGAATTGTAATTGCACTTATTTGGTTCGTTTTCACTATAGTTTGATAATCAAAAAAAAAAAATTCACACTCCATCATAATAATAAAGAAAACTAGCTAGTGTCCTTGAACAAATTGGGGTATTGTTCTTTGACATCAGCCTCCCGTTCCCACGTTGCTTCTTTGACTGGATGGTTCTTCCATCGGACAAGCACTAAGGGAATAACCTTTGTTCGCAACACTTGTTCCTTTCAATCTAAAATTTCTACCGGCTCTTCAATCATGGTCATATCTTCATGCATTTCGAACGATTGGCCGCTCAGTACGTGATCAGGGTCATTGAGATACTTCCTGAGCATAGAGACGTGGAATACATTGTGTACCTGATCAAACAGTGGTGGCAATCCAATGCGGTAGGCTACTTCTCCTACTCGACCCAAAACTTCAAACGGTCCAAGATAGCGGGGACTTAGCTTCCCTCTCTTTCCCAATCTCATCACCCCCTTCATCGGTGATACTTTCACGAACACATGTTCACCCACCTTAAAGTTTATACTCGTCCGCTTGATGTCAGCATAGCTTTTCTGTCTGCTTTGAACCGCCTTTAGTCTTCCCCTGATCATGCGGACAATAGCCGCGTTATCTTCAAGTAGCTCAGGTCCCAAAACAAATTTCTCGCCAATTTCTTCCCAATTGATTGGCGATTTGCATCGTCTTCCGTACAAGGCTTCATACGGTGCCATTCCGATGCTCGTCTGAAAACTATTATTATATGCGAACTCAATCAATGATAGGTGTTGATCCCACGATCCTTGTAATTCTAACATACATGCCCTAAGCATGTCTTCAATGACTTGATTGACCCTTTCAGTCTGTCCGTCGGTCTATGGGTGAAACGCCGTACTAAAATCTAGCCTAGTTCCCATTCCTTCTTGAAATTTCTTCCAAAACTTTGATGTATATAATGGGTCCCGGTCTGAAACAATGCTACTTGGAATCCCATGTAAACGGACGATCTCTTTCATATAGAGCTCTGCTAGTCTTCCCGCCGTATACATCGTGTTGTAAGGCAAGAAGTGTGCTGACTTAGTCAATCGATCGACTACTACCCAAATGGCGTTATGCTTCCTTGTAGTTCGCGGTAGACCGACTATGAAATCCATGGAGATAGATTCCCACTTCCATTTCGGTATGGGTAGAGGCTGTAATAGGCCTGCGGGGTGTCTATGATCGATTTTCACTTGTTGGCACGTCAAACATCGCGACACGTACTCTGCCACATCTTATTTCAAGCCTCTCCACCAGTAATTCTTTTTTAGATCTTGATACATCTTTGTGCTTCCCGAGTGGATAGCATAGCTTGACTTGTGAGATTCATCAAGAATCGTTCGCCACAAATCGGCATTGTCTGGAATGCAAAGTCACCCCTTGAATACTAAGGAACCATCCTCCTTGATCGAAAACTCAGATGTAATACCTTCAGTTACATCTTGACGCATCTTTGTTAGAATTGGGTCTTTCATCTGTAGTTCTCGTATGTGTTCGAATATCACTGGTTTCACTAATATGTTGGCTACGAAGGCTCCTGTGGCTTGTGGTTGTATGTCTGCGCCACATAGCGCTAGATCCTCCAACAGCTTCCATCGATGTATACTCGAAATTAGACTAGCAAACTAGGCCAAACTTTTCTGACTCAAGGCGTCGGCCACTACGTTAGCTTTGTCTAGATGGTACTGTATGGAACAGTCGTAGTCTTTGAGGAATTCCATCCACCTACGCTGCCTCATATTTAGTTCATACGTGTAGCAGATATATCTGAGGCTCTTATGGTCAGTGAAAATTTCAAATGTTTCTCCGTATAAATAATGTCGCCATATCTTTAATGCGAATATGACTGCTGCTAGTTCCATATCATGTGTTGGGTAGTTCTTTTCGTACTCTTTCAACTGTCTTGAGCCGTAAGCTATTACCTTTTTATATTAATTTAGTACACAACCCAACCCGTTATACGAGGCATCACTATAGACTGCGAATCCTCCACTGCCTGATGGAATGGCTAACACTGGAGCTGAGGTGAGTCTCTTCTTGAGTTCTTGAAAACTCTTTTCGCACGCCTCACTCCACTCAAATCTTGAGTCCTTTCTTGTAAGCCTCGTAAGAGGTCCTGATATTTTTGAAAACCTCTTGACGAAACATCGATAATAACCTGCCAGTCCGAGGAAACTTCGGACGTCTGTCACAGTTTTTGGTTGCTCCCAGTTCACTACTGCCTCGATCTTAGCGGGATCTACTGTGACACCATGCTTTGAGACGACATGTCCCAAAAAGCTAACCTCTTCTAGCCAAAACTCACATTTGCTGAGCTTGGCGTACAATTGGTGTTCACGCAAGGTTTGTAGAGCGACTCGTAAGTGTTCTTCATGTTCCGTCTTCGATTTTAAGTAAATCAGGATGTCATCAACAAACACTACAACGCAGGAGTCTAGGTGTGGTTTAAACACCCGATTCATCAAGTCCATAAATGACGCCGGTGCGTTCGTCAGTCCGAATGGCATCACTAAAAATTCATAGTGTCCACACAGTATTCTAAATGCCGTTTTCTGAATGTCCTCGGCCCTGACTCTTAACTGATGGTATCCAGATCTTAGATCGATCTTGGAAAAATGTTTTGCTCCCTGCAACTGATCGAACAAGTCATCTATTCTTGGCAACGGATATCGATTCTTCATAATGACTTTGTTCAATTGACGGTAGTCAATGCACAACCGCATCGACCCATCTTTCTTTTTCATGAATAGAACTGGTGCTCCCCATGGAGACATGCTTGGTCTTATGAACCCTTTGTCCATGAGCTCTTGCAATTGTTCTTTCAACTCTTTCAACTTCGCAGGGGCCATCCTATAAGGCGCCTTTGAAACAGGTTCCGTTCCTGGTGATAAGTCGATCGCAAATTTCACTTCTCTTTCTGGAGGTAACCCTGGCAATTCTTCTGAAAATACATCTGGGAATTCTCGCACTACCGCTATCTCGGAGATAATATTCTTTTCTTCTTTACTTTCTTTCAGGAATGTCAAATAACCGCTATACCCCTTTCTGATTAAACGTTCTGCTCTGACTGCAGATATGAGTGGTACCTGTGTCGATCTCTCCCCTCGGAATCGAAACGATCTCCTCGTGTTAGGACGGAAAACAATAACTTTATCCTTGCAATCCACTGTCGCATAGTGATGGGACAGCCAATCCATGCCAAGGATCACGTCGAATCCTTGCATGTCCAGCAATATTAAATTTGCATTTAGTTCGTAGACAACGTGATCCTGAATGCTTACCACTACCGATTTGCAGACTAACTCTGTGTCCACTAATTCTCCTGTTGGGATAGACACTGATAACACAAAGTCCAGTGTCTCCGGAACAATTTTCATCTTCTTTGCAAATCTAGGGGTGATGAAGGAGTGGGTAGACCACAGGTCTATCGGCCTTTCGTGCGTCATGTGCTATGTAGCACCCTTTTTCATAGACTTGTAACGTACCTATAATGCATACATATACGTACATAACATATACTTTATTTAGAATTTTCTAACGCGCAACAACGGTTATAAATATACTTGTCCTAATGAACGCACATTCTCTATCTAGAATTGTATTGAAACCAAAATTCTTTATTTAAAAGAAATCTCACCTTGGATGATGTCGTGTACACTCCCTGCTTCTTGGGCGGTAACTGCGTAGGCTCTCCCTCGAACAACTGGCTTTCGTGATTGAATAGGTTGTGGCATGGAAGCTGGGGCCGTCTTTTCTTTAACTGTCTCAGGGCAATCTCTAATCATGTGGCCTATCTTGCCGCATTTGAAACAGCCTCGCATTCCCTGCCTACAATCCGCTGTTTTGTGGGACTTGCCACACTTGGCACAAGTTTCCCTTGGTGTTGAAGTAGCAGCTCTCGAAAAACCTTGGGTAGCTGTAGTCCCGCTGGAAATAGCAGGGCCCTCATACCTCATCGGTCTCCCTGATGCCAGCAACGGAAAACTTTGATGAGTAGTTTGTTGTGCGGCTCTCCCATACCCTGTCTGGAACGGTTGTCTCTGATTCGGTGCTACAAACCTCGGTTTCTTATGTACCGATTCATAGCTCCCCGTCCTGCTTGGATCAATGCTTCCTCTTCCCTGTTGTTCCCTCTGACGGTATCTATTATTGTTTTCTTCTTCGACTACTAATGCCTTACTCATTACTTCTCCATAGGTCTTCAGCTCGAAGGGCGCAACCCTTCCTCGGATGTCCGACCTTAAACCCTGTTGAAACTTCTTCGCTTTCATCACATCTGAAACTACGTAGTCTGGGGCAAAGCGAGCCAGTCTCATAAATTCTACTTCGTACTCTCTCACGGTCATCCTTCCTTGCGCTAGTTGCAAAAATTGAGTCTCCATCTGATTCCTCACAACTTCAGGAAAATATTGCTTATTGAATTCTTCTACGAATTCGTCCCAAGTCCATGACATATATGGAGTTTCTTGTTCTCTTGTTCGCGAAACGGATTTCCACCAAGGTTCAGCTTCTCCATCTAGCATATATGCTGCCCAACGGACGCTCTCATCCTCTGTGCATGTCAGTACGCTAAACACCTTTTCCATTTCACCCAGCCAGTTTTCAGCTGCCATTATGTCTGCCTGTCCTGAAAAGCTAGGAGGTCTCATCCTTCTAAACTCGGTAAATGCTGAAGCTACTGGTGGTGTAGGTCCCACTGGAGGTGTAGGTGTTCGTTGTGGTTCTGGGGCTGCATGTGCTGCCAAGGACGCTGCTTGCTGTGACATGGCAGTTGCCATTGTCTCCATTGTGTGCATAATCCTCTGACGCTCTTCTCTTTCTTCATTTCTCTCCCACACTCTATCTTGTTCCCTCTAATTTCGATCCTGTCGATCTAGATCTTGGTCTTTTGCTTGATTTTGGATTCCTCCCTGCCCACTGCCCTCGGGCATCTCCCTGTTTCCCAATGGTACCCTGTTTTTAGGTGAGACGAACCCATCTCTACTACGTAAATTCCTATCATGACCACCCCTGGGTCGGCCTCTTCCTCTAGGAAACATAACGGTCTGCATGAGAATCCACAGTCTCGTTAGTAGAAGTCCCTATATTCTGACGAGATGATAGCCAGAACTAGAAAGAAAGGCTTTGATACCAACTGTGACAGTCCGAATTTCGGTACCCCAAAATCCGTGCCATCAGCACGACCCTCTAAGCCGTGCCCTGGGTTCTTTACAATACATTGGTATATACAAGCCAAAATAATTAACTAAACAAGTTCTCATAAAAAAAAATTTCATGGTATCGAAAGGCAGTCCTTGTCCCATGCCAATTCATGGGCATAAGAACTTACCCAAACCATTGGTGATAACTGTTCATCCTAGACGTTTTATCAAAAGAAACGGTATTTAAATACATTCGACTAAAGAGGCTTGACATATCAAGCCGTACCTATTACTCTCAACTCACTCTCAAAGTATGCAGTGGGTTTCCTAGAAGAATTCCTCAGGAGGAGGTTCTGACTCTTCCGTGGGCACGTAATTCAAATCCGCTGGATCAGCGTCTCCAGAAGTCTCTACTGTCGCTAGTCCTGGACCTGCGACGTATAGTCTAAAGGGGGTGAGCTACATCCTAGCTCCGTAGGGAAACAAAAAGAACATATGGATTAACCTTCACACATATGTCAGCAGTTTAAAAAGCATAAAAATATCGAGTAATCACTTATGGACAACAATTGAAATAACTGGAATAAAAATAATGATTTCGACTGTTACTTTGTATGGTTTTGTTTAATCTCCTTACTGGTTTAGTTGTGAATTTGGCCTAATCACTTAAATCTTAACTTAAGTAGTCCCCGAGCAATATAGCATCGAGCCCCGATGGAATACCCGCCATCGTCGTCTAACTAGATAGTTGTTATTTGTATTCCCTGGGAATACTACCCAAGCCCCTTTCTCATAGGTGGCGGGGTCTATTTTTAGATCTACATCCCTGGGATGTGCTATGAAAGTACGGATTTGCCGCCGTACCGCTCACGGATATCCTGTCGAGTCAGTCGTGGGTATCCCGCCACGTCGGTGGGGTATTCTAATCAAACCTTAAATAATAAAAATATCGAATGTGCTCTACATATAGTTATTCACCGTGATTGTGCTAATTATATTACATCAGGCCTTATCACATTACTTTCGTTTCACTGTTAGTTTTCATCTGCATCCCTGGGATGCCCTTGATTTCCATCGCATCCTTCAGATGTTTACTTTATAATTTTACGTCCCCTGGGGACCTCAAGACTATCACGTTTGAAACTCACTCACACACCCTTTTTCATAATGATCATGCAGTATTTGACTATTTAATTGGATTACACTACATATATGAATTTGACGGAATAATGCACATGTTTCAAGAATATTCCCTACCTCGACGAATTTCAAAGCACGCCTTCTCGTAGAGGTTTACACTTCACGATCATGCGTCAAACCTACATTTCATGTATTCAGCATATGCTTAGAAAGGTTACTAGAATCATTGGAGTGCACAACCTCCATGTTTCTTGTACCCATAATTTCAAGAACAGAGTGGTGCCTCGCGTGAGCGAGCAAAATTCCTCGCTCGAGCGGTCACTTGACATCACTCGAGCGGTCACCTGACCTCGCTCGAGCGGTTAAATCGAGGTCGCTCGAGCGGTTATATCGAGCCGCCTGAAGCTTTACTGGGGACCTCGCTCGAGCGAGCTTCCCTCTGTTTTGGGGACCGCTCGAGCGAGCCCAGAGCTATATTTTTTTTTCTATTTATCCTCGCTCGAGCGAGCCCTTTAGACCGCTCGAGCGAGGAGCGATGATTTTTGCTCCTCGATCAGATCGAGAACACTATTTCTCCCTTCATTCAGACCTTAATATCATTAAAATCATTCAACCAACATTCTTCCTATTATTTAAAACATGCCTAAGCATCTATCATGCCTTTAACATACCTCCGACGATGAGTCTCGCGCAAGTTTGATTTAAGATTCAAAATTCTACTAGGCTAATAGGCCTCCAAGGTTCCTCCTCCAGCCTTTTCTCCAACTCTTCTGCCGATTTAAGTCCCAACGAAACCCTAGTTCTTTACTAGGGTCTTCTTTTCTTTCTCTCTATATTCTCCTTCTCTCTATTTAGGTTAGAATAGAGTTACGCAAGGGCTCTTCTCTCCTCTCTCTTTCACTTATATATTTATCAGTTACGGAAATACTAGTGTGTTTCCCACATACACACATAGTGTCTACGGGTTCGTTTTGGTTTCCTTGTGAAACACATATACATGTATATAGTGCATGACGTGCACGTATCCCAAAAATCTGGGGTTGTGACAGATTCGCTATCATGTTTCTTTTGTATTTATTCTGTATAAAGCATTTCTTCAAATCATTGATGGATTTTTGTTAAAAATGTAGGACCTAGTCCTTTCATCAATTCTATTCGACTCCTTCGTTGCTTCTGACCAACTGATTTCAGACCAATCAGCTCGGGACCCTCCGGTTGGGGACGTTCCTGTCAAAAGAATACGGACGCTCTTGCCAAGAATGTTTTGGACGCCTCGGTTCGGGATGCTGTGGTTGAGGACTAGGGGGTTGAGGCGGCCCCGGTTCCTGTGCATGTAGTCGAGGATGTTACCCTCTACACAACCTTGTTGCGAGTGCCAGACAATGTCTTTGACAAAATTGTTGATTAAGTTTTCAGTGACAGGGACCAAGGCTGTCAGAGAAGGGTAGACAACGGGTTACGACCTATAGAAGAGAAAGACTCTGGCGAAGACTGGCTCTGCCAAAAAAGGCCGATCGTGAAGAGAGCTAAGTCGGAGATTGCTGATGTTCTTGAGACAATGGAGAAAATGGTTATGCACATTTGGAACAAGCCTAAGGCAGATGATAATGTGATTGTCGTCAATGTGTTAGGTCAGGAGATCACTGTTAATAATTTATGGGTGCTGAGAGGACGTGAATGGCTTGACAATCACATACTGGATGTATTCTCCAAAGTTCTGGGAAGGAAGAATAATGCCCAACTTTCGGAGAAAGCAGACAAGAGTTGGTTCGCATCGACCACATATTTAATAAGTAAAGATAGCATCCGGCTTACAAATTGTATTTTATTATTTTCAATTATACAATATGTCAGTGATGACCCTGCTATTCAACCTTTTTGATACGCTTATCATCAGTGACCAGGCAACTTCGAGAAATTCGTATGCGAAAATTCTCTTAGTGGGCTTAGTGACATGGCCAAGTGGCAGGCTTACCACGATGAATGACATGTTCGTCATAACTCGAAGTTGCTTGAGAAGCTTTTTACGGGTTCTGTACATGGGATCGATGCAATTGACTGTGGGACGATAATGACGCTTGTAACATATTTTCCATCTTTTTAAAAGTGATTATTGATTGTAACGTCAAAACGACAGATTTCTGATACATACCTTGCAGCATTCCCACTAGGAATTGGCTATGTTGTCAGTTTCAGATTGGGTTGTGAAGATAATAGATCCTGCGGATCCAACGTTCTCAAAGAAGTTCAATCCGCATAAAGAGGCTCTACTGCAACATCTACCGTGCCTTCTATATACACTTGGACTTTCCTCTGCTCTAGGCCGACAATGGGAGCTTCGGATCATAAACAATGCTGATATTCCTCGTCAAACAAACGGTTGGGATTGCGGAACATTCGTACTGAAATACATTGAATATTTCTCTTAAGGGCAGGCTCTCGAATTCACAGAGAAGGACATTAAGCAATTTCGAGCGAAAATCGAACATACCTTGGCCACGTTCGACTAAGAATGATAGACGATTAGATTGAAGAGTTATTAAGTAATCCACCTGCTCTGGATCTAGCGAAACATTAGTTTCTTAGTAAGGTTTTTTGTAACGTTTTGTAAATTTGTATGAATAAACCTTTGAATTGAATTGAATAAACAAATTTGTCTCTTAATTATCTTTTGACAATTTTTTCCAAATTTGTATCTGTAATGTCTATAAAATGTCATCTTTAATCTGTTATAATAACGCTCTGCTACCATAAGATAGAGGAATGCTCTCTTATGATAGTACATGCTTCAATCACAAAAGGACACTATCATAAGATAGCGCCTGCTATTTTACAATAGAGATAGTGTTCGCTCACATATGATAGCGAGCACTATCTTATGATAGTGTCTGCTCACTTATATTAGCGGACTGTGATGGGGTCATGCGGCGTAGCCATTCGGGTCAACCACAAGGCCACTTGTGCTCCGCGTAGGGGCGCTACTGGGGAGAAGCCGGAGCATCGTGGCGCGACACTAAACCATGAGGGTTGCATCATCGATGGGCTCCGAGTGTGTTAATTTGGTGCTCACTTATATTTAACGGACTGTGATAGGGTCATGCGGCGTAACCATTCGGGTCAGCCACAGGGCCACTTGTGCTCCGTGTAGGGGCGCTACTGGGGAGAAGCCGGAGCATCGTGGCGCGACACTAAACCATGAGGGTTGCATCATCGATGGGCTCCGAGTGTGTTAATTTGGTGCCTGGGATGATGTGGTGCCGACAGGGCACGTGACATCTAGGTGTTATATGAGGGTTGAGACTTGGGCATGACACGGGCGCGACATGGCCAGGTGGGCTAGCCATGCGAGGCGTTGCGGTGTGAACAGTAAAGTATGTCAAACCAAGGGGTTTGAGGTCCTTCCGTCATTTGAGCCAAGTTACTGTTTTACCCTTATATAGGGAGACAAGAGTTGGGAGTCCCCTGACTCAACACATGCACTAACCTCGTGGGCTTATGTGCATACATCCAGGCTATGCTTGGAGCGTGGTCATCCTAGCTACGTCGTGTACTAGGGCCATCGTGTTGGGGTGATTTCCAACCACCTCCGTGGTACGGATTTTAATCCAAAGGGGGCTTGATATATCCTCGTCGCTGCCTATCGCTTTATCTATCGTGGTTGCCTATTACATTTTCGGTCGTCACCGTCGTCCCTGACCTGCTATGTTGCTTCGCAGGTGAAGTATTAACGCAAAGGTCGAGTTGAAGCTTGAACATGCCAGACATCATACTCTTCGTAGCATCCAGGGATCCGCACTACATTACTCAGTTGTGAGTTTGAATTAGGCTGACTTAGTGCATTGGGCGTTGAGTATCGCATGGGCTGACACTGCTGGACGAGTGCCCCGTGACAGGACGCTATCTTAGACTAAGGTCCACTCACATATGATAGTGTGCACAATCTTATAAGATAACACACACTATTATATGTGAGCGGACACTAACATAAGATAGCAGAAACTCACTTATTATGGTAGCATGCGTTATTGCTAATAAGTGGAATAATTTAAATGTTGAGAGAGACTTCAACAATATGTGCATCTCATTTTAGATCGCTTGTTTCTTACAAAAGCATCGATTATATCTGTATGTTTTACAAATTTTATATCGTAATGGTCGAACTTCACCTTCAGACCTAATCCTCATTATTTTCATTTGACTGGCTTAACGTATCGAGTGCGGAGGCAAAACCTCGGTGTCTTCTCTTAGAACGGCCCATTGGCGTTTATCGACAGTCAGAACGAAGTGTTCCTTGTAAGTTTCTTTAAAAAGAGTGATTGTGAACCACTGTTCACAGAACTGGGGAATCTCTCCGTCCCTATTCCGGTGCGATAACGCAACAATCGCATGTGAACATGACAAACCATGACAACCCATCGGCCACATGAACACATCCGTTTGTCGAGATCGAGATTATGAGTGTATTACCCCCGGCTGACCTGGAATGCATCCCGACCATAAGGAACAACATTCTTACGGCGGGCCCATCTTGAAATTTTTATTATGTGATCTTCCGTCATCAGTGTCTGCTCTCGCGTCATTTTATTATCTTTCTCTTGACGTCGAAGGTAAAATTCGGCTACTTTCAAAAGAATAGTTTCGAGCATGATCACGATCAGTTCCTCCCTTACTATCTTCAGCACACTGTTAATGCTCACGACTATATTCATCGTCAACATATCGTAATGTCTCCCTATAAAGTATGGCCACGCCCAGAATTGGTCACTGACTTATTTAATCCATCTTATACATTCTGGATGAGCTTCTTTTTTAGTCTTTTGTATAATTAGTTTAAATTTTACCTTTGAGAATGCACAGGCAGCAACCTAAAAGAGAGGTCAAAAAATCGTATCTTTATATGTATCGAATAGATTCAAAGCTAGGTGTCGCATATAATAAATGTGAAAGATATTAGGGAAAATATTATGCACAACTTCTATTAAGCCCTTCTGTCGATAAGAGATCAACACAAACTGCTCTTAGAAGTCTTCAATTACGCGACTTCCTAAAAGCCCAAGAAACTATGTCCAATGATCATCGTTCTTTTTTGGAACGACTCCAAACGCTAAGGGCAACAAATGCCTAGTCCCGTCTATGCCCATAGTTATTAACAACACTCATTTATACCGTCCGCACAAATGTGTCCCATCTACGATAAGTATTCTTTGTAAAGTTTTCCGGAAGCTTCTAATGCATGACCCAAATGCCACGAAGAACCTCTTAAAAGTGTTAGCAGGACCGCGACAAGATTATGTCTGCGTATCTTCACTGACACGTTATAGTTTGACGACATAGGACTGCAACATCTTAAATTGCTCCTTCAACTGCTTCGGATGTCATTCAACGTCATTTCTTTTCTCCTCCAAGCTTTCAAATAACCAATCGTGACACCGTATTTTTTTTCAATCTAAAAAATTATTGAAGTTAGACTCTCGTAAAAGCCCTTCAACAGTTTATAACTTACGAAAGTAGTTATCCAAGATGTTGTGGCTTGGTGATGTACACTTCTGAAGGTTGGTCGTCCGCATGTCTGTTTTGAGTGAAAAGTCTTCACGGCAAATGTTTCAAGACCCACCAACTTCGATGCGTGTATGCGCCACATACATCCCAGTTTAAAACATATTGTCGTAACTCGAAGAGGATTGGTCTTTACTGGTTGAATTTAAAAATTATTTACCATGGTAAACTCTTTAAGAGCATTTTGAAATAATTTCTTATTTCTAAACGATTGCCCAACTTGTAATAGCCCTCCTTGATATAGTTCATCATTATCCGAGTCCATGTACTCACCTTCCGAGTTATTTAGATCATAGTTTTCGTCCACCAGAGGCTAATTAATTCCCCTGTTAGCATCAGCGCGAGCTGAGGGAGTGGATGGTGCTTCATTCTCATCTGGATCACTATCACCGTCATTGCCAACTTGATGATTATTAAGTGTTTTAGTTTGCAGTATGGTTAGTTGAGGTGTGGACGCTTGGGGTGAGGTTCATAAAGGTTGAGGTGGGATTTTTTGGGGGACGGTGGGCTGATGTGTCGATGTCTCTCTAACTGTCGTTTGTTTGATTACGCTTGGTTCAGAAGGTCATTGATATGGAGTAGGGCCTCCCAAAAACGCTTCATATTGACTCAAATTGAATGCATTATTTATCGGTTCAAAGTTCGACTAAAATGATTTATTCATCAGAATCGACTCAGGACGATATCCTTGATCCTCGTTGTCTTCTCCTGTTGGAATGCCTAAAGACGGTTGCTCACGTGGCCTTCGGTATGGACGAAATCCTTCCCCATTTCCTTCACTAATCAGGGCCGAAGGATGCTCATACTATCTAACATGCTCTCCCATCGAGCAAATTCCGGGTTCCACATTCAAGTTAATTAAGGGACGATCAACTACTATCAAGGATGCACCATTATTCTTCTGTTCGTATTTATTTTCTTCATCTTCTATCATATGTTTGGGTTCCTCATCTTCATCATCTCTTAAACGGACACTTTCCTTGTATGGTCCACGATCCTCATTCGTTTTCGAGAAGAATTGAAGAGCTTGAAAAGTTGATACCATCCCAGTCATAGAAGTCGCAATTGATTTCTCGATATAGACATTTATTACACAGTCATCACTACGATATGCTCTAAATAAGTTTGCAAGATCATCGAGGTCCGATAATTTAGCAAACAATAATTCCTTTCTGATGCGCAAAGAGACCAATAGAGCAACAAAATATTCTTTTAGTCGAGTCCTACTCACCGTATACATTTTCTTCATAAATTGATGAAATGATATATTCTTTAGAACAACGACAATCCTCTTATGGTCACCCTTGTAAGTATTATCGCCTTCAAGAACGACATCAAAGTCGCAAAGGAGGGGAACATCCATTTTATAAAATATCATATTAAACGTAAATTAGCAAAAAATTAAAACAGCCTACTATATGAAGAACTGACCATTGCAAGCAAACCCTAAATCAAAATGGCCTGCTAATATATTGATAAGAAGTAGATCCCGCTAATATACCAAAGTGCACACCATCATGAGATGGTGGTTGCTATTATATAAGAGTGTGCTATCATAAGGAAGCAGCACCGCTATGGTATAATAGCGTACGTTGTTATAAGATAGCGCCCAATATCTTATCGTAGCGAACACTACATTATGCTAGCGCCGCTACTATAAGGTAGCACACACGCTCTCTCATAATAGTAGTCATTATCTTATTGTAGCGAGCATGTGACAGATTGTGTTATCAAATTTACATTCTCACTGAGATGGTTGGCTTTTGAATATTTCCGTAGCGAATACTACATTATGCTAGCGCCGCTACTATAAGGTAGCACACACGCTCTCTTATAATAGTAGTCATTATCTTATTGTAGCGAGCATGTGACAGATTGTGTTACCAAATTTACATTCTCACTGAGATGGTTGGCTTTTGAATATTTCCGTCCATGAAAATTTTCCCTTTGAAATATTCTAACAAAAATGGTGGAAAAAATCTTTTAAATAGCTATATAATCCATTTGACAAGTTATTTATGACATCGGCATGGCTTGGAGCCTTCTAATTTTGCACTTTTGTACATTTTGAAACTTGAAGGCTGTTTTTGTAAATATGAAAATTGTTAGGGTCAAAAATATAATTTTTTTCATATATATATATTTTCTCTCCGACTTTTCCCTATTTTTTATGAACCTTCTCTTCCTCCTCTTTTTCCCTACTTTCTACTTTTTGGTATTTTATTTTTTCAAAATTTTCCCTTTACCAATTTTTTTTGACTACCTTTAAATCCCCGCAGTGAATCTGTGTTTACCCTTGCTAAAACCATTGATTGCTTTGAATTCGATGATGCAAGTCGTTTTTCATCCCAATCTTTCACAAGATGCATCTTGAGATCAAGCTCTTACCATCCATCGTCAATTTTTGATTTCACATGGTATCTATTCCAAAAAAATGACCTTAACATTACATGGAACTCGTCACACTCAAATAAGATCACTTTTTGGGATGTGTACCATATGAAATAAAAAAACATATCGTCTGATAGCACACTCATGATCTCAAGATCCATTATTTGAAAGATTGAAATGGAAAACAATTTGCATCGTTGGATGCAAATCAGTCAATGCGTTTCAACGTAGGTGAACTCAAAGATTCAGTGGGTGGAATTAAAGGTACTCTTTTTTCTTTTTTTTGTCATTTTCCTTTTCCCAATTTATTCCCATACTCTGAGGCATACTAACTAGAAGGGAGCCATTACTTGCACACAATTTTCAAGTGATTGCACCAAATTTAAAGAAAGACTTGGTATTTAAGGGACATGTGATATGTAAAAATGTAATATGCCGTCTTGTAAAAATGTAATATGGGCCGTCTGATTTGAAGTTCATGATCAATAGATCTCTGATACATAAAATTAGAGCAAAACACGATACTTGTCATATGATCTATTGTAGTCAATTGTTGAATTATATAATAGCCTTCAACTTTATTTAATCAAAAGATGAAAATTATATTTTGTTTTAATCTTTTGCAATAAATCAATGGCCTTCGAATCAAGCGGCTTATATGGTATTTTTACATAGTAAAGGTTGCCAAACTTGCATGTCTTGTTTTTAAATTCTGTGCAATCGCTTGAAAAGCGTATGCAAGTAATGGCTCCCCAACTAGAAGGGAGCCATTACTTGAAAGCAATTTATATCGATCTGGAACATCCACGTGGCAAATCTCTGCTTCAGTGGAACACATTTCAAATAGGATGCTAATTAGGTTGTACGGTTAGGATCATCAGATTAGCATGAGTTTTGGAATGTAGAGCATACTTCATCGTCAATCGATGTAGCCTATAATAGCCCGAAACCATGAAAAGTACAATGCACAAGGTATATATATCATATGAAAGACAACTATGGAGGATGATACTTGAGAGTTGACATCCGTTCACCTTACAAGTGAGATACAAGATCATTGATCAGGACCATCCACGTGGATGATTTACAACACATAAAATGATATCGAAAATATAATTTTTAACTATCTGATCAGCTGAGTTCTGTTAGTTACTGTTGAACCGTTGGTTTTACTCCCAATTATTGAATGAAATCGAATGGACATGATCTCCTACACGTGTCCATCGATCTGGACCGTACAAATGGCAGCTGGTGGTTTGGTGGCCCGTCAGAGCCAATACATAAGGAAGATCTGGCGAAGGCGACGTGATGATATGTGTGAACTGTGAAGAAGTAGAAGAAGCTTTTTAGTCTCTATCTATGCAGAATGCAGAGATAAAAAAGGGTCTTTTAGGGTTTCCCGGAGCTCTTTTTTGGTAGCTTTGATGGCGATCGCACGTTTTCTGGTACCTTTCTGTGTTTATTAATAAAATTTGGAATTCTTTGCAATTATATTTTGGAATCTGGGGTTTTAGACGGATTGCAGGCAATTTATGGTTCTGTCGATGATTTTTTCTGCATACATTTCCAAATTTTGGTTATTCTAGTGAAATTCGTTTTTTGTTTAGGATTTGTGTCTGGTTTTGATGAATTTTAGGGGATTATAAATTTCTAATGGAGAAGATAGAAATCGAAGATATGATACGTCATAGCGTGATACTGTGTTTTTTAAAAAAAAAAGATTAGATTTTGATTCTTCTTTTCGCAATTCTCACTGAATGCTAGAGCCAAAATTCGATTTTTACCTGGTTGGTGAAAGATTTTCAAATCTCTGGTTCCATTTTATTCATTATTTTTATTTTTATTTTATTTATTACTCTTAATGAAAGGTATTTGTAGAGACTTTTTTTTTTTCCTGTTCCTGTTGATGGCTTGGTAGTGATATTTTTCACTCTGGTTGGATTTGTTTATTGTAATGCTTGATTGTTACTTCTGTAGCTTTAGGGTTCTGGACTTGTTGTTTTAATTTATTGGTGTGTTGGTTTCAGATTTTGTCATGGAATATTTGTGTTTATTAATTTCTGTTTATCTGAAATGGCATACTTAATCCACCTCTGCTTCTAGCAGTTTTCTGCACTTGAATCCTCTTTCAAGGTATTGGTGCCTTTTAACATCTCTCTTTCTTTAGTTTGATCCATATCTGTGATGTTTGAGCTGATTACATGTTTTGGAAGCTTATTTTGATGGTTTTATTTTGTTTTTTGGTAAGTATGTTTGGGTTGGCACATACCTGATCGGCTGATCCGCTGTTCGGCTTTCAAAATTTGGTTCACAGATCGACACTGACCGAGTGAAATTAAGAGGAATAAAAACCCAAATTTGGCTTGAATCAATTTGTAATTTTTTTGGATTGGTTGCGAATTTAGTAACTATGAACCTACAGGTTGCGAAATGTAGTTTTCTCCTCCTTTCCTGTTTTTATTTTATTGGCATAAATGGGTCATTGAGAAGTCTAGCTTTCTTCCTTGATTTTCAATTTTTCATATGCATCTCACAGTTACCTGCTTTCTTCCAATTATTCCAAAACCTTACATTGCTTGCTAAATGCACCTGAGATTATGTTTGTTTTGTTATACTAACTGTTACTTCATATACTTGTTTCTACCTACCACTCACACCTTCATAAATTTTGGCATATAATAGTGAGAACATATACTTGTTAACTATCTAGCATCTACCCCTGCTACGATCCATAATTTTTACATTAAATAACCAGCTCACTCTTCAATTCTTCATTCTCATTCATCGCCATCACTTCCCTATTATTGTGCTTCCATAACATGTCCTTCTATTTATTATTTATTTCATAAACATTACATGTGATTTCAGTTAAATTTTGCAGTAAACTACACATTCCATAATCCTAATGTCTTAACACTCTTTGATGCCTCTAGGTATAATACACGGGTACCAAGATTTGGAATCCAGTCCTGCCACACATGTCTTCAATCCATTAAAGAAACATTGCTTCAAACATATGATCAGGAACAACATGGTTCAGACATCGGAGGTCATCGATGGCGGTGGAAATCCTATCAGGGTAGGGACCACTGGGACAATCGGGTCCTTAATGACTCGGGAATTGGAATCCCTGAAACACGATCTGCATAGACCAATTCCCTGTCGAAAAAAACCTCAAACAATCCCAGTCTCAGTTCCATGTGGTTGTACTACTCCTAGAAAGTCACAGTTGAAGAGAAATTCCCTTAACGAAGCTAGCAGTAGCGGCAGCAACAGTAATCATAGAAGCCCCCGAAGTACCCAGAAAACAAAACACAACCTCCAAAAAAATGAGCACCAAATCCCGATGCTTACTTCGAACGGTGTTAAAACAGTGAGAAACCCCAACAAAGAGAAACTAGAGAAGAAAGGATCTTACATTGTTGAAATTGTGGATATAAGCTGTGGTAGTAACACTGACAAACCATGGTCCAGCCCCATAACCAGCCGGCTCAAGAAGCTCAGTTTCTCCAAGCTCTCTGAAACTGTGGTCTAATTACACTGTAACTTCTTCATGTCACTATTCAAGTTCTTATAACTATACCCGGGAATTCTCCCCCTCCGATTGTTGTTGTTGTTGTTGTTATCTGCGATATCCACCACAGAGCAGATGCTGGGTAGGAACCCGCCTACTCTCTTTTTCTTTTTCTTCGATGTTGCGACCGGGAACCCGAGTTTGGGTCTAGTGCTGTAACTACCACTGGTCGATGCCACAGCTATAAACTGATCTGACAATTTCCGCGAACTACCTTGGCGATCTAGATCAAATCTTGTGAAGTATTCTATTTCTTGCAATACAAGGGATCCAATCGTGCCTCGTGTGCCTATCTCGACAGGCGCAGTTGTCGCCATTTTTAGGGAAAATGGGCAGCTTGGGTGTGGGTTTTGTATTTGTTTGGTTGGGTGGTTGTTTTGCAGGCTAGAAAAGGAGTAGTTCTAGCCTTTTGGGTCTTGTCTTTGTGGGCTTGCTTTTAACTTTGGGGCATTGGATGCTTGCCTCCTATATGCATATTATCACATAAGCGGACAGCATGCAATTTCAAAGATTCGGTCATCATATTCTTGTGTTTGCAATTAATAAAGCATAGGTAGCTCAAACTATCTTTTCACTTTATTTATAGGTGTCGCTTACTTATCTCTAAGCTAGATATAAATGAATCTAATACCATCGAATTTGTGATCGGCATTGTTGGATATGCTTCCTTAACATCAGGTATACTGTCTGATCATGGATCTTGAAGGGTTGGGATCTGTTATAACTAGCTTAGATATGAGTGTTTAACATTTTGTAAGCAAGATAAGAGTTGGTGAAACTGTTTTGTTTGTTTGGTGGGATCTTTTTTGTTTGCTTTGCTTTGTCGTTTTTTTTAGGTAAAAGCGTCATGGGTTTTATGCTGTGGCCATGTTCTTTCACTTTTCTTTTCCTTTTACTTTTCAGAGCTTATTTTCAGCGGTTGAGATCTCTTTGCGCATATCATGGTTTATGACTTTCAGGGCGTTGAAAGAAAGGGCACGTTTGATTGTCATTAAGGATGCTTTTTATCAGTTATAATTGTGCCCTTGACCCAAATTCTTGTTTGATTGGTCTTCCATAAAACACGTTTTACCACTTTTTCCTTTCCATTATGCATTTTGTTATGTCCTCATGGTTACGTGTAAAGACTAATTAAAACGTGTCGCTAGAGTTACTTGCAATTATATGCACAAAGAGATCTCGACTGCCCAAAATAAAGTAGGAAAAATTGAAAGGGTCACTTAGCCCTCCCAAAGGACACCCAAGAGCTAACCCCTCTCAAGGGGATTTTTGTTTGGGTGACTCTGGCCAGTCCATGATCTAGCCGAGTTGCAGCACTCAATCTCTATTTATAAAAGAGCCTATAATAGAAAAAGGATTATCTCTATGATATAGCATCCAAATAGAATCATCTTAATGAGCCAATGTTGATCACTAGGGGCAGAAAACAACCCCATTCACGGATTTAAAGGTAGAGTTGATATTCAAGCTATCACTTGCAGTCTGTTGATGATCTGCATCCTCTTTTTTCCCTTTTTGTAAAATGATACCACACACAGGAAGACCTCTTCAGCCTAAGCTTCGTTCTTTCCGAAGAAAAAATTGACACTAGTAATATGCTCTAATGGGAATCACCAAGGATCAAAAAATCGGATTTCATTTTAATTTTGGTGGGGACCGAAGCCGAAATCTTCATCCCATACAGTTTTAACTGATAATGCCAAAATTTTGAATTTCGCCCGAAATCTTCAATCCCATACAGTTTTAACTGATAATTTGAGGTTTTCATTTCGGTTTCGGTGGGGACCAAAATCGAAATATTTCGGCCTAAATTTGAAACCGAAATATTTTGGTCGAAATTTTGAACCATGGAAATCACAATTGATGACTGCAGTTTCAACTCGAAGGTCGCTAATTTTGCCGCTGCTGCCAATGGGGTGATGGCTATGCCAAAAGTTTCTTGAGTTGAGGCTTGTGGTCCCTAGGCCCTTCTTTTTTTTTTTTCTTTTTAGTTCCTTGAGATGTTGAGCTGCCAATGGGCCTGAAGGTATTTTATTTAAAGGTTTACCCGATAGGGTCCAAACCTTTTACTTTTTACCTGACACGTTCAACAATTCATTATTTACGAAACAAGGTCAGGTCAGGTATAAAAATTTGACTTGTGCTTAAATTCAAAGAATTTGACATGTGCTTAAATTTGAATTAAGTGTAAAAAAGAGTTAGAAGAAAATGCCCTTATGTTCAATATGAGACTAATTTGTCCCATATGAGACCAACCAGTCCCGTGATTTAAAAATTGGACCGGGCCGGCCTGTCCAACCCGGTTCAACCGGAACCGAGAGCATAGCTGGTTCTATCAAATCAAAACCGAAAGTTTTGACTTTTTAGGGTTCAAACGGTGAACCATCCAGTATTTTGGTGAATTGCTCAATTCATTTGGTTTACAAAAAAAAGTCAGATTTATTTAATTTTCATTTTTTCTTATTTTGAAATTTAAACATCTTTTTTATTTTATTTTTAGTATGAAAATAACTTAAAATATCTAACTTATACAATTTACATAAATAGTTTAGAATAAAAAAGGATAAACTTTAATTTAATTAAAATTTTAAAAAAATATTTCAAAACAAGGCAAGATTCCTAAGTTAACAAGGATTCCTTTTATAAAAAAATATATATATATATATATATTTGTAGCTATATTCAAAATTAAATAAATAATAAGATAAAAAAACAAAAAAACTTAAACCATTAGCATCCTATGACTAAAAAAAACCTAGGAAAAATGATGAAAAAATAATAGAAATTTTCTTGGTGATTAAAAAGTTAATGAGTTCTGGAATGTCATTTTTATATAATTATTTTTTACTATGACATAAACGTTCATTAATCTTTAATAAACATAAAAAATATTAAATATTTAAATATTTTATTATTTTTCATATTTTAAATTTTTATAAATATTTATTTCAATAAAATTTATTATTTATAATATTATATATAAATGTTGTTGAACTGATCTGGTTCAACCCAGTCTGACCCGGTCCGACTGAACCGATGCCCCCGCCAGTTCGGCATCCGGTCCGATTTTAAAAACATTGGACCAGTCTACTCTAAGACCAATCGGTCGGTCTCATAAGGGACTGATAGTCTTGATGGGGCCCATATAAGCCGAATCGATCAGTTTCATATGAGACTCGATTGATGAATCTCATATGGGACTTAGAGAATTTTCTTATGATTCAATTTTTTTCACTTAATACAAATTTAAGCACATGTCAAAAAATTTAATTCAAACATAAGCATTTGTCAAAATTTTCAAACCCAATTGGCAATAGAGAAATGGACCCGACTCACATGACCTTCATTTAAGCACCAAAATGGTTTTTAAATGATCCTACACCATCACTGGTACAAGATGTGGGTGATCTATACCATCATAGTGGTAGATCATACATTCAAGTGAAATAGGGCCAAAAAAGGTGTTTATTGAGATTTAAACCATCCCATTCATAGGTTATAATATCAACTATTGTTTCTAATTTTAATGACTGATATTAAAATTCATCAATCTCACGGCTCACGGCTCACCTTCACTTATAGGCATGTATTTTTGGGCTGACATGTCCTAGTTAAAAATGTCCGCCACATGGTAAAACACACTTTTACTGGTGGGAGATAAAAAGTCCATTATTACTAATGGAAGATCATTTAAACACTATGTTGCATGTTGGGGTTTAAATGTGGTCACGAGCCATTATTCCTATCAAAATATAGGTAAAGGATGTGGACTCTGTTTGATAAATAATTAATTGTTGGACCCTCTAAGGTAAGTAACGGAGATATTTGACCCTTGCGGGCAAATAATTCGTGTTATTTATATAGTGCAGTACATGGTCGTTTTCCCAAATAATAATAATAATAATAATAATAAACACGCTGTTGGTTATGAAAAACGTTTAAGTGAGGGCTAAGCGAATTTACAACCAATAAGGTGTTTGATGAAGGCCGCTTATTGAAAGAGGTGTTTCCTGGAAAATTACTTGATCCAAATGCAAGCCTGAGCCAACAAAACATTACTCAATATACTAAGGCCCCGTTCAGGTATTTTTTGGCTTTTCCTAGAAAAGCTCTGAATCCTGACAACTCAAATTTCTACTGATTCTTAGTAGACTCTGATTCCTGTCTTTTCTCATATGTGTTCTTAAGTTGCTCTGATTCCTGATTTTTCTCATAAAAATTAATTTATTAATCATTCTTAAGTTCTTCTCTGAAAAGTTCATAATCGTTTGAATCGATGATTGTGCTACCGTCATACGAATGTAAATCATCGAACTATTTATCATACTCGAGTTGCGCTAAAATTGTATGGGCGACCAATCCATGCGATATAGTACTTATTGGACGGAAAATATTACATACTCAAGAAAGTACCTTGGTTGCTATCATTCATGGCAATTTACCGGGTTTATTAGTCTCGTACATTCAAAATTGGCTCAAGTAAAAAGCCAAATTGTAGAAAAAGCGACATAATCCTTCAATCGTTGACTACGAGGTAGGACGGTCGTCACCCTCGTCCTCGGAAGAGTACGAGGCAGTGATTGTATGTCTAAGAGAACCAGTTTGGTCGCTCCAATTATCATCTCGAACATGTTGCAAGGGAGGCTCCCAATCGGGATCCAACTCCTCCTCCGTAGGACTGTCAACGGGTTGGGTTTCAACCTGGGCCCGGCCCGGATGGGTCAGGTTCGGGCCCAATATTTTTAGTCATTTAATAAACGGGCCGGGTCGAGCTAAGCCAGGATAAGAAATAGGTTCGGGTTCGGGTTGCAAAGTAAGGCTCGGCCCGATAAGATGAGGTCCTTATTAAAAAAAACTCTTAAAAAATACTAGAAATCCGGTGTGGATAGTTAATCGGGCCAGGTTCTAGCTACAATATTTAAAAATTGAGCTGAGCCCGGCTAGGCCCGATTAGATATTGGGCTGGGTTCGGGCCCAAATTATATCCTCAAAAATGGGTCGGGTGATAAACTCGGCCCGGCCCGTTGACAACCCTAATCCTCCGACTCAATCATACGATTGAAAGTATTAGCCCATAGCGGGGTGTGCGCAGGCAACAGTCAGTGGTGGAGCCAAAGATGGCCTTGAGATCATGAGCATACAATCATCTAGTCGATTTTTTATTTCATGGGGTGCACACCCAAAAAAGTGAATTTAAAATCAATTTTAAGCTTGCACGTGATATTAAATTCACTTTTTTGAGTTGTATGCCATGTGGCCATCTGATGGTACGCCCATGATCTCAAGATCGATCATATGAATGATTGAGAGGACAAACGATCTCCATCATCTGATTCAATACAGTCAATGAATTTGAGCGTGTGTGAATTCAAACATTCGGTGGGTGGATTTAAAGTTACTCTCCTTTTTATCCTTTCCCCCTCTCAGTAAATAACCACAATCTCTCTTTCAAAGTATCGCGGTTCTCGCATAACACCCCCTATTCAACTGATTTCATCCAAGGATCAAAATTTCGGTTTCCCGATACGTATCGTTTGAGCTCAAAATCGATACGTATCGGTACCGGACGATACCGAACGATACATTCAATGTATCGTTCGGTATAATGTATTAGACATGACCGATACGGTACATTGAATGTACCGTATCGCTCATGTTTGATACCGATACGTATCATCCGATACGTATCAGTATCGGACGAAATATTGGCATCGGCACTGATACGTATCTTCACCTCTAACTTTCATCAACGTTAAATTATAAAATATCGATTCCACCGCCTCAAGAGAGTTCAATAGATTATTTTAACTGTAGTGAGAGTAGGGTATGGGTAATTAACCAAACCACGATTATGTTAACCCAAGTATGGTTAGCAAGCAGTTTATATTCAGAGAGCTTTGACCCTTTGATGTGTCTGAAAGTAGAGAAAGATAGAGGTGAAGATGGCTGTCTCTGTGAAGATGATGTTGGGAGAAGGATACCAACAATTAGCAAATCTGATGGTCCACGTTCCACTGTGGGGCCTCTTCGACTAATCAACGGTCGGGATGGCATTCCCTATGCCTGTAAGAGGAGTCGCTAACAACAACTCGTCACTCGATTATCCCCCCTTCATGTTAGGCAATGCTTTTATTGCGTTACAACGATTCCTACTGTCAAATGATATTGTAGGTGACGACTCGGAGTCGGAAATATCGGATCGGGAGACCGGTATACTGGTGAACACTTTCTTCGGCTATGAGTTTCGGATGCACGAGTTTAAAGTGAGGTGGCGTGCTCGTGGACGGCCGCACGACTGGACCGATGGCGGTGTGCACAGGGAACACAACTGTCTTCTGTTGTGCTTCAGTTGCAGCAGTTTCAAACTGCCATTTATAGCCGTTGGAAGGAGAAAGTTGAGAGGGTAATGACTTGGTGTATATCAAGCGAGAACTATACTCTTTATAAGTCAGAAACAGAGCTGTTCTGCCCAAATATCTTAGAAATGGAAACGTCGTTTTCACTCGGAAAGTAGCCCACCAGAACTCACGAACGGAGGAAAAGAGCAGAAATGCTCCGAAAAGGGGTGCTTTCTGAGGGAAAACTCGGAATCCTCGTCTTTCCTGACATCCGAACGAGGCCTAAGACACTGTAAAAGTATATGAGAACATTGTCATCGAGTGACTAGATGAACCAAGTAATTATCATTACACCGAACTATCACCCTTCAAACTCTTGAACTGCGACCACAAACATGAATTTCTGTTGAATCATACTGTCAAACCAAGTAACTATTATATATATATATATATATATATAGGCCCGGGAGAATGCATCGGGCGTACAAATATCTCTGCGCCTATTGATATGGGCGTTACACGTAACGCTTTTTTGTGAAGTGATGGTGGCATGAAATCCACTTTAACTAGGGTTGGTTAAACTTTTAAAATATTGTAAAAATTATATTCCCTTTCAACCGTCATTCTCTCATCCTCTCTATTTTTCCAAGAAAGTGTTAAACTTACTTTTTCATGTATATTTTTCTCAAAAAGTGTGATCGCGCGGTAGAAAAGCGCTAGCACCTCGACAACGAAGCGCCGACACTCCGGTAGAGAAGTACTGAACCTCGAGAGAGAAGCGCTGGAACGGGGTGCCGACACCTCGATATAGAGGCATCGGCGCCTCCATATCAAGGTGACAGCGATTCGTTATCGGAGTAGAAAAAAAAGCGGGGTGTCGGCGCCTCGCTACCGAGGTGCCAAAAAAAAAAAACAGGATGTCAACTGTGACGTGGTCAATATTCTGGATACTAGCAGGAAGGCGTGTGAGTCTTGGAGTTTGGGTTGGTTGGCTAGCACGAGGCATCAGGCCTTGGAGCTAGGTGTGTGACACGGGAGCACAGAGGCGTGCAGGCCTTGCGTCGCGTGTGTGCTCTCTATATATATGACATAGATGGGCAGTATGTCAAACCAATACGTTTGAAGTTCTCCTGCTATTTGGCTAAAGGTGTTATTTAGCCATATATATGGGAGAGGAGCTGCGGAGCTACTTCCATACACATGGGGCCTTGTGGCACTATAGGGTGCATAGTGGTCTCCTAGGTCTGTAAGGATAGGCTTAGGACGTTGCTTCGGCAATGTCATATGTCACCCGAGCGAGGTTGCTATGTGCCCGAGTTATGCGTCGCGACACACATAGGTTGGCCATAAGGGAGACATTCGTGTGTTGTGGGATTCTGAGGAACACATTGGTATGGGGGTCGAATGCTTGATATGTCATGGTTGCGAGAGCCACACACGATGGTGGGCTTGATTCAGTATGACAGCGAGACATGATCGAATGAGACGACATAAGGAACTACATGCTATTGTTGCACGCGAGGTACTAGTGCATGATACAAGGTGAAACTTGAACAACCCAAGTGAGGCACAAAAGTACGAGGATGCGCGTTGCAAAGAGACACGATACGTTAGTATGACGGGCGAGTGGTATCAAAGTTGATGAGGGTTAGGCTGACCTCATTCTTGTGGCATCGAGGCGCCACACGAGCGTGACAAACGTATGTTGGAATGTGCCTTCGCGACAATTGGTATTAGAGTCAAATCGATCCGGAAGGGGTGATGTTGGAGAGCTAGTTGAGAGGTGAAAAGACCTTAGGACTAAAGAGTCAGGTTGATCTGAAAAGGATAATGTTAGTGAGCTAGTGGGAAGGGTGAGGACCTTAGAGCTTGGAAAACAGAGGGGTGAAGGCGTTACCGAGGTACTGTGGTGTTTCGAAGGCAGAATTTGATAGCGAACTCTTAGGTGAAGACGAAAGTTGAGGGACTAGAGCGAGCAGTGTGCTTGGTGAATGGAATGGTGATGGATAGCGCTAGTATGGATAGCGAGAAGAATCAATGTATTTCTTGTTTGTATGAGAAGTTAACATAGCTTCATGCCGAGTGCAATGCGGATGGGGCTGAGTTTGAGCTAGCGGGGAGGAACCAAACCTCGATGCTAGGTATTTAAGGGGACTTTGCATGGGGTGAAGACGAAGGTCGAGGAATTAATGTAGGGGTGTTGAGTGTCAACATGGGTGTTGATATTATTAGGTTGGGAGGAGGTGGCGTGGTCATTCCCTTATGATTATGGCGTCAACGATGGCGTTGACATTATAGAGTGGTGGAGAATGTGACGGGGTCAATACTTTAGGTACTATCCGAAAAGCGTGTGGGCCTTGGAGTTTGAGTTGGTTGGCTAGCACGAGGTATCAGGCCTTGGAGATAGGTGTGTGACGCGTGAATGCAGAGGCATGCAGGCCTTATGTCGCGTGCGTGTTCTCTATATGTAATGCGTAAAGGGACAATATGTCATACCAATATGTTTGAGGTTCTCCTGTTATTTTACTAGAGGTTGTTTAAACCATATATATGGGAGATGAGCTACGGAACTACTTCCATACACATGGGGCCTTATGACACTATAGGGTGCATAGTGGTCTCCTAAGTTTGTAAAGGTGGGCTTAAGACGTTGCTTCAACAATGTTATATGTCACCCGAGCAAGGTTGTTATGTGTCCGAGCTATGCGTCGCGGTACACATAGGTTGGGTATAAGGGAAGCACTCATGTTCTACGTGAAATTCTGGGGAGCACGTTGACATGAGTGTTGGATGCTTGATGTGTGCTGGTTGCAAGAGCCACACACCCTGGTGAGCTTAGTTTAGTGTGATAGCGAGATATGTTTGAATGAGACAATATGAGAAGCTACATGATACTGTTGCACGCGAAATACTAGTACATAATATAGGGTGAAGCTTGAGCAAGTCAAGTAAGGCACGGAAGTGCAAGCATGCGTGTCGCGAAGAGACATAATGCGTTGGTATGGTGGGCCTTGGTGAGAAGTTTACCATGTACGGGAGTTCTCGTCATCTTGGCGGGTGGTATCAGAGTTAATGAGAGTTAGGTTGGCCTCGTTGTGACATCAAGGCGCCGCACGAGCGTAGCATAAGTGTGTCGGAATGTAACCCCGTGACATAATGCTTCTCTCCCGGAGTGTCAGCACTTCTCTACTGGGATGTCGGCGCTTCGCTTACGAGGTGTTAGCACTTGGATACTAGACGTCAATATCTTTTGAGTAAAATATACCTGAAAAAGTCACACTTTCTTAAAAAATGAATATAAGAGAGAAGAAAGAGACTTTAAAAAATTCAGAATGATGACGGAAGGGAATATAACTTTCAAAATATTTTAAAATTTAAACCCTAGTTAGTAAAGTGAACCCCATGCCACCCATCACTTATAAAAAGACGCTAAATGTCACGCCGATATCAATAGGAGCAGAAATATCTCTACACCTAGGCACATTCTCCCCTTAGCCATATATATATATACACTTAACTATAGCGTTTCAACGCTATCGAGTGCCGATATTTTTCGAGTAAAATATACCTAAAAGGGTAAGTCTGACACTTTCTTAAAAAAAAGATGAAAGAAAAAAAAAAAGCTTTAAAATAATTCAAGAATGACGACTGAAAGGGAATATAACTTTTAATAACCCTAGTTAGTAAAGTAGGCCCCCATGCCACCCATCACTTCACAAAAAGGCGCTACGTGTCACACCCATATCAATAGGCGTAGAGATATCTCTACAGCCGGACGCATTCTCCCAGCTATATATATATACATTTTTTTCGAACTTTGATCATATTTTAAACGGTGGATAAGATGTATTTTATAAATATATATATATATATATATATATATATATACACACCATCTTTTGAGTATTATCGATGGATAATAATATCTGGGTCAGCAGGAAGAAATAGTGGTGTTTTTTTTTTAGAACCCCTCTGATGTACGATGAGCACTCACCAATGATGATCAAAACCGTGGGCCATTGACAGCAAACACTGAAAAAATAAACAATTCATCCAACATTACCCAAGGCAAAGAAACCAAAGAATTTGAATTTATTGGTAATAATAAGAATAATTACACAGTTTGACATTAGATGCACACTAGATACACACAAACCTCAACACCAACTTTGCAAAGATAGGAACCAACCCACATATAGCAACAAAGATTATATATAATATTGAAAACCATCTGTACCATGGAATCCAAACCAGATGACAAACTACTCACTCTGAGTAATACAATGTTATACCATTACCGGAGGTCCGGAGGGAATCACACAGTGGAATCAATTCCGAGAGATCGAGTCTGATGCTTAAGCCACCAATATTATGATGAGAATGAGTAGAACCACCCCAAAAATCAATAAGAGCAAGCAAGCCTGCACAAATAAAGGATTATGGTTGACAAAAGGGTTTTATAGGCTAGATAGGCGAAAGCTAAAAAAAATGTCACATAATTTACCATAGACGAATTTGATTTTTGGGTCTTTGATGCTTTTGTGAGTTGGGATTTTGCCTGGACAGTTGCCGCGTAGGAGTTATCAATGTTAGAATCGATGTCATCTGCAAGGCAGTACGAATATTTGTAAAGTGGTGAAAAGATGGACCAAAAATGTACAGCTGGGATAAGATAAACTCCCACCAATCATAGCTCCTTGTTCATGAACCAGCACGGCGAGGTCCTTGAAAATCTCATTCACCTCACCGATCTGCTGCTGGATCTCATTGATACCTTGCTCTCTTTCCTCTATGATGGCTTCATTGAAAACAATCTCATTATCCAGTAGCAAGACCTCTTGTCTGCAACACCAAGCAAGTGGTTCATTATGAAGATGAACACAGCTAAATAGGAAAAAATGTCTCTTCTGAGTTCCGACACAAATAAAAAGACCCACTTTCTCACTAGCAATTCTCGGACGGAGTCTTTATACTTTATAGTGCAATTGGAATCAAGCTAGAATCTCAAGTTATGATTTTTGTGGGTTCAAAGAGGAGAGTGTTATTGGAGATTGTTCTTGTGTTAAGGGTGCAAAATTGAAGAGTTCCGCGGCTTCTGCCCCTAACTTAAGTACTTCCTTTGGCTTACATTAATGTCAGATGCTTAATGGGAAATGGTTGCGCAAAGGCTGAAAATTGAGAGAGCTCACCACGTAGACAAAACAAATATCTCCCTTCGGGAGAGGTATGACATTGATTAGGTTTACCCTTGTGAGGTTCCCAATCTATTACATGGTTCTATTTGTAACTCTGATGGTGAGTTAATTAGAAAGGATTTGAAGGGATATTTTTGTGGAAAGTGGGAGAAAAAAAAGCCCCAACCATCATCTAAAGGATTGGAAACAGGTATGCAAGTCTAAAAGATTGATGAATTGAGGTTGGACAAAGTATGAGCAAAGAAAGCTCCTCTTCTCAGTAAATGGCACTACGGGTATGGTGGATCAGGAATATCTATGGAGAAGGGCTGTTTGTATATATATTGGGGTGTTGGAAATTTAGATGCTTGTGAGGAGATGCAAGGAGGATATAGGTCAAGGTGTTGGGTGAAATTAGTTGGTTTGGGGACAAGCTCTTTTTTTTTTTTTTTTTTTTAAGGGTGGGGGTAGTTATAAAGGTCATGGAGAGATTTGTTTACAAGCTCTTAAAAGGGGTAACTGGATTTTGGAGGATCTTTGATTTTGAGAGGTATTATAGGTTATCCAATACCTTGTGGTCTAATACGTAAGAAGCTACTAGTCATTTAAGGGTTGTTTTGTTCAATCGGGTGAGAACATGGTGCTGGGCATTTGTGTTGGAAGTGAAGTAATGAGGAGAATGATATGTTTTAGAGATCATAGGTACTGCAGACAAGGTTTATGTCCTCATGATATGTTGTTAGAATGATTCAGTACTCTAGACAAGGATTGTGCTTGTAGGAACTAGTCAAATGCACGTGCCTTGAGGAAATGGGTTATTAAAGGTATTTTTCATCATTTCTCAACTTAGTATTCTTCTCTGCCGAACAACACATGCCCTTCTCCATGAGACTAAGTTTTAGGAGGATTCACTCCCTCAAGAATTGAAACCATTGTTTATCTGCACCCCATTCTGTGTGATGTCCAAGTCTGACACTCGTTGGGACCTTAGTTACCGGAACCAGCACGAAGCGTATAGTAGGTTTCGAGCGGGAGCGTCATCAAAAGCTTAAAATTACAGTATTTTATGGTTGGAAGCAGGAGCGGGATTCCGAAGCGAGAGCAGTACGCTAAATTAAAAATTCCTGCTACTAGGGTAGGGACTCTTCAATACATTATAATCGAGGTTGGTTGTGATTTCCCCTCATATGATTTCCTCTATTCCATTCCTTTTAAATAAAACCAACATTAAAAAAAAAATAGTATAGAAAATTTCTCGCTCATCCACAATACAATGCATTCATGAGCAAAACAAATTTCGCTTCTTAATCGTTTTCTCCTCTGTAGTTGGTATCTTAATTTTACTGACAATAAATAGAAAGTCATACTCGTGCACATGATAGCTTTTTTATGAAATGCACAAATCTACATGATTTCTAATAAAGTTTCTGGAACTTGTTTCATCATATGCTTAGCAGGGGAAAGTGCATAAGAATGACTTCCAGATCCATTTTCAGTAAAATTAAAAGATCAGCTAATTATAAATAATAAAATAATGTGAGAAGCAAAATTGTGCTCAATGCGCACATTGCTTGCATTTTAGAAGCAAATAAATCTGCAGAACTCATGTTTATGTATGATAACTGCAGTTATCAATTTTTTGAACATATATAGAGCATGCAAAAAAATTACAATGCATTTGCCAATAAATGAAACCATTAATGGTGTATGCCCTATAAAATGCATATCAACAAACAAAGAAATGAAAAAAAAAAAAAATAGCTCACCTTCTAGATTCTACCAGAAGGGCACGCTGTTCAGGAGTTTTATCAGAACTTATGTCTAGCTCACTTGCAGTATAGCTGTACATAAAAGACCGAGGACAATATAAGTGAAGGTTGAGTCATAATTGTTAGGGCAGCTCACATTCACATGCCATTATAAACACATCTAAAATGTAGGAGCCAGTTACATGTACAAACAATGAACAACACACATTTCACACCACTAGGAATATGCATCTCGATATGAACACAAGTATGAACTATTGAAGTGGGAAGTTGGTCAAACAACAACTACAATTCCAAATAGGGGATTTTTTAGATTACTGGACAAAACTGTACTTTTGAATTGAATTGGTCAAACCCACAATTACTAGTTTTTCAAATTTTAAATTTGAAGCGGTGAAACCAGCAGTACAATGTTAACCAGAATTTTAAGATTTTAGTAGTGAGACCAGTAGGATTACAGTTTTTTTTTCAGAAAAATAAAAAATTATATTATAGTATAATAGTTTGAGAGGGGGTGGGGTGGGGTGGGAGTGGGGAAGCCATTTTAAAGTTATTACTCAGGTTTGTTAAGGATATTGAAAATAAGACATAAATATTTTCTTAAAAACTGAACAATTTCAAATGTATCAAAACTACAGTAATTGATCAACAGAGAAGTCCCATGACAGATAATTCTTCCAAAGGCCAGACTTAATGCTGATGGTTAACTGACAGTCCGCCAAAATGTCATGCACAAAAAGACAACAGATGGAAATTATAATCCTGCAATCCAAATATATAGAATAGATAGATAAAAACTCATGACACTGCCAATTATTTTTACCTAGAAGGAAGAACAGCCTGGGGAACAAAAGGGGCATATGCTGTCTCTCTCTCAGCTGCTAGTCGTTGCGCCTTCTGAAATTCTTTCAAAACTGCCTGAAAATCTTTGGCAAGCTTCGCATCCGTGATCTTTTTGCTGGCCTGTAATTAGTTGGAAGGTTAATGTCTCAGCACAAGATCCAATCATCATTGCTTAAAACTGTATGAGAACCTAAGGATGAGAAAACTCATCTATATATTTTGAGTACTCTTTATAGGAGACCTTGAAAAAGGCGTAAGAGTGATTGTGAGCGTTTACAATTATAAATACAAAATTGGTAGAATAAAGATAAACATTATTTTATTCTAAGAGAAAAAAAGACACAAAAATGCAAGTCCACATGCACAAATGACAAAAATGACAAAAATGACAAAAGTCTACTGTGAACTTTAAACAGCTAGCCACCATGCAAAAATGACAAAGTGTTGAGTCATGCTTAAATTGCAAAGTCCTCATCAGACATAAAAGGAACTTTAGGTTATAGAATAAGGCTACAAAAAGAAACTTTATCAACGATATTTCAGAAAATTTAATCCACAATCACCACTTACACTGACTTCAGTATGTTGATCTGTTTCACTTGCTTGTTTAAGTTTAGCTGAAGTATCTTTCACCAACTGCCCAATATGTAGCCTTGTCTTGTGCCTGAAAAAAGGATGATTTCATTACAACAATCAAAAGCATGCCAGAGTTAAGGTTCATCATGACATAATCATTCTGTCAATACAGTAATAAAATAAAACATTTTGCAGAAGTGCAATATCTTACAATAAATGTAAGAAGGGATTCAATAAGACCACAATATTAAGAAATTGATGTAAAAAGCTAAAAAATAAAAACATAACATCCAAGATTCATATATGCAATCATTACATCAATGAGTTAATTTGATTTATTTAGCCAACATATCTCATAAGAAACATTTAAATAAAAAATAAATAAATGACGTAATCTCTTTTGATTGAAAAATGTCAAAACATAGCTGCGAAGTTCACTGATATGGCCCTTGTGCTTCAAAATGCATCACCCAAATTATTTAAGAGTTCAATATGAACCAATTCTCTATGTGGTTTGAATCTCATATACATTTGTGTATTGTACGACAAAGTAGCTTCTTTGGCTGCTAACTTTCCCTGGGGTTCAATATGATACACAATATTTGTTTGCCAAAATTCAGACTGAATTTGCTTTACAATCATTCCGAGTTAGGTCAAACACTTAATTTATTTTCATTTGATTAACATGAAACTACAGTATATACTATAGTGTAGTAAACATTTATAATCCTACCAAATTTAAATAAAAAATAAATAAATGGCGTAATCTCTTTTGATTGAAAAATGTCAAAACATAGCTGCGAAGTTCACTGATATGGCCCTTGTGCTTCAAAATGCATCACCCAAATTATTTAAGAGTTCAATATGAACCAATTCTCTATGTGGTTTGAATCTCATATACATTTGTGTATTGTACGACAAAGTAGCTTCTTTGGCTGCTAACTTTCCCTGGGGTTCAATATGATACACAATATTTGTTTGCCAAAATTCAGACTGAATTTGCTTTACAATCATTCCGAGTTAGGTCAAACACTTAATTTATTTTCATTTGATTAACATGAAACTACAGTATATACTATAGTGTAGTAAACATTTATAATCCTACCAAATATATATATATATATATATACATCAAATGCAACATAAAATACCTACACATAAAAGCACATATAACATATAATTTGTGATTGTAAATGACTAATGAGCAATAAAAGAGCATACAAACATGTACATGCAGGAAAACACGTTCACACCTACACATAAAGGCACATATAACATATAATTTGTGATTGTAAATGACTAATGTGTAATAAAAGAGCATACAAACACGTGCATTCAGGAAAACACGTTCACAGTTGGCAAACACATGCATTCATTATAAATATTTTCAATTATCAAATTATAAAATAACTAGGTAAGTTATGATCTAATAACATGTTATAAATTAATTCACAAAACTTGAATTGTTGTTATAATATTTTGGAAATTGTGACGCGATATATTGATGTTGATAAATCCACCCCCATATTTTGAGTCATCCACCCCCTTTTGTTTTTAGTTAACCTTATGTCAAAAGATCTGCATTCTCGGCAAGAACAGAGATTTTACTTAAAACGATTATGGGCACATACGAAAGCATAAAGGGGTGGAAGCATCAAAGTAGGGAAGGTTGTATTCACAAACTAAATTATATACAACAGGAGAGAATTTTAATTGTGTTTACAATATGAAAAATTATATAATTATATTTCATTGTTTTTTAAGTTATCAACAAACACTTCATTTTATTAAAACATTCCAAATTGTTAATATATATATATATATATATATATATATATATATATATATATATATATATATCATCTACTCTTCCTAAACTGGAATTTTGTACTTATACAAACCAGCTCCTTGAATAGGGTGATCTACATACAATTATACAATATTCTAATCTGAAATGTATCCTCCAATCAAATCGTACCGTTGGGTAACGATTTTATTAGTTGAGACCATGGGTCAAAATCTTGGATGATACCAGATGATACCTGTTTATCACTATGGAGGTTTTCAGTTCCTAGAATCTCTGTATTGTCATGGAAAAGAGAACCAATCGCTTTCTTCTCTGTGGGTCATTTATTCTCGTGGGCTCAGTGTTGTCATAAGTTATCGCTTACGCGATTAAGCAACCACTTACGCCATTCTGAGCCTTCAAATCGCATAAGCCATATTGGCTTAAGCGATGCAGTCAATTAAGCGATCGCATACTCAGTATGCATGCGATCACTTAAGCCATTGTTTATGGCTTATGCGATCACATACTTAGTATTTATGCGATCGCATACTCAGTATGTATGCGATCACTTAAGCCATTGTTTATGGCTTATGTGATCACATACTCAGTATGCGATGGCATAATGCTCCGATGGTCATGGTCATAAATATGACCATTGGAGCACTTTGTTAATTTTTTTTTCTCTTTTGGGGGGTTCCCATTACCTTTATAAAACGGTCGGTTGGGTCCTATACCCTTCACAAAACTTTTTTGGCTCATTCTTCCTCTCTAATCTTCATTCTAGACTCTCAATCTCCTCTCATTAGTATGTATGACATTTATATATATATATATATATATATATATATATATATATATATATATATATATATATATATATATAAGAATGTATATATTTCCCCTTTTTTGTCATTGACTCTTTTTTGTTAGTGTAACTTTAGCTGTTAGACTTAGATACTTCTTATTATATAATTTTTTATATTTTTTTTAATTTATTAAAAAAAAATATCATCAAGCCATGGCTTAAGTGATTGAGCGATTTCGCTTAAACGAAATGCAGTCAAATGGCTTACCATGGCTTAAGCCATTTGACAACATTGCATGGGCTTCTTCAAATACTGGTTTTTTCTCTGATTTTTTAGTCTTTTTGTATCGAACTGATTTTTGAGTCTTTGTAACAAAGTTGTAGTGGATTGAATTAGAAATATGAGAAACTTGGAATTCAAACCTTGCATACCACTGCAATGACCGAAAAATGCCTTCCTAGACTAGAGTAACTAGGGAAAGTCAAATCAAACAGGTAAGTTGCTCTTACAGAAATAATCCCATACATAATTTCAACTACTCAATGAGAAAGAAGGTGGTCCTTGAACCTAGAAGCATAATTGTATAAAAAAATACAAAGCAATAATAACTAAAATCTAGGACCAAGGAACCATCCAGATCACCACAAATAATAGTGGCAGGCTGACAGCTACCATTGACAACAACCCAGCTGAAAATGAGCTATGTCACGTGCAATGCATATAAAGATATAATACGATGGATGGAGAATTCCCCATTAAAAAGACAAAAAGGGACCACTCTTTGTCACTTATCAAGAATAAATAAACCTAATCCAATTAATTTATAACTTCCAAAAACATTTTCATGAGTTCTGCACATAAATGGAGCAAGTGAGCAAAAATCTTCGACTATGGGGTCATGACCATCAATTCACCACAATTTGTAAACTTGAATCTGGATTAGGATTAGCCTAAGAGTCAAGTTCGTTAGCTATTTAAAATTAAAAAGGAAAACCCCATTCAATGACATTCCTCCCAAGTTGTGTCTAAAACCATATCTGCTCGGATTCTTGGTTAAGCTCCTAATCCTGAACGAGTTGAGTTGGTTCCAGCCAGACATGGATCAATTCCACAAGTATGAAGCTACCCAACTGACAGAATTAAACAGCATTGCATCATTTGAGAAAAGACGCAAACCTTTGGAAGATATAGAAGGCTGAAGAAGCTGAATGGCATGGGTAAATGATTACCTATAGAAAGAATCTAATGAATTTATTTAGATGAGGATTATTCAATTTTCAACTTTTCTAAGAAACGAGTCGCACTGATGTGAATTCATGCAGGGAAACCACAGAAAAAGACTAAAAAATGAGATCAAACTTGGATTAATCAAAATAAAATTTAATCTAATAAACCCTAATACATATGATAAAGGGGCAACTCACTGGCTAGTGTCACTTCTTGAAAGCAAAAGGTAGAAGATACTAAGACTTTAAAAAGATTTCATGCGACCAGGCATGAAGAACTGCTCACTGTCCAAAACATTCATTTATTTATTTATTTTTACCAATCAAAACATAATTCTTCACCAATCAAAACATTCATTTATTTATTTATTTATCATTTTAATGTCCAAGTTTTGTCCCAATAATTGGACAAAAAATCAAATTTGATTAGAATAATGATGATGCCCTTAAGTCAAAATAATCACCGACAGGGCTATCTTATGTTAATTATCGTGAACAATTCCCCCAAATCATGGCACATTTTAAACAGCTGTGATCTTGAATTAGGGCCAGATGTTCAACATGAACAGTATAGGATAGCCTAGTTTTGATATTTTTACTTAGATTTTTCAAAGCTAACCTGCCCTAAGAAAGCGAAAAGGTATCGCCTCAATCACGTAAGATGAAGAGACAGTTGACTCCCAAAGATACAATCTTTGAAACCTAAAACTCAAATTTAGTATAAACAAGTAAATATATTTAATAAAGAAGGAATTTCGAGTTCACATGATGCCTATTTCCTGTCATTCCAACACCAGATGCATTCAACCAATCAATCTAATCGAATCACCTATATACATCTCCCCCAAGACCACCAATTCAACAAAAAACTAAGAAAAAACTCACAGCTTTTCGCGAAGTTCGGGTGTATCTTTGGGCGTTCCGAGGGTATTAACGAGGCGTTGGAAGGTGGATACGGCGGTGTTGATCTGAAAAACGCCGGAAGCGACGGCCTGCGTCGGATCCTGTTTACCATTGATTAAATCGCGCCTCGAGGTCAACGAACGACCAGATTCGAGATCTTGAAAGCTCATCCTATCTGCCCTAGAATTATCAAATATCAGGCCTTTTTGAAAACCCTAGGGAGATGGATCAAAGACGGAATCTTTTCTAAAGAATCTGTATGGCACGAATTTCTAGGCTGATACCAGATCTAGGGTAAAGGTAAAAGAAAGGGGAAACGAATTAGACAAATTAGGGTTCCTTGGGGTGATGAAATTGGAGGGGAAGAGTTTGAAGGTTTTATTGGTTTTATCAGGTTTTTGGGGGGCTTTTATTGAGAAATTATAGGGTGTGGTTGGAAAGTATTGAATTTAGGGAGCCATTACTTGCCCACACGTTTTTCAAGTGATTGCACCGAATTTAAAGAAAGACTTAAATATTTTAGGGACATGTGATATGTAAAAATACAATATGGGCCATCTGATTTAAAATTTATGACCAATAGATCTCTGATATATAAAATTAGAGCAAAATATGATACTTATCATATGATTTATTGTAGCCAACTTTTGAATTTTATAATAGCTTTTGACTCTAGAAATTATTTTTTGTTTTAATCTTTTGAAATTGATATCTTTAAATCAAACCGCTTAGATGGCTTAGATGGTGTTTTTACATAAAGAGGTCACCAAAGTTTCAAGTCATTTTTATAAATTTGGTGCAATCACTTGAAAAACGTGTGCAAGTAATGACTCTCTTGTACCAATTGTTAGTTGACCGGTTGCACTTAGGGGTGTAGGTTTAATTAATTGAACCGAACCGAACCAAAATCAAAATTTCGGTTTTTGGGTTGGTTTCTGCAAACTTGAACCCTAACCGAAGTATTTCGGTTTCTGTTAATTATACTTTTCAACCCCTCACACCAAAAAGGAACTGAACCAATCTAATTTTTGTGTCGGTTTGTTCGGCTCGATTTTTATTTTTTTTCATATTTTTTTAAGTTTTTTGAAGTTTTTCAACTATTTCAATTTTTTATTGGTTTTCTCACCCTATCTAATAGGTTTTTGGGTTCCAAAACCGAAACCCAATCGGGCGGAATTGGTTCGGTTCGAGGTCGGTTTTCAATCATTTTGGTCTGGTTCCGGCTAGTTTGGATGACCCAGTTATCAGTCGGTTTTCGGGTTTCAGCCTTTTCTTGCACCACAACGGTTTTTTGTATATTAGACGTATGCTATATTTTCTTATGTGGGCTTCCTCTCGTGAGTGCGTCGCCGGCAGTTTGACGGAGAAAGCGACGTCGTTGAAGAACAACATATTAATATTAATAATAGCTCTGAGAAAGTACAGAAAGATTTGCGTAGCGATAAGATTCATACTTTTGCCCTCTTTATTTACCACATTGTCGTAACAATTTTCCCTAATCGTCTATGTACTCTAATGCACGTAGGGTTTGGTGAATCAGTTCATGATTCTCTGAACACCAAAATAATGCATGAGCACTGATCAAAATTTTGAATACAAAATGGTAAACATAAGAGATAGAAATTTCCATAGCGAGTAGAAGTGTTGGAACCGGTCTCTTTAAATAGATACTGATCAAGAGGTGTTAAGACACCTAGGGATGTATTCGGTTTGGTTTGGATCGGTTTTGGACCAAAATCACAAACCAAATCGATGTTAATCGGTTTCTAAATATTTAAACCAGACCAAATCGTCCAACTGTTGAACAAAACCAACCCAATTCGATTCGGTTTCAATTTGGTTCAGTCGATTTCAGTTTTCCTATAAGTTCTACTTGCATATAAAATTTTTTCCAATTTCTCAACCTATTTTACACTTTTATTATTTTCATTTTTTCCGGAGTGATTCTAAAGAGGGGGAGAAATTAGAACTCTAAGTCTCTACTCCCTAATTCAACATCTTGTAAGATTCGAGCCTTAAGTATGGTTGTGAAACACTAAATTTGGGCCCAAATTTTGGACCAAAAATTCGAGGCTAAGTCGTCTATTTGACTCAAGTTGACTGTATAATCGGTTCAGTTCGGTTCGGTCGGTTTCAGCTTGGAAAGGCCCGGAATCGAAACCAAATCGAACTTTTCAAATTTTTTTTTTGCCAAATTAAAGTCAAACCGATACTTGTTCAAACTGGACCAAAACCGGCGATTTGGTTCGATTTGATCGATTCAGCCCAAAAAATGTACAACCCTAAAGACACCCCCTGGTAGTTAATAGTCATACTTATACATTTGGTTCGCGCAACAATAGTAGATCTAAGAGCCAAAATAACAGTTGTCTAAGCAACTCTTTGAAAAAAAACATTTATTAGAGGTTGCCTTAAGTAATCATTCAAGAAAAAACGGTCCACAGCAAGCAGTGGCTCAATTGGTATGCTCGCCCGTGTGGGTGGCGGTCGTGGGTTTAGGGTTTATCCAAGATAGTTCTCTCCCTTTGTTTTTATAAAGGTGAGGTTTGGTTGTATAGTATTTCGTCACCACTAAAATATTGGTGTTGCTCCTCAATTGTCATATATATATATAAAAAAAAATTTAATTAACACTACATCAAGCCATGTATACACACTTGCTAGTGCATGTTTCCTGCCCGATTCGGCTCGAGGCACGTGATGAATGAACTGCAAACAAATCTATTTTTTTCTAGAACTTGAGGAGACTAGTGCAACCCTCTTTTCCATTTAAGTTGACTATATTGAAGTTCTATGATCATATGGTTAAATCATATTGAAGTTGGTTTCAGTGTTGGCCCATTTTCAGCTTTGAAGGAAGCTGTTTCAAGTGAAATTTTGGCATAAAGGTGTACTAACTAAGCAATATCTAAAGCCCAGTGGCAAAATTGCTTCCAAAAAGTAGTTTTAAAGGTTGGGTGAGAAGCATTTTCCATCGAAGGGTAAAGCCAACTCTAATTATGTACCTTTGGAGAAGAAGTCTCTATTTGCAGCTAAAAGTGGTCAAATCCTTGGATGGAAAGTGCTTCCCAGCGAATATGTTATCCTGAAAAGTCATTACTTTGCTAAACAGGGCCTAAGATGACACTGTTGCTTTCATTGCCATAAAAATAGGGAGCAGTTTTAAATGCCACGCCAAACGGGGCCGTAGTAACTTACCATAAGCTTAAGTAAGCTCATAAATGGATTGACACTGACCACCATATCCGGTTGAAATAACTCACCACCCATTTAGACCATATGGTGCCACTGTGCCCCATGGCACATTTTAACCACCTTAGTCACCTAAATGGCATGCCACTCAGCCCAAAAAATCATGGCAATCGCTTGATTTTAGCATCCGATTATAGCACCTCAATATGGACCATATTATCATAGCACCTCACTATGAACCTTAGAATAACTAGGGTTAATGGAAGCTCACTTTAGGCCTAACATACTATCATTACCAGCTTTTCACGTCACATTCATATTACCTTAGGCTACCATCTTCCCCATGGTAGATCAGAAGATCATGGCGCGCCTATTAGATAATCGGATGTTGATTCCACATTGCGCACATCCCCAAACGTGACCTAGATTATGAGAAAAGGGGTTGACCTTCACTTTTAGGGAAGTGTGCCATGTGAAATTGACTTTTGATCATCTAATAGGCGCGCCATGATCTTAAGATCCAACATGAAGAAGATTGAAACAAAAAACAATCTCCATCGTTTGATTCAAATTAGTCAACGGTTTCCGTCCATGAAAGAATTATGTGGTCTTACTATTAAACGGGTGAGAATAGTTGTACCCTATTTGAAATTGAATATTCTGTGTCAACAACCAAGCTTTCCGCATTTGGAAATTATTGACGGTAGATGATAGAGATAATTTTTTATCTAAATCTTTCACACAATTGATCTTTAGATCATGGCATGCACATCTATTAAATGGTCAAAATGTTGATTCCACATGACACACGCTCCCAAAAACGATAGTGTAACAACCCTAAAATTTAGCTATTTTATTTGTGGTGTATGATGGGTGTTGCACCAAACTCGGTGCTAGTGCTTCACACCGAAGCCTAACCTAATTAGGAGACCTCTATTTAAGTAGAGGATACGTCCAAAACCCTCACTTTTCACTTTAAGAAAACCTAGCCTCTTGCTTTTGTTTTCTTCTTCTCAAAACCCTAGCCGTCCCTTCATCTCCCCCATCCTCTTGAAAAAAAAAAAAAAAAAAACACTCGACCCCTTTAGATCTCTTGGGTGTTCTATCATAAAGAACACCGTGGTGTTTTCTACCGTCGGATCGTGGAGATAGAAGGCGGCGTAATCGTGGACGGACCATCGTGTGGACACCGTGCTCTAATCGCCATAGATCTGCAGATCACGCTTCAAGAGGTGGGTACCCATCTATCCGTCTCATCCTTCTTAGATCCCATCGCGTAAAATATGTTGATCGCGTACCGATGGGATATTTAAAATAAATCTAAAACTGTTTTTTTTTTTTTTTTTTTTTAAAATCTATTTTAGGATTATAATAATAATGAAATCTGTTTTTGGTATGAAATTTTGTAAATTCTGTTTTTGTATGAAATTTTGTGAAATCTATTTTTGTATAAAATTTTGTGAGATCTTTGATGCATTGTTGGGTTTTATTTTCGGAACCCTATATTTTTATTTACTTTATTGTGAATCATGGTCAGTCAATCGATTGAAACCCTATGGGAGCGCGTGCCCTACTACCCCGTGGCACCCACACCCACTCTCTATCCCGTTGAAAAATATAAAATTAAAATATTAATTAACAACTAAAATAATAAATAAATTTTACGAAAGAGATTACGTTAAATAAATATTATTGTATGAAAGCGGTATTATATTAAAGAGTAAAATATTATTAGGTTAATTAAATAATAAATTAGTTGATAAAAAAAAAATGTAATAATTAGTAAAAATGTATAATGAAACATAAATGAGATGAGTTATTAAAAAGTAATATTTTCATTGAATAATAAATTGAATAATGATAAATATAGCTTATATGTTTGATTAGTATTATTATAATAATTGATAATAATACAATTATTAATTAGTAATTAGATTAATGATATTTAGAGAAATGAATTAAATTAATAAAGTAAATATTAAATATTAAGATTATTTGTTGTATTATATATCATTTAATTAATGAATTATTAAAATTTGTACATGAATATTACTATTATATAATTACATTATAATAAAAGTTTATTTATAACAGCTGTCATTAATGCTTTTTTTCTTATTGTTTGTATTAAGGTTACATTTAATATAATTTATATATTATTTGTATATCGTCGAATGATTTTTTGCATGTATTTATATAGAATAAAGACCCTATGTCATTGCCTATTGAAAACTTGTAAATTATTCCATTTTAAAACAAAGGAAAATCAATAAACTGTTGGAATTCGATACTCCTTTTAGAAATAAATTGCCCTATTAATGTGAACTAAGATTCGGTCAAGCACCCTAAATTGCAATCATCACCCTATTATATAATTATATTAGTGTGCTATATAAATAAACATAAATATAGATATACTCAAAACCTAAATGTAAACTTTTGATGTGTGTAATCTTGTGTTTGTAACTAAATCAAGTTATATGAATTAAGGATATGTTAGAACAGATGCAGTGTATGAGATCATGCTACACTTGGGCGTGGTGATTAGAGATGACATCGAGCGAGGAATACACCGTATTCACATGCCTTACAACTCATGGTGGAATGGGACCCATGGAGTCGGTGAGTGTGAATTCAGGTGTAATCTAAATGGCAGTGGCATATCTGGCGACCCTATCACCCCAGTTCAAATATGATAGTATAGATTATGAGTAAGTTATGAGGTTCGACCTTAGGCTTTAACGGTGGTGAGGCTATCTCACTATGGTTATCTTAGAATTAAGTTATAAGAGTATGTTATGAGTATGAAATAAGATATGTTACGCGTACGATTATAAGATACCGCCGTGTAGGCCAGCACAAGGTAAATAACTTAAGTTTCTGTACGTGCCGTTCCTTACGTAGCCACCGTAAGGGCAACAAGGGCTTCCAGCCAAGACGGATCTCTGGGAGAGATTATGAGTATGAGTATGTCTACAAGTCAGTTGGCCATTATGTCTCCCCATGGGATTTGGATGGAGTATGAGTATGTATGACAGGCGTTATGATATGGTGGTATGATACTATGTTGACCCTCTCTTAGTAGCTCGGCGGCACTCGCGCAGTCGTATAGGATTTCACTAGTATGTTAGTTACGCTCATACGATGTCTGACGTATGTGCGATAAGACATGGTATAATAAGGTATGAGATATGGTGAAGGTACGTTAGGACATCGATATCTGAGATCATGGTCTTGCATTTATGGTATGAGCTTTATAATATGCATATGATTTTGTCATTCTTTTGCTATCTGTTTGAGATACTATTATTTTTATCACTCACAAGATGCACCCACAATGCACCTGAGAAGTATGGGGTGGATTGGTGCTGTATCGCACTGAGTTTACGTGACTGAGTAAACTCATTCCACGATAATCTAATACCGCAGTGATTTCACGGTGGAGTGGACATCGGCCTTCGATCCGACACCGATTTTTCTTGATCCATGGTCTTAAAGTACTGTGAGCCTTGGGAGGGTGGACGAGCCGAGTACCGTGAGGGTTATAGTGCCGATTTCATCCGAAAGTACCGATTATTGTCATCGCGACTTGGTAGTAGTTTGAGCTTTCTTACCATGGATTTTATGATTCTATTTTATCGGATTTGTCTCCGACGTTTACTATTGTTTATTGATGGATTTCTCAGATTCAGCACTTCTATTTTAGCATTTATGATTCTTTATATTCCACTGTTATATGTTGATTTTCACGGATTTCGTGGAATCGGACATGCGCGATAACTCTGATTAAGTGTATGTCCGCTTAGCATATCCGGGATATGTGCGGGTCATAACCCGAAATTCTAGGCCCTTGGGATGGGGTAGAATTTCGGGTCGTGACAGATAGTGATCATGAACATATATACCTTGAGAAGGGTTTCTTAGCCCACTGTTCGGGGTGCGTACCATGTGAAATCAACAGCTGACCTTTTCATAGGTGCACCATGATCTAAAGATTTATGTGCGGAAGATTGAGCTAAAAAGCGATCTCCATCATCTGATTCCTAGTTGCAACTAACAATATCCTTTATTTTATCTTGGGTACCTTTGTTCGCGCCTACAGATTACTGAAGGCGCCTATGTTCGAAACCCTATGAAACTCATCGACTGCTTGGAATTAGACAATGAAAATCATTTGTCACCTCAATCTTCCCTACAATGGATCTTGAGAACATGATCTTACCATTAGATGATTAGTTTTTATTCCACATGGCACATATCCCAAAAAGGTGACCCTAAAATCACACGTGAGCATGATGTGTGCCATGTGATTTTAGGGCCACTTTTGGGGGAATTGTGTCAGGTGGAATAAAAAACTGACCGTCTAATGGTACGTTCGTGGTCTAAAGATCCATTATGTAGAATATTGGAGTGAAAAACGATCACCATAGTATGATTCCAAACAATCAATGGGTTGAAAGGGGGTTTCGAATGTATGAGCATAAGTAAATCTGTAAGCGCAAACAGAGTTACCTTTAATTGTTTTGTTAATCCAAAATCTTAAGTGACTAACCATCATAGATTTGTGCATTCGCACGTACTTATAATGAAAGACTTGATCTTTTTGGGGCCATCTGTGGCACGTTGGAACACAATTTAAGCCATCATCACTGAATCAAATTTTTGAATCCACTGGCACAAATCTAAAAAAAGTGATTCCAAAATCATGTGAGCAACATCAAACTCAACCTTTTAGGATCGATGGCCGGTGGAATAAAACACTTACCATTATAATGGTAGGCCCTAAATTGTGTGGAGGATTGAGATGAAATCAATCTCCATCGGATTCAACACAGCTGCACTCAACAATTTTTGAGGCGCCAACAGAGGTACCCACCCATATTAGGAAAGTCATAAGCTATTCGCCCACTTGGACAAAGGGTAAAATAAATGTCCACGTGGCACTAAATGATTCGTCCCAAAAATACTGGGCAACGTGGCATGAGTGAGAATGAGATTTCATCTAAACCGTACGTTAAGATCCCATTAATCCTTATCTAAATATCCGAAATTTACGCAACGATTGGTTGCTATGATTAGAAGTTACCAATATTAACCTACTAAAAAGTAAAAGTTCTCAACGCCCCTTCCATATTTAGTAATCCAGATCACGATTAGATAAGGCTCTCTTCTCAGTTTCCGCTTCCAAGCTTCAGAAAAAAAAAAACATGGCTTCAATTCCTTGTAGCATTCAATTAGTTCTTCCATCCGTCTCTGCATCTTCTTCTTCTTCTTCTTCTTCTTCTTCATTTAAGCTTAGTTCTTCATTTATAGGGTTTAAGAAGAAGCTGGGGTGGTTTAAATCTAATAGAATGAGAGCAAAAATCGGCCCGTGCTCTGGCTCCAGAGCCAAATGCTGGTTCAAATTCGGAAAGAATGGGGTCGATGCGGAAGGTGCCGGAATCTACGGTAGCCAGAGTCGCGAGGATTTCGATCGAGACGACGTTGAACAGGTAAACTGTTTTGCTTCATGTGTTTGAATTTTGGTCTTCTTTTGTGGTTTTAAGATATGGGTTTTGTAGATTGGGCGGTTTTTTTTTCCAATGGGTTATAAGAAAATTACCAGAAATTTTGTTGGGTTATTAGAAAATTGGTTATTTGTATAAGATTGTTTAAAGAAATTTAGAATTTGGGTTACTGGATCTAGGGTTCAAGTAGAATTATGACTGATTGTTTTTGTCTCCAATGATGGATCTCGTTGAGCTTCAATTGTTATTTTTGCGAAGGAATGATTTGAGCTTAGGTTGACAGAGATTTGCTGTTGGTAGAGAACTATGAATTGTCAGAAGTCATACGAGAGATTTGGTGTTTACTTAAACATTTTAATCTTTCTTATTGTTGGGTAAGATCCATATAGCTTCATTGTTGGATTTCTCTTTAGCCTGTTGAAATTTATGAGTAGCATTTGATTAGTCTAGCATATCTTAATATCTGTTCATTTCATTAGGATTAATGGGGTTTTGGATGCATGCATGATTCCTATCAAAACCTGACTGACATGACTTGAGGGTAATCAGAATTATGGTTAAAAATGTTGTCCGATACCGGTACACATCAGTTTTCTTGAGTATGGGGTCGATGCATTCAAATTTATTGACCCACATTTATTGGTCTGTATCGACTGATACTTACCAATGTATCGTTCAATACCGATACATATCATCCAATACGTATTGGTTTCGGAGCTGTCTGATTCTTACTGGAAAACTGAGATTATGAACCTTGATTCAAAATCAGTGGAAATCAGCTTTTGCCGGTGTTCAGGGTCTAAAGGCATTTCATAACTTTAATGACCTTATGATGCCTTTGAGGAGAGTTTGTCCCATTTTTCGTACATGACCCATGTTAGAGAAACCATACTTGAATGATCATCAAATTAAAAAAGAAGGGAAAATCAATGGTATATATTTCACGACTCTTTAAAATTGAAAACTATAAGAAAAAAATTGATAGATTATATTGTAGCATGAGGGTATGTTAATTCAACTTTATTGGCAGCTTGGTTAGTTACTTAAGATTGTAGCAATATTAACAAAGCAAAGCAACATAGTAATTACGTCTCACAAGACCAAACTAGGTGGTTAGAGTCATATTTGATTATATACCCATTTAGGGATTATATTTTCTAAGATACTAGAGGTTTTGTGACATATGATCAACTTCAGCTGAGAGTTGGTATGTGCTTGGGGAGGATGCCTGTAACTATGATATGTTGTCTGTCCTAATTTGGGTGGAAATCCTCTTGATGCAAGTGGTACCAATTTAGTACAAAAGTTTCAATACTAAAACTGCAATAATGAACATACTCAGTCAATTAACTTAATGCATTTTTTATATGTATGGACATTATCTTATTTATGCAAACAGTTTTCAAATTAGAGGTCCAACTGGTTTAGTTGAGCTCAGTCTTCGCGAAGAATGAGATTTTGTAGAGAGAAACATGGATCTCTCTTGTACATAATGTTACCTGGGCACAGTTCATGAATGTTATTTCAAACGTTATGACACAACAATCTCCAAAACATTGGATGTGGGAGTAGGTGTAAACACAGAAGTGAATTACTAAATTCCATTCAAATATAAATAAAAATAAAACTAAGATTTAGAAGGATATATGTAAAATATCATTAAATTTAAATTGATACCAAATAGACTAAAATGAAATATGGAACGAATGTTATTTATTTACTATTTCTAAATTTCAATATTTTGATGCCTACATTTACGGCATATCATCAAGTGCTTCTCACAAACGCACGCCTGCACATGCACCTACTCACCCTTCTCCCCCTTATAGTGTGTCCCAAGGAGAGAGGCTTCACACACACATTGTCTCAAGGGGGGAACATTTTATTTTGTCATAAGCACATGTAGCACTTTTATGTGATATCAACAAGAAGCTTCTTTTGTACATATCTATGAGTACCTTTCTCTATATATTATATTATAATCGGGCCAGCCCAGCCCAAACTTGACACAGTAAAGCCCCAGCCCACCCTGTTTACTAAACGAGCCTAAAATTTAGGCTGGGTTTGGCCTGGCAGGCTAGGGTATAGCAACTCAAACCCAGCCCGTGGCAACTTAGGCTACAGGGCCACCCCAGTCCATTGGCACCCTTATATGTCATTAATAACAAGCGAGGAAAAGTTTATATTTTACAAAGATTGGAAAGGTGTGTGTATGTGTGTGTGTATATATATATATATATATATATATATATATATATATATACAGATATCTTATAATACACACCTATTTATTAGGTTTCTTGTTCTTGGGCTGCACACCTGGCAACCCAAGACTGTATATAATAATATATTAAATACATGAGAGCGACTCCGCTGATCACTTCTATGTGGATAGGGCCTTAGATTTATCCTTTGAGCCTCATATATTTCATCAATCCATGAAGTTCAACTAGTACCCAATCATTGAAACATTTCTCAACAAAAGAATCAGAACTATGAGGGGATTAGAATTTAGAACCATCCAATTGGTACACTTTAATATCGACTATTAAATTATTTTTCACAACCATCCATATTCGAGTGCATAGATCACGTAATACTCTAGTTCAATATCTGAGCTACTACTTTGACGACTTGAATTTCTGAAAAAAATGTGGCCCAAGAAGGGGGCATTCGTGGTTCTATCTGTAATGGGCAGTCTCACCCACTTACCTAAATATATAAAATTATATATATATGAATATATTATGGTGATAAGGCTTGGCACGACAACCGAGGTGTTGTTCGGTGTTTTCTTCTAGTAAAGAGTAACAAATGTAAACAGGTCTCCTGGCCTGAGCTTGGTGAAACTAACCAGGCCGCGACAAAATTGGGCTGGGAGCAGGAGTAATAAATAGGTGTCAGGGGGAGTTCAGACTGGCCAATTCAGGCTGGGCCTCCTGGGCTGAATCAATAGGTATCGCACCTGGCCTAGGTTAATCCTGGCTTGGTTCGTTGACAGTGCTAGGGGACTATTGCTACTACCAAGGATCAAAATATCGGTTTCGGGCATGACCAAAACCGAAAATTTGACCGAAATTTTGAGGGTAAGGCCGAAATTTCGGTGCCCAATTATATTTTATTTTTAAACCCAAAATATTGAGGATTCAAATTATCGGCCGATAATTTGAAGTCTCGATATTTTGGGTGAAATTTTGGGGATTTCGTTTTGGTTGGGTTCGAAATCGATGCGTTTCGGCCGAAATCTTGTGATTTCGGCTGAAATTTTGATCCATGGCTACTACTATATCTAGGCAATTGTTGCACATGTATTGCAAACGCTTGCATCCAATGCAAGTGTGATAGTTGGGAGTTGGGCATGGTTTGTGATGGGTTCACATCTGAATGAACGGGTTGTGGAGTTATGTTAGGTTGATGATGGTGGTTATGATGGAACAATGAATTGGTTATAAGAGCTGAGGGAGCAGTAGGGAACTAGGCAACTAAAAACTGTCCAAATATTCTAATCATTTGTAATAAGAGAGAACCATTGAGCTACTGTTATTTACAGTTGAATGGGAGGATGATGACAATGGCATCATGGGTATAATAAGGCTCTAATTATTGATCATAGATTCATCTGTTGTTTCAACAAGATTCCAAATACGAGGCATTATGGATTTCGAGCGAGTAGGAAAAGAGGCGAAGATAACTAGTGTGCCAATGGTCAATAGGATAAGCTTCACATTTTCTTTGAGGTTTGCTTTGTGGAACTGACCAGGTTTTCTCAAGTTGAGTAGGTTCAAAAGCTATCTTATTACCTCAGGTGTGCCATTAGGGACAAAAAATTTAGCTTTAATGGCCAAATGCATAAAACTATGTATAGTCAAGGTGTAACTGTGGAAGTAATTTAGTCACAAATTTAATTCCTTCTTCTCTTTTATGTTTTGTGACACTCAAATCCTAAGGTTGCTCAGGCCTCTGCCAAAAAACAAGTATGATTCTTCTAAGGCATGTGGTGAGGAGTTAGCTTTGTGAATCATGCCACCCAACTTGTGTGAGCTATGACCCATACTTGAGTATTGCGGTATCTAATTTATGCTCTACACAGAACAAATCATACTCACCAGTGTTTTGTTTTCAAGTGAAGAAGTCCTTAATGTAATCACTAGTCGTAGATATTGTTGTCAAATGCGGCGCCTAGGCGGAACCACTTAGAGCTTAGTGCGGGCGCTCGCCCGCACTGAAACCCACAAAAGCCAATTTTTTGTTTAATATACAACTTAACTCCTCTCTCTAAACCCACGCCCTCCCTTCTCCAAACCCATACCCTCTTCTCTCTCTCTCTAAACCCTCTCTCTATCCCTTTTCTCTCTCTCTCTCTCTCTATCCCTTCTCTCTCTAAACCCTCTCTCTATCACTTTTCTCTCTCTAATCCCATGCCCTCCCTTCCTAAACCCATGCCCTCCCTTCCTAAACCCATGCCCCTTGTTCTCTCTTTCCCTTTTCTCTCTCTAAACCCTCTCTTATCTCTTTTCTCTCTCTAAACCCACGCCCTCCCGGCTCCCTCTGTTCTCTCTCTAAAATAGGAAAACCCTCTCTCTATCTCTTTTCTCTCTCTAAACCCACGCCCTCTCTTCGCTAAACCTACGCGACCACGCCCTTCCTCTGTTCAGTTGTTCTCTCTCTCTTATCTCTCTCTAAAACCTTAAAGGTTCGTTCCTCGACAAATCGGAGGTCTCCGACTCTGATCGCATATTCTCAGTCGTCAAGAACTTTCAGAAAGTCGACCCCTCAAAGCCAAGGTATCCAATTGATTTCTTTGTGGACTTATTCTTTATATTTAATGTGGTTTTTGTCATTTTGTGCCGAGGGTTTTGATTCTGATATGAGAAAATTAAGGTTCATGTTGGATTTTTCTATGTAGACGAGTAGTAGAGTTGGATATTTGGATTATCTGTTAAATTTAGCAACGTTAATGCAGGATATTTCTCTTTTATTTTATTTGTATGGTATGTGGAATTAGTCTTTTATTTCTCTTGTATTTTCAAGTTTCAACCCCAATATTTCTTAAAATTTTGAATGAGTTGCAGCTATTCATAAGATATTAGGGATGCACCGATGCAGGTTTGGCGTACCGAACCAAACCCGATTTTTTGGTGTTTGGTACGGTGCCCAAACTGAAACCAAACTGAAACCCATTCACATGTATTAAATTTTTTTTATTTGGTAGCCTCTGTTCTCTTCTCTCTCTCTCTCTTATGAGATTTTGTTATGATTTAGATTTATGTGATTTTGTTATGATTTATTGCCGAACAATGTCACATGACTGCCTTAAACAGGTTATTAATCATGACAAATTAAAGTTACTAAATTGAGTGCAAAAGTCATTCAGCTTGAGTGGTGTACCTGTTTCTTTTGAGAAAGTTTTTGTTATTGATCATGACTGGGATCTCTATAGCCATTGGATGTTTGTGATCCATATTTCTTTGTCCTAAATGTTTGTTTTTTATTTGCTACTAGATTGGCTTCACTTGCTAACAAATCTTGAGCTTGTATCCTGTTAATTTATATACTAGTAAAATTGATCATAGCACCACATGCTACATTGAAGGTGCTTCCATATCAACAGACTGTTGGTATTTTGGTGCTTACATGACCATCAAGAGAGTTGGTCCCTTTACTTAAAAAGTTAAAATCCTCTCATTTCTAAAGCCCTTTCTCAATCTCACATGCCTAAGTCCTAAGTCCTAAGTCCTAATTCGGAAATCCCTAAACTTAAAAAGTTTTTTTATTTTATATAATTTTAATGAAAATTATATTTTATAATATAAATTAGTTTAAATTTATATTCGTTGTACAAAATTTATCTCTAATTCATTTTGCGCCCCGCCTAGATGAGAATCCTGATTCCGCCACTGGCGGCCTGTGACTGGGCCAATACACGAGCTTGCGGCATGGTGCGTGTGGCACGACATGTGGTGCCAGGAGGGCACGCGACATGGGGCCAAGTGGGCCTGGCGACGTGGTCGCGCTGCGACGACGCGACACGGTCGCATGGGGGTAGGACGCGGAGCGTCACGGACGCGACATAGCCAAGGTGGGCTAACGACGCAGGAGGCGTTGCGGTATGTCAAACCAAGGGGTTTGAGGTTCTCCTGCCATTCTGGCTGAATGACTATTTTACCCTTATATAGGGGAAGGGAGCTAGAGAGCTATTCCCCCGCACACGGGGCCTTGCGTTGCCAAAGGGGGCGCAAGTGTCTCCTAGGCCTGAAAGGGTGGGCCTAGGACGTCGACGCAACGATGCCGTGTGGAACCCGGGTGAGGTTGATGTATGGCCCCGGACTACGCGTCGCGGTGCATACGGCTGGGCAACCTCGCGTGAGAACACCAAGGCGCTGCGTGGGACTCAGTTGAACACGATAGCATGTGGGCTAAAGATGAACGTGTGCTAGTAATTCGGAACGCACACGAAGGCAAGCTGCGTGGGACTCAGTTGGGCACGCGAGCGCGAGGCACAAGGCTGTGGGCTTGGTTCGGCAGGCGAGCGAGGTACTAGTGCAGTGCACAGGGTGAAGCTTGAGCATGCCAAGTTAGCGCAGCGGTGCAGATTGGCGTGTTGTAAGGGACACGATGAGCTGAATGGTAGGCCGTGAAACAGAGGCAACCATGTTGGGAGGAGTTCCCGTCCTCTAGGCGGGTGGTATCAGAGCTGATGTGCAGATGGGTTGGCTTCGTTGCACGCGGTAGCGAAGCACCGCGCGGGTTAAAAGCGCGTCAAAGGACGCTCCCGCGACTGTTGGTATCAGAAGTAGGTTGACCTAGCGAAGCGTGCGTTAGGTGCCGCACGGGACTGAGGTTGCGGAAGTGCGACCCCGTGACAGGCCGCTCTGCTGCTTCGGTACCAAGAGCGCCTAGGCTACTTTCCGTTTATAGCAGGTTACAAAAAGTGCCCGCTTCAAAAACTGAAGCGACCATCTAGGAGTAAAAAGCCCTTTAAAGCTGGGGATTTTTTTTTTAAGTTAATAAGATTTTTTTTATATCTAAAACCATAAAGTGCTTACCATTAGATCTTATCCAACTAAAGTTGGGATTTAAATTTAAAACCCATAATACTAGTATCCTAGCAAGCAAAACCCTTGGGCTCTCCCGACTTGTCGCACGGCTCGCCTCTTCTCTTGGCTACTTCATGAAGAAAAAGAAGAAAGAAGGAAGCGGAGAGAAGGAGCATGCATGGTAATATGGTTGGATTTAAGATGAGCTGAAATTGACCAGTTTATTTTCATTCATCACTTTTCATAGATATTTTACTACAAATATTTTAAAAAATAGGCTCCAAGGGGATATGCCGCCTCGGCCCCGCTTCGCACATTTGACAATCTTGGTCGTAGATACCCACATAGTGCTCAATTGTGTGACTGCCTATATTTTTTGCAGAGAAGGATAGTGTAGGAAACCCTAAATATTTTCCAAAAATATATATTTTTTCTGATCTTTGTGACTACCTGTTTAAACAACTTTCTTTAGAAATTTTTATCATTAGAGATTTTGCGAAAAATTATAATATAAGTATGTGCTTTGTTTCTGGATTCAAAAGGTGTTAGGCACCCAATCTGCCAAATTTTGCAGTCTCAACTTCCAACTTGAGTTGGTTTTTCTTTTTCTAACTTAGATTCCAATGTTAAGTGACTTGTTTATTTGTTGGAGTTTTGGCACGTAATTTAAACCACTAGTGCCATCAATTCGATAATACAATACAATTAAAAAATCACAATGGTTATTTACCTTTTATGTGATCAATGTTGCAATGTTGTCAATCTAGGGCTTCTCTTTCCTCAATGGTCCTTCCGGTGAGCTTATCACCTAAACTGTGAGTTAGCCAAGAAACTGGAAGGAGGCAGCTGCACTGGCTGATTGGCTCGTGTCATTTAAATGGGCAGGACGGACTGCTGAAATGTAGGGCTTTGGTTGGTGGTGGTTGTGGTGGGTGTTTGTGTGTGTGTGTGTGTGTGTGTGTGTGTGTGTTTGGGGGGACAGGGGGGGCGGGGGGGTGTTACTTGGTAATATGGGAATTGGTTGTGTTAGTGGGGACTCCGGAGAATTGAGTGGAAGGGCCCATTTCAGAGTCGTCTTTATCATCCTCATTAGGGTTGACAATAGGCTGCGCTGCAGTATACACGAGCATGGCCTGATGAACTTGACATTAGGCTGATCTGGACCAGAGCTCATGGCAGGCTTCAGATACCAAACCTGAACCTGGCCTACCACAGTTCTTCAAGATCAAACCCTAGCCCTGTCTGCTTAACTAAAGAGGGCCCCTATATTCGCAAAGATTATGTCCACATTGTTGTGCATGTACTACTTCTGTTTCAAATTGTGATTTGTTTAGTCAAAGTATTTCATACTTTATATGGTAGAAACATATTTTCTAAAGCATATGTAATGCAATAGCATGTTTCCATTCAAGCCTTGCAAATAAAAAGAGTGCCCCTTATGTAAAATATCAAGATGGTATTTTTTCCACATAAAATAATTTTCTGTAGTTTTTCATGATTTTGGTTTAGTAATAGGTACTAATATAAAACCACTAGAGATAACTACTATTTAATAGTTACTACATACTAGGAAGAAAGAGGCTAGAGTTTGTATTTTCAGAAACTCTAGATAGAGTAATGAAATAGTAGTTAATCTCACAAATAGTAACTTTGAAAATATCCCAGTTACGAAACTTAATTAATTAAACCAGTAATGAATACTTATAACTTAGAAAGAATACTTTGATATGAAGATGTGTGCCTGTGAGGGTCCAATGGGCTTAGTGGGTTGGGCCCGAGTCCAACCCGATTAACCTAGGGCTTAAGGTGCTATGCGCAAGTTCAACCTATAGGCTTGAAAATAGGACCAAATCTACCTTAAATCGGGTTGGGTGGGTGTTGACTCGGAATTTTAATTTTTTTTAGAAGTCGGAAAGTTCTTCTTCTACTTAGTTTCATAGCTCGGATAGAATGGATCAATGGAAGAGATTAAGAGAGGAAGCTCAATTTATAGGTTTCCTACATAAAACCTACTATAACTAGGACTTAAAGTCCAAACTAAGTCAAAGAGTGTGACCCACACATGGACCTACTTGTGTGGGTCCTCTTCCCACTCTCTCCAACATTTTGTTCTCTCTCAATGGCCCACGCAGGCCATCCTCTCTCTCTCTCTCTCATTGATGGCCCACGCAGGCCATCCTCTCTTTCTCTCTCATTGATGGCCCACGCAGGCCTTCCCCCTTTTTCTCTCATTGATGACCCACGCAGGCCATCTTTTCCTTCTCTCTTCCTCTTCTACCTTTTCTCTCTATCATCTTTCTCTCTCCAATGAACCTGCGTGGGCCACTCTTTCCTATCTCTCCTTGTTCTCCTTTATTGAAATGCGTGGGCCACCCTTTCCTATGTCTCATTTTTCTCCTTTTCTTGACCTGCGTGGGCCACTCTTTCCTATCTCTCATTTTTCTCCTTTCCTTTCTCTCTTTTCTCGTTCTCTTTCGAAATATGGCCCTCGCAGATCACCTGCGTGAGCCATTTCCCTCTTATCTCTCCCTTTTTCTCTCCTTCTTGTCTCTTTCCCTGCGTGGGCCATCTCATTCTTATCTCCTTTTTTTTCCTTCTTTTCCTCTTATGACCAACGCAGGGCCATCTGCGTGGGCCATCCCACTATATCCACTCTCTTTCTTCTCATTTCTCTCTGTCTTATTCTCTTTCAAAATGGTCCACACAGCCACATGCGTGAGCTATCTTCTTCGAATATGGGTCCTCTCTTTTCCCTCAAGGTTTGGGTCAGCACACCCTCAAATGTAGGGTTTGGATTTCAACATTGAGATCGTAATTCTTTTATGATGTTGATAAAATCCAATTTGTTGATATACAAATAATTAGACCGTCCTGCTTAAGTCCTCCCTGCTTAGGTTGTCCCTACACGGGTTGTCCCCTCTTAGGCCATCCCTACGTGGGTTGTCCCCGCTTAGGCCGGCTCTGCGTGGTCGTCCCCGCTTAGGCCGTCCCAACAATGGATTTGTTCCATGTTGACCAAATCTTATGATTTTGGTCAAATTCAACGGTGGATTCGTTGACTTTTGGTCAAGCGATCATAATACAAAATCGTAATGAGATTCAACGATGAATTTGTTACATGTTGACCAAATCTTATGATTTTGGTCAAATCCAACGGTGGACTCGTTGACTTTTGGTCAAACGATCATAATATGAGATCGCAACGGGATCCTACGATGGATTTATTACATGTTGACAAAAGTTTATAATTTTGGTCAAATACAATAGTCGACTAGTTGACTTTTAGTCAAACGATCATAAATCGAGATCGTAACGAGATCCTACGGTAGATTTATTATATGTTGATCAAATCTTGTAATTTTGATCAAATCCAATCGTGAACTCATTGACTTGTGGATAAACAGTCATAATATGAGACCGTAATAAGATATAATGGTGGATTTATCATGTATTGATCAAATCTCATGGTTTTGGTCAAATCTAATCGTGGATTCATTAACTTTACGTTAAATCATTACTTGATCTAATGGTGAAATCATCACAAAATAACCTATGATGATCAAATCCTAAGGAATTTGATGATATCTGACCTGTGATTAGATACCTAATAACCAAAAGAGTTAATTCTTTGGATGACCAAACATCAGAAAATGGACCTGATGTTTGAGTTTGTCTTCCAGACAAGTGAGCGAGAATTTATTATGAGACTCATCCACGAACTCCTCATGCCCATATTTGATCATGCCTATCGGTCGGATGGGTCTAACTTCCGGAGAAGGGGCGCTCTCATCCGACGTCCTCTATTTCACATCGCCTGAGTCTCTGACGAAGAGAGCATACTGCGTATCCATCTCGTACCGTGAAAACGAAGATGTTAATGAAGACTTAGACTTGGGATTTATTTTGTTTATTTCAGAGATGTATTTTGTTAATGAAGACTTTACGTTTCTTTAGTAGCTTTTAATCAGAGTTATTCAATTTTGATGTAATTAACGGAGAATCGACTGCAATACCCAGAAATGTAAAGTCCATCATTTTCAATAAAACCCCCTCCTAGCGAGGGAAAATTTGTTATGATTGATTTGTGATAGATTTATATTCCGCGCAAATTTGTTGATTATAGTGGGGCTACCCAGCCCATTGCCACTCTTAACATCATTATTAATGCCTTGTCCCATCCATAGTCACCAATTCGGGGTTTCAGCAAGGTTAAAATTTGGAAAAATCCAGCAAAGTTCTGCAAGTTTGGGGAAAAAATTGGAGATAAAAATAAAAAATAAGGTTAAAAGTATAATAAAAATTAAAGTCCTTATATTTCAGAAGGCATCTTCACGATCAAATCCTTTTACACGGTCTTGTACAATTGGCTGGCCCCCAGACAGAAATAGACCAGATTGTGGCATATCAGAGTTCCCCATAAGGTCAAATTCTTGGGGTTGGAGTGTCGGGTGGAGGCGTATCCTCACCATTTGACCAGCTCCTCAAAAGGGAGATGCATCTGAGAAACCGATGTGTTCTCTGTTTTCAAGAGGAGTCTATGGAGCACATGCTTCTCCACTGTTGGGTGGCCAGAGAGGTCTCAAATATAATTTTCCCCTCTTTTAATCTGGTGTGGGTCTTTCCGAATGATTTTGGAGCCCTGATTCCAACCTAGGATGAAGTGTACTTTGAGGGTATCAAAAGACATTTATGGGATATTCTGGTCCTCGGCATTCCCTGGGCTATCTGGAACGAGTGAATAATAGGGACTCCAGCCGAATGAGCAGACCGATGTGCATCATTAATAGACATGTCAGTGATCTGGTCATCAATTGGGTCCGGCTAGTCCCTGGAGAGCGGAGCATAGAGGGTAGGGGTTATCTTGTTGAATGGGCTGCTTTTATAGCCTCCTCTTCCTCTCTCTATTGGAGGTCCCCTTCTGTTTTTGGGCTGCTCTTTAGTTTTTTTGGGGGGTGGTTTCCTTGTCTTTGGCCTGTGTTGTGTTTGATGTTTTTTTATGTTCCTTTGTAATGTTAGGGTCCTCTCGTTACTAGCATCTTGCTAGTTTGAAGGTCCTTTTATACTTTTCTGTCCTTTTTAATAGATTTCTCTGAGCAATAAATATAGTTAAAATATGAAAAATCATGATTTATTGGAAAAATAAAAAATTATTTGCAATTTTTTTAAATAAAAAACATGAATTTTTCATTAATTAGTAGAACCTTAAATTTATGAATTTTCAAAAATTCGTTGGTGAGTATGGTCTCATCTACTTGGTATCGGTTATGCAAGTCATATTTCTCCACTCAATTTTATTCAGGGCCAAACTCTTTGCTACTCCAGAATCCTTCATATCTATTTACTCAATACTTTTCTCCAAGTCTTTATCAGTCTTCCCCTTCCCTTCCTTGTGCTTTTATTGTTTTAATCCTTTGTACAGGGATTGTTTCAGGTCTTTGTTGGACATGCCCACACAATCTTAGGCGGCATTCTTAATTTTCTCTCTTTATTGAGGCCACTCCTAATTTTCCTCTTATATATTCCTGTCTATTTGGGCAAGCTAGTATTTTTTTTGTCTCCCTCTTAAAAATAGACCCAAAAAATAAGTAACGCTAGACACTCAGAGGGACATTCACCTCCAATTCTCTAACATTTAAAATACCCTTCAACCCAAATAAGACATTATTCCTTTCCCATCTTGAAATTCTATATTTACTCCCTATGAATTGAAGTTGCTGTGAGAACCCCCTTAAAAGCTTAGCTTGAGGGAGTCCTTGAATTGCCCATTGCTTCGTTCTTTTATCTGCCCTCTTCCTGCCATAAATCAGTTCCTGTGATACCAGATCCAAATCTTATCAAGTTAAACCCCCAAAAGCCTTTGTTGAGGTACCCTCAAATGAGGTTAGCCACTTGATTCTAACGCATGGACAAGGTCTTTTGTGGGGCCATGTGACACCTGTCTCCCCTAGGGCACACCTCTCTCTCCGGAATTTTAGGAAAAAAATTGTAGACGGCCTTGATCTGACGGTGTGAAATGGTGACTTGATTTTTCAATCCACGATTCATTTTTTAAATGGTCTTTGATCAACCTTGTGCACACATCTGTGTGGCACCCAAATGGCGGTGGCCTAAGGTTCAAACAAGGCCTTAGTAGTGGAAAACAGTGGTCCTCCCATATAATACTAAGACCACCAGTTGGCCAAAACCTTCAAATTCAATTAGATATCTAAGTACCACCAACCATAGGAAGAGGATATAATTCTTTTGATTCAAGTCCAATGTTGTGTGTCATTTGTGTATCTTTGTGTTAGTTCTATATTAAAATTATGAAAATTGGCGCCCTCATTGCCTATTAATTAATTTGTCGCAACACTGTATGTCCATGCAGCTGGAATTAAGAACTGAATTGATCAGAATAAAGACTCTGGTTTGTTGGTGTTACAGTTGGTTAATATGCTCCTTTTTTTTTGCAGTATTTCAATTATATGGGAATGCTTGCTGTGGAGGGTACATATGATAAGATGGAGGCCCTTTTGAGACTAAACATACACCCTGTAGATATCTTGCTGATGATGGCTGCCTCAGAGGGCGACAAGCCGAAAATTGAGGAGCTATTGAGAGCAGGAGCAAGTTACAATGTGAAAGATGCAGATGGAAGGACTGCACTTGATCGAGTGGCTGGGGACGATATAAAGGAATTCATCCTTGGGTTTTCTGTTCAGAATGCTTAATTTTATAGCTCTTTTTTTGCTGTTTATTTTTTTTAGCATGTCTTGTGTTTCTTTCTTCCTTTTTGCTATGCTATTGTAGAATGTATATTTCTCTAGGAAGCATATCCAAATGAGAGGTTTTCTTTCCTTTTTTAATAATGAAGATGGATGGGGGTATTTTAGGAATAAGCTGTTTTAATATTGATGCAAATTTGTGATGATTTAAGTGTGAATGGGATAATTAGGATGTCTTTACTATTATGGCGCCATTACTTGCACTCGAGAAGTTGGCCCTTGCACATGGTGTAAAGGAAAGGCTTGGTATTTTGGGGACTGGTGTCATGTCAAAACACTTGTCTGATTTGACCGCTATGATCTAAAGATCTTAGGTGCAAAGGATTGGCACCAAAGATCATCTTTGTCGTATAAGTCGAAGGTCATAATCTGATTCTACAGTTGGCCATGTTAAATCATATGATATAGGAGTCCCAATCTTTTGTGCCATAGTTTTTTAGATCATGGCCTTCAAATCGGGCTGCCTAGATGGTGTTTTCGAATGACGGAAGTCCCTAAAATACTAAGTTTCTCTTTTAAATTATGTGCAAGGGTGAACTTTTGTTGTTATATGAGTTTTTCACTTGAGAGGGCCTCCAACTACTCCATATTTACCTGACATTCTGATTGGATCCAATGATTCACTTATTACCTAATAGGGTTCTAGGCTTTGAACTTTTTCATTTTTTTTTCAACGTAAGTAAACAAGGTCCAAACATTTGAGATATGCTGAAATTCAATTTAAGTGAAAAAATAGATTAGATGAAAATGTAACGATAAAAAAAGAAGAAAAAAGATTATATGAAAATGCCCTAAAGTCTCATATGAGATTGGTCAATCCACTAAAAGATTGATCGGTCCTATGAGACCGACCTACCGGTCTCATAGGGGACTAATTGATCAGTCTCATAGGGGACTGATCGATCTCATATGGGACCGGGTGATTGATCTCATATGAGACCTAAGGACAATTTCATCTAAACCTATTTTTCACTTAAATTTAATTTCAACACATGTCAAACATTTGGACCCGATTTGCATCGGTTAAAAAAAATGGAAAAGTTGAGGGCATATGACTCCTATTAGGTAATCAAACGTTGAACCCTGTCACGTAGAAAGTAAAAGATGGGAACCCTGTGGGTGGGAACCTTGTGGGTAATTTGTCCTTATTATAAGGCAAGAAGGGCAGTTTTCCTTATTATGTGTAAAATGCCCTTAATTTTATTTTCTCATATAGACATTAGGAGCATTATTGTAATCTCTGTCTCCAAGTGCATCCCGCATGCGGCCGACTAATGAAATAAAAAGAGTGGGGAACGTGGAGATAAAATATGCCATGATTTGTGATCTTGCAATCTAATCATAGAGGTGGAAAAAATAAATCATAAAGACTTTTAAAGCAGGCAGCTTAGAAGCAACATGACATAAAAAAACAAGACTACAGAAACCGTAGACCCGGGGACAGACAACCGGACAGCAGAAAGAGGCAACCAACCTAGAAAAAATTACAGCAAAAGATAGATCACACGTCAGCCTGCTCCCAAAAGGAGGCTCATTACATAGAATACAACCTAGTAAATATTATTATTTTGGTTTTGGCACCTATATTTATATAGGGTGGGTGGGCCCCAAACAATAATGTGATAAGGTGATAACGACGCCGACATCAACGATAAATGTATGGTCTATAGATAATTCGACCTCAGTTATTAAGGAGACGGACTTTGGTTTACTTGCATCAATAGCTGAGAACATATGGCATTTCCTTAGACTAATTCACTTCATCCAAGTAGTTAGAATCATGTGAACTTCAATTAACTTAAACGATGCTGAAAGATCAATACCATTCAAACCAAGCACTTCAATGTGAACCCTAGGTTAGATAAGAATGCGGATATTGAGCACAAGTTTTATGCTAATCAACTTGCATGATGATTTACAACTTCACTGACTTAGATTGGTCGAGGATGTGTGCCACTTGGCAAAATAAGTGCACGAGTGAACATTTCATTTATTGGTGTAAGTGATAACCCATTAATCCATATCAAAATCTGCGTCCTCTTGGATTCACTACTGCGCAGCCAGAGCAAAGGCTCATTGCAAATTTGTTAACTGATTGTCCAATGGTTGGGGTAGTTTGAGAAGACCTGGAGAGCAGAAACTGTGAGAATGAAGAAGATGGAGAGGTCACCACTACCAGTATCAAGCACAATGGAAGAAGGTTAACAATATTGCAACCTCAAGGTAGCAGGCTCGAGCACAATGAAAGAAGGTTGACAATATTGCAACCTCAAGGTAACAGGTTCGAGCCTAGCTTACGTATCAAAAGAAAAACTTCTCTTTAGAGATGCTAGAAACTACTGCTCCTCACAAAGGGACATTCGTATTAGCTGATCATTTAAGATTAGGCTCGAGCACAATGAAAGAAGGTTGACAATATTGCAACATCAAGGTAGCAGGCTCGAGCACAATGAAAGAAGGTTGACAATATTGCAACCTCAAGGTAACAGGTTCGAGCCCAGCTTACGTATCAAAAGAAAAACTTCTCTTTAGAGATGCTAGAAACTACTGCTCCTCACAAAGGGACATTCGTATTAGCTGACCATTTAAGATTACCATTTGTGTTTGAGTTTTAATACATGGAATGCAACTTTAATTAATATGATAACTTAGAGGAGGAATTAGTTAAAATAGAAAACAATTTTCTAATAGATCAAGGGTTTTGATCTCAGGGTTTGGCCTGTAGCTCAATTTAAAGCTGTACTGTGGCAGAACCTTAGGTACCAAGTTTCATTCACCCTTAATTAGCCAATAGAAAATTGAAAATATTGGTTTTATTTGCGCTCATATCACCAAGCCCTCTTTTGGCACTCTCTTTGGTGCACACAGACTACTAGAGTTTTTTTCTTTTTTTAACCAAGCCCTCTTTGGCCTCCCTTTGAGCTCATGTCACCCAAGTTTTTGTCAAATGACTTGTGAGGCGCAACAAAAATAGATTTATCCCTTCAGTAATTTGGTAAATCTTCCTTATTATGAAAAATGTGTCTACATTAAGGGTGTGTTTAGAAAAACTAAATATAAATGTGGGTGTCCACATAGAGCCTCAGTCTTTAGTAATATCATTGGGAAGGTCTATTTGCACCTACTGAAATTTGAAGTGGGTGACTTGAAGAGCACCCACTTCGCACCTTTGTGCAAAGTGTTAGTAATCCAAGGTGGGTGCTCTTAGAGTTTCAGTGGGCAAATAGAACTATCCTATCATTTATTCTAAAAAAATAGTAATTTGATTATATTTTAGCTTTCAAGTACCAAAAACAAACCTTTATTACCACCAAATATTACATGCTAAATTATTTTTGTAAAAATTCCTTTTAGTACTCCCTGTAATCTTAAGAAAATAATGAATAAATCTTAAACTTTATAGACTTGCTAATATTTTTACATTGAAACTGATATCGATGCCAACCATATAGTTAAGAGGGGGAATAGTAACCTCTCCCTCTTTACTGTCACATTAGGATCGTCCTCAGATCAAAATGCCCCTGTGCGTGGCATTATGGTTAACTACATGAGGGAAAAATTACCCTTTTTGCTTTTCCAGTGGTAACCTTGTAATTTGATTTTTATAACTAAAAGTTTGCCTTTGCCACTAGAAAAGCAAAAAAGGGCAATTTTGCCCTTCATTTATTTACCAAAATGCATAGCATGAGCCATAAGGGCATTTTGCTGCTGGAACGATGCTAACCTCATAATGAAGAGGTGACATTAGCATTTCCATAATAATATAAGAAAACTTGCCCAGTAGCAAGTAGGCGCAATTGCCAAAATTTTGACAATCAGGATCTACTAGTACGGTTAAAAATAACAAGTCAAATAACAACCGTGTGGTGGTGGCGCCAAACATAAATGAACAAAAGGAAAACTGAGATTCAATCTCACCAAATAATATAGAAGTAAAGCAAACAACAGTCCCCAAATAATTACACAAGCTATATTGCATGATAATAATTTGACATCTTTGTTCTGACACATAAATCCTATACAATAGGATTGAGAACTCATCAGCAAATCAGGGAAAGAAGGTTAAGAAACCACTTATTTAAAATAGAGTTGAACAAGCTTCTTCAAAGTATCAAAAACACTTGTAAATGGGTTAAATTCGACGGGGCCCTTTAATTCTAATGACGGAAATTGGTTTGTAAGGGCCTCTCTCATTCCAGACATAGACATCATCAAACCTAGCTGACTAGATGACATCACCTCGCAGTCTTGTGGAGTGTCTTTTATCTTATTGGGGTTGTACCCATAATTCGCTAAGGTAGATTTGTACTTCTCTATGAAAGCGGGTCCCGGATTAGGCGTCCTCGAATATATCTGAGATATTAATCCTTTTGGTTAGTTAAAAATATTACACAAATTAAAGAACATGAAATTAATTGAAACACTACAACATTTAGCTCACAGATATCCACACTGGTGCAGTGAACCAACAGTAGGATAAAGAGACATGAATGAATCTGGACATGGAGGATTTATAAATAACGGTCTTTCTGCAGATAGACAATGTAATCACTTTGGAAAAAAGAAAGGGGAAAAAAACCCGATGATCACAGATGCAATAGGCTAGGTGACTCAAACCCCCATAGTTATCTGGATTGCAGTACATGCAATTTATTGTCAAGTGTGAAGTGCCCTATCTAGCAATAATAGATGCTTGATGCAAATCAGTAACTTGCATCAAATGACTACGTAAAGACATTAAACCATAGAGTTTGAATGTGCAAGTGAGTGATTTATTCATGAAAGCAATTATGCACGTAGCCTTTTTGCCTGATTTATTTCCTGCCCCCTTTCCTATCAGTAATTATAATTCATACACTGATACCTTGACAGCCTTTGGCTCAACGACATCTACACTTCTCTAACCTCAGGTCAACAATGGTGTTAAATTTTTGTCTCTTCATAAAAATAACGGTAAAACGATGTAACGGTCACGAATCTCTAAAACGTTATATTTTCTTTCAAGCATTTTTTACCTTCATTGTCTTCAGTCATTTTGCCCTTTCTTCATCCTTGCATCTTCTTCATCCACTCCGCAGTTGAACCCAAGACTCTCTTAAACACCTAAAACCCGAAACCCTTTTAAATCCTTGAAACCCAAAACCCTTAAACCATTGACAAAGGCTATTGACATAATTTGAATTAATGTAGAATCTATTGAAGATTTTCATAAGTCTCATAGGAAAGAAAAATGAAGCTTCCAGTAGATCCATCAATGCAAGTGATCACGTGGATAGAGAGCTGTGCTAGCAACGTGCTAAACACGGATTATTGTGCGCGTAGAGTAAGCTGAAGCTCTTTGCCGTAACGATTTCAGAGCTGCTCATGGAAACAACATTGTCAATGTGCTTGCTACCCCAAAACAATGTGAGGAAAACAATGAGCCCACCACCACACACACACAATGAATCCGACTGGACTTGCCATGGTGATGGTCCACCAAGAAATGTGTATATTGATGGTAATGAGAAGCAGATACCTCTTAGATAAGGACAATGAGCTTAGAGATTTAGCTTCCTGATTCGGGTCAAGCAAAGCAACCCTAGCACCAGCTACAGCACCTAATTTCAGTGAATTTCTTTCTCTACTCCTAAAAAGGACATTTTGTAACCATCCTAAATCCACGTTAGTTTTTTTCTCACGTCAGTCAATTGTCAACTGATGGAATGTGACTACAGAATCTGCAAGACAGAGGAGGTTTTAGAATAACTGTTAAGCCCTTCTTTTATTGTTCATTGCACCGCTAAAGTTTTCCACAAGGAAAAAAATAAACACATTGAAATGGTATTGTGCCTGTGGTAATAAACAATTCAAATTTAAGTGTAAATGCCGTGACAGTGAAGTGCCCCATTACATGTATACCTAACATGGTAAATTGAGAGGAAACAATGAGAAAAAACACAACGTTGGGTGAGAGAATGACAGTTTGTACCGAAGAATGTAAAATATAATGGGGAAGCAGAAAAGAAAACATTGGATGATGAGAATGGCAGTCTTGTTTGTTTTTCAGTCAGTTGAAACCATGTGCTATCTGATATAGGGCTCACATTTTCTAGGATATGCTACGGTCTTTAAACTAGTTTTGTGATTCTAGGTTTTTCCGCAATGGATGTGTATTGGACTTCCCTGCTGGACCCAAATATGAAATACCAGACAAGAGCTACAAATGCATATCTGATAGACGTGCCTGATGATGTACTATACAAATTTTGAAGTAAACAAACATTTTAATTCTAGAATAAAATAAATAAATAAACAAATAGCAGCACATAGTAAAAAAGATGTGATGGTGATTTACTGGGTCTAAAGGAAAAGTTTACCTGAATGAAGTCTTTGCCTTTGGATCCAGAGACGAGAGAAAAATTATCATAATCAGTTGCAATCACATCATAGGGCTCCTTAGGAATGAACGGTAACGTAGGAAACCTGAGGTAACACTTCTCTCTAATCATCTCTTGCCTCTCTAGATCGGTTTCATCTTTGTCCTTATCTTCCTCAGAAAGGCACTGAACCTTTCCCCTTATGCCAGTAATATATCCATCCGGGCTCCCATGGACACAGAATGTGTCGACCTGGATAGAAGGGGCTTCAGCATCAAAAGTATATACACCCTGCAATTTAATCAGTTAGTCAAGAATCAATAGTATATTATACATCCTATTTCATCCTGATAAAGGGCTTTGTAGATGAGAAGAGGTCTAAACACATAGAAGCTTTTACTGGCAACCAAAACAAGCATATTAAATATTGATCTGAGGCTTCTACCCATGGTATCAAGTATCGGCCGCACCAATACCACCCCGATGACAGTATCGGTATCAGTATTCGTGGTGGGTCTGTATCGGCCAATACTGCCTCAGTGCCTCAGTATTGGCCGATACTGACCCACACAAAAAAAAAATTCTATGTTTTTTACTTTTTTTTCAAAAAAAAAATATACTCTCCGATACCGTATTGGCAAGACCGATATGTATCGGCCGGTACGTATCGGTCCGAGATGGACTGATACCCGGTACCGACTCGGACCGATACCGAGTTTGACACCTTGCTTCTACCTGTGTACAGTGGCAATCTTCTTGCCCTTGGCCAGCAAATCCACCCTTAAGTGAAGCTACTTCGAACCATCTTCCAGAGTATCTGATTGGATCAAAATTCTTAGCAGTCATACCCCTCATCATCATTAGTTGTCCACTTTTTCCATCTGGCATTTCATCGAGTTTCAGAATAGCACCATTATCCGTAACAGTTGCGAGCTGGTATAAGTTATAGTATTGAGATGGTTCTGCTGCAACAACCTAGATAGGAGAAATGTAGTCTTAAAAGCAGTAGAAAAGTTTAGCCTTGCAATTATTTTGTTTGATCCCCTCTGTCTATACTGTTTAACTGCTTCTGATGATCTCTTTTTATCTTCTGATACATGCAATAAAAGCTACTTCTTAGACATTATTCACTTATCGTATCTTTTTCTTTTCTGGTGCCATATGATTGCAAGATGTCAACTTTTGTAAAACATATATCTTCACAGCTAACATATCTGACACCCAAATGGCCCTAATATACTCAATTTTTTGTGATTTTTCACTGTCTCTAACCCAAATTGTAGAACAAATGCCTCTAAAACTATGCTAATCAACGAAAAAAAACAACTGAATTACTTGGTTTGGTGCAGAGAATAATATAAATGAAGCAGCAACGCTTGACAAAACATGTTCAGCAACAGCTTCACCGCGTGATGCAGGTTGTTCAAGAGAGCATTTAAACGTTCTCCTTGGTGCAGAACTTATCCCCCTACCATGGAAGAAAAGCATAAATAATAGAAAGACTACATGCGAAACTATGAGAAACAATCTGAAATCCAAAATCAAAATTTTCACCTATTGTTGTAAAGGTAAAGATAATGAGATAAGTGAACAAAACTTGAAGACGGCTTCTGTTAATCATAATGAAAAGGTATGATCAACCAAATCAATAAGCACTCTGTAATAAGGGAAATAATGCAAATCATGTTTATCCCAACATTTCACAGTAACAAGTGGGTTTTTAAGATATGAGCATGTTGCAGAATGAGAGATAGGTAAGGCTTAGTAAACTGTTGGGGCCAGCGGTGGAGCCTGGATTTTTTTCCATGGCACGAGCGGCAGGTGACTTAGTACTCGAGTCACTTTTGGGGATGTGTGCCATGTGGAATCAAAATGTGTACCATCTGATAGTTGCAACATGATCTAAAGATTTTTGGTGTAAAAGATGGGATGGAAAACGATCTCCATCATTTGATTCAAATGGTCAAACTGCATTGAATCAAATGATGGATATGATTATTTATTCCAATCTTCTACTCAATAGATCTTGAGATCATGGGTGTTAAATCACAGGGAACACATGAGGGTTCCACATAACACACATCCTAAAGTGACCCAGGTACTAAGAACATTGGCGCTCAGTTCAGGCACCTAATATTAACTGAAAATTTAAAGCGGGAAACTGCACATGCCGTAGGTACTCTAACGCAGAAAAAATTAAAAAGGGGCAAACAAAATAAAAAATGAATGGAAATTACCTCTAACAATACCCCTAGCCTAATAGATTTTGGCCTCTAAACTATACCTACCCCCCCACACCCACCCACATACTCCTCTCCTTTCTCCCCTACCTGGTGAAAAAAAGAGGATATGAGGAAATTAGGGAAGATGTCAAAAGCTAGATATAAATAAGCAAAATAACCGGAGGAAAAAGAAAAGATATTTTCCAAAATGCAAATGCCTACCTAGATAGATGAAATTTCAAATATATAATGAAATAACCTCATGCATGAACAACAGCAGTGGACTAATCACATAACAAAATAATGTGCAAGAACAATGTTTTGAAATCGACTAGGATCAAGCATAAGACAGCAGGATTGAGCCACATCTTAAACTTGAATGCAAATAGTAAGGTTCTGTTTTATTTTTGGAAACGAATAAAAACACATAAAATATCCTTCGAAAATGAAAAATAGGTATGGCTAGGTTAAAAGTGCTTTACATTCTACATTGACCATTAGTCAAAAAAGATACCACATGGCATCCTATATAGGGCAATCTGACATTCAATCATAGAAAAGAAGCAACTCTTAATGTTATCATCATGATAATAGCCTTGTCTCATCTATGTGGGGATGGTTTTCTTGTCTAATTTTCCACACATTTAAGTTTAGGGCCAAACTCATTATCAGTCTAGATACCTTATGTCGATTCTATCTTGGTCTTCTCCTTCTCCTACTTGTTTGCATTTGTATTGTAGCAATCCTTCGTTCAAGGATTGTTTTATGCCTTTAATGGACACGCCACTTAACCATCACGAACGACATTCCTTGATTTTCTATTTATTGGGGTCAACCCTAAACTTTCTCTTATATTCTCATTCTTAATCCCATCTTTTCTGGTTCACCATGCATCCACCTTAGCATGTATCTTCGCCAAATGTATTCTTCTTCTTGTCACCTCTTTGTAAGCCCAACACTATGAACCGTACAGTAATGCAAGTCTTACCACTGTCTTATAAACACGTCTCTTCAATCAAAGTGGCATGCATTTGCAACACAACACACCGCTAACTTGTTTCCAGTTCGCCCACTGTTTAATTGTTTGGACGAACTCAAATGTTTGAGTCTATCATGTGGCATTAAATGGTTTTTATTTCAATCAAATCATCCGCAATGCTCTCATATTTAGTAAACTTGAATGCTGTATATTCAATTTCATTCAGCTAAATTCCACAACCATAAATACTCTTCTCCACAATTCCAACTTATCATTTACTTGTTTTCTTTTATGGTCGATTGGTGCCACATCAACAAACAACATACACCATGAAGCCTCATCATGCCTGTCATGTATTCATCCATAAGAAATGCACAAAGAAGGGCCCAAAGCAGACACATAATGCAGCACAACTACCATGGACCCTGGCTGTTGGTGTGTCATAGGTATCGTAATGATGTGTTGGTAGTAGCAACAATAGCGTATGTAATATGGATATTAGTATCTCAAGCAGGATTCTGTTTTGTAATTGGTATATCTACGACTAATAATGAGTGTGAGGAAGTTGAACTCACAACCATAATTCTCTCCTAATAGGTTCTTTTTCCTTTCTCTTTTCTTCTTCTTCTTCTTCTCCTTTCTTCTACCTAACCCAATAACCTTAAGCCAAACCTAATCGCTCTTTAGAATTCTAACTTGGTATCAGAGCATCTCTGCCTGCTGACTTCAATATGGCATCATGCTTACTTGAGCATGGCCAACTTTTAACCACAGATCAAAACGGAAATAAGGGGGTTTTGATCGGAATTTGTTCCTGGATCTTTTAAGAAAGCAACCCATACATTTCGAAGGGTTATTGAGTTGAATCAAAGGGATCTTTGTGTATTGTGGATTTTCACGGGTTTCTGTGAAATTGAGATTCGGGTGGCTGCGAACTGCAAGATCTGGTATGGGTGATTTCAGGAGATTTATCGTGGTGTTGGTTTAGTGAATCGAAGTCAGATGATCGTTTTATCGTTTTTTCAAAAATATGAAATCACGGACAGTTTCACGATTTTCTGAACTTCTGGTTCGGTGTTCGTGTTTGGAGCTGCGAGTTATAATAGGTTGGATCAGAATAACACCACCTTCCGTTTGGATTTGGTTCCATGAAGTTGATTTATGAGGTTTTTCATGCAACGCTAGGGGTCTCGGTTCCTTCCATATATTTCAATGTAGTTTGTTTTTTGTCATTTCCACTGCCTCCAGAACAGTTATTAAGTGATTGGTGTGGGCTGCAGTAGTGCAGCATCTTCTACACGTGTTGAGAATATTTCATTGATTGTGTATCCAGTATTGGCTGGTCTCTCTGATGTAGTGTCGTGTCTTGATGGTTGTTTATGGGGCAGTGCATTCTTGTATGTAATTTTTTTCATTTTGGAAGTTGGCTATGTGGCCTAGTTCTATTTGTAACCTTGTAGTGTTTCCATACTGGTTGAGATATCCTAACTTGGAAGACTTTTGTTGAAAGGTTTGTTTGCCCAGAAGTGTAGTGTTATTTGCGAGAGGTCTTTGTTACCTTGTCTATATCTCATTGTAATGGCTGAATTCAAGGTTAATGCGCATCGTGCCGGTGATGAAGGATCAGACGAATGTAAATCTTTGTCCTACTTGGCTGAGATAAGTGTTATCGGATCTTCTCATGTTACCATGTCACAGAGTTATCCATGGATTATTGATTCTAGAGCAACATATCACATGCATGGTATGTCATCTCTATTCCAGTCTCTATCCCCTATGACAGCACCATGTAATGTTTGTGTAGCTGATGGATTCCCTGTTCAGGTTATTGGGAAAGGCACTGCACAGGCTGGTCATCTCTATTTATAATCCACTTTACATGTTCCAAAGATGCCAATTAACCTTCTCTTAGTTAGTAGTCTCACTGAACGTAATTGTAGTGTGACCTTTTCCTCCTATTGTGTCTTCCAGGACATGTCTGCAGGGGAGGTGCTTGGCCGTGGTCATGGTGAGAAAGGATTATATTTATTAAATCATCACATACAGAGACCGATTGCTACTGTTGTTGCTGCTGCATTTATCAAGGAGGTTCGCTTATGGCACACTCGCCTTGGTCATCTTCCCCTACAATGCTTGCATATCTTATTTCAACAAAAACTCAGCTTAGTCAATGTCTCCAAGTTCAAATGTGAGGTGTGCCAAATGGCAAAGCATCAAAGAACATCGTATACTCCTAGTGGTAACAAAAGTAATATTTCCTTTCCTATTGTGCATTCAGATGTCTGGGAATCATCTCCCATTGTTTCCCTTTGGGGTTACTGGTATTTTATCTCATTCATTGATGATTGCACCCGTTATACATTGAAATCCTAGAATGAAGTTGCCTCTGTCTTCCCTGTTTTTCACAAGTTGGTCCAAACTCAATTTCATGCCAGTGTGGAGATTCTGAGATCTGATAATGGTGGAGAGTATTCCTCTCACCCTCTTCAGACCTACCTTCACATTCATGAAATTGAGTGGCAAACCAGTTGTCCCTTTAATTTGCAACAAAATGAGGTGGCTAAGGGAAAATATTGGTTACTTGATGTTGCTCGTATGCATGTTCCTAAACGTCTATAGGAGGATGTCATTCTTACTACTAATTTTCTCATCAACAGAATGCCTTTTATTCTCGAGGGTAAGTCTCCCTGCAAATTGTTGTCCCTTTAATTTGCAACAAAATGAGGTGGCTAAGGGAAAATATTGGTTACTTGATGTTGCTCGTATGCATGTTCCTAAACGTCTATAGGAGGATGTCATTCTTACTACTAATTTTCTCATTAACAGAATGCCTTTTATTCTCGAGGGTAAGTCTCCCTGCAAATTGTTGTGTCCAAAAATCGTCTTTTCTCAGTTCCTCCTTGTGTAAATGGTTATGTATGTTTTATCCATATTCTCTATTATGATAAACTTTCTCCGGAAGCTAGAAAGTGTATTTTCATTGGTTATCCTCCTACTCAAAAGTGGTATAAGTGTTGTGATCCCACCTTTGGAAAAGTCTGTCACTATGAATTTCACCTTTTTTTAGTAGACCCCGTACTATTCTCTTCCACAGTGCCCTCTTTAAGGGAGGGGAGAGGGGGAGTTCAAGTTCTATCGAAGAGAACACCATACTTATTGCCGAATCTCTCGGATGATATTGGAGATGAAGCGGAAGTAGAAGCTCAGGAGATCCAAAGTGCACCAAGTGGGCAGCAAGAAGAGTAGTTGAAGTAGAAAGTCAAGAGATCCCAGGTGCACAAAGTGGGCAGCAAAGAGAGGTTGTAACTACAGAAAAAGAACCGTCTTTAACCAGTTTGGGAAAGACCACTGACCATGTTCTTCCTAGTTTGTCATACCAAAACCTCTCAACAACTCGTTTGTCTTTTGTGTCTTCATTCAATTCTATTACCGTTCCTACTAGTATCTCTGATGTCATGTCTCAATCACAATGGAAGGAAGCCATGGTGCAGGAAATGAGAACCTTAGAACATAACAATACATGCGATGTTGTAGAGCTCCCCTCAGGGAAAAAGGTTATTGGGTGCAAGTAGGTCTACAATGTGAAGTACGGGCCAGATGGCTCTATAGAAAGATGCGAGGCCAGGTTGGTTGCAAAGGGTTTCACACAGAGTCACAGACACTAGGAATTAACAATCGGGATACTTTTTCCTTATTTGTAAGTCGAATACAATTCGAGTTCTCCTGTCTCTTGCAACATAAAAAAAATTGGTCATTATACCAGCTGGATGTAAATAATGCCTTCCTTCACGATGGTTTAAAGGAAGAGGTTTATATGACATTCCTACCAGGGTTCTCTAGGCAAAGGGTGAAAGGGAGAGTTTGTAGACTAAAAAAAGTCTATTTATGGGATCAAACAGTCGCCTAGAGCCTGATTTCAAAAATTCAGTGAAGCCATTATAAAGTTTGGATACAAAAGGAGCTACTACGATCACACACTGCTTATGAGGAAATGCACTCACCTTAGGGAACTTGTTGTGTATGTTGATGATATCATCGTCACCAGAGATAACAGTGAAAAAATATTGAAGTTGAAATGCTATTTGGATTAAGTCTTTGATATAAAAGACTTGGGCCCACTTAAATATTGCTTGGGAATTGAAGTGGCTAGATCTAAGAAGACGAGAGCGTTGCCTCAAAAGAAATACACACTCAGATGTATTGAAGCAACTGGTATGTTGGGGTGTAAATCTGCTATTGCCCCTATTGTACAAAATCAATGCCTTAATGGAGGAGATGTTGAACTCCTCAAGGATGCGTGTATGTATCAACGACTTGTAGGGAAGCTCATCTACTTGACTATGAATAGTCCGGATATTGTGCATGCTGTGAGTGTGGCGAGTTAGCATATGCATTCACCGAGGATCATCTATTTGGACGTTCTGTATAGAATCTGAGGTATTTGGAAGGAAACGCTGGGAGCATCCTTCTTACCATGGTTCAAAATTTCGGCCGAAATGTTTCGGTTTCGGTCCCCACTGAAACCGAAACGAAATCTTAATATTTCAGATATTTTTGTATGGTGGGAAGATTTTGGACAAAATTCAAAATTTCGACCAAAATTTCAGTCCAAAATTTCGGTTTTGGTCCCCACTGAAACCGAAACGAAATCCGAGATTTTGATCCTTGCTTCTTACAGTAATCATGGGCACCTGGATATTGAGGTTTTATCTTTTAGATATTTAAAAAATAGGAAAATAATTTTTTTTGAAATTGCACAAAGGGCACTTTTGGTATTATGCCTAATTCATATCGGCCAATATGACCCATTATGGGCCGATATGTACCGATATTTGACCAGTTTGACCCAATATTTAACCATATATTGTATATCGTATCGGAAGGGCCCTAACCTAATGCATATTGGCCGATGTGTATCGGACATGGCCGATATTTAAACCCATGGTGCTGATGCACAGAACCCTCTTCAAATGTCTGAACTTCGTATCACTCTACTTTCTTGATGTAGTTCAGTTTTTCAAAGTACAACTGTGCTTACAAATAAATCATCCCTTATTGAAATAGCCCCCCGCCTAAATGCAGTTGAGACGAATTCAGGTCTCATGAGAGTTGTTCCAACTGCATTTCAGATCAGAAATACAAGTCAAACAACCGTTGCATAGCATTATGCAGCCATCTGATTTTTTTGCTTATAAGCAAAAATAGAGCCTTATCCAAATTGCAACCTTCTAAACAGGCCGCCAATACAAATTCGTTAACGAGTCAAATTAAACTCCATTACATCCGCTAACTGCAGGATCCATATAGCCCCTTTGCTACCACCTGTTATATATATTAGTTTAATAATATATATTTTTTTTATTATTTCAAAATTAAATTTATAGTTATCATTTATATTTATAATAATTCAATGGCAAACTTGTAAATATTTTCTCTCCAAATGTCTTTTCAAATTTTGATTTATCTGTTTACCGTTAGTTGAAAAGATACAAGTCTGGCATCTCTTCACCGGAAATTTGAAAAGACAAGTGAATCAATAAGTCTGACATCTCTACATTGTAAATCTGAAAAGACACAAGTGAATCGATTTTATCTTTTTACCGTTATCCTTTTTCACAAATCTTACATTTCTTCACCGTAAATATGAAAAGACACAAGTGAATCGATTTTATCTCTTTATAGTTATATGAAAGACACAAATCACTTCACGGTTATCTGAAAAGACACAATCTTTCAAAATTTTCTCTATAAATAGAGATCAGATCTGGGTTAAAAAGACACAACAAAAACATAATAACATCTATTTCTTCTGTTATTTTACGTTCTTATTTTTTTTAAGAATCTTTGTGTATCAGAAATTTGTGTGGCAAATTCTTTCTCTAGAAAGTGCAATCTAGAAAAGAACATACGGCTCTTGGTAAGACCGGGCTCTGTTGTATCCTGAAGGCAGATTCGCTGGGAACCTTGTTGCATCTTCGTTTATCTTACGGAGTGGGGGCGTCTATTGTCTTTAAGACAGCGTAGTGAACTACGTGCCTCAGAGTCATTATCATTACCATATTTTTTCTTCAACAATTTAAAGACAATAGAGCCTTCTAATGGCTCAGAGCATAAAGTTCATGAATCAAGATCTCATCAAACTTGACCGATTTGATAGGTCAAATTTCAAAAGATGGCAGCAAAAGGAGCAATTTATCTTGCGATAATTCAAGATTGCTTACGTCCTCATTACACCATGTCCACCAATTTCTGTTGCGGGAACAACGAAAAATACGACTAATGGAGGATCGAATGCTCGACTCAAATGACTGAAAGATGATCTAGATTGTCGGGACCACATCCTCAATGCATTAAGCGATAGGTTGTTCAACACTTTCTGTAAGTGCACTATCTCAATGCATTTAGAAAAGAAGTACTTAACTGAAGATGCCGGTACGAAGGTCTCTTTAGTCTCTAAATATTTTGACTTCAAGATTGTTGAGGATAAACATATTCTGGAACAAGTTAAAGAATTACAGTTTATCGTCACTAAGATGGAAGAAGAGAACATGAAACTTCCTGAAAGTTTTCAAGTGGGTGTTATTCTTGCAAAACTTCCATCTAGTTGGAAAGATTATCGAAAATTCATGACCCATAATAAAGATCTTCATATTGTAGAAGAGATTTTTAAGGGTCTTAAGATTGAAGAGAATTAAATTAGAGACAAGAAGGTTGTTTTCGAGCCTGCTAGGGCTCACTTTGTTGAATCGGTATCTGAAGAGAAGAAGAAGGATAAGAGGTTTTCTACTAAATTTTTTTTTTTAAGAAGAATTTTCAGAATAATGGTCAGTCTAAGATGAATGAGAAGGAGATTGTTATGTCTGTCGAAAAAGGGGGCACTTTGCAAGAGAATGCAAATTCCGTAAAAAGTCGAAATCAGAATCTAACATGGTTGAAGATATAGTTGTTGCAGTGGTATCAGAAGTCAATATGGTTGAATCTAAAGGCCATTGGTGGGTCGACTCTGGTGCTACTCGACATGTCTCTTTTGATAGGTCTGCTTTCAAGACTTACAAGCCTCAAGGAGAAGGGCAACAACTATACATGGGAACTTCTTCTACCACCGAGATTGCTGGAATCGGAACTGTGGAGTTACAATTATCTTCGGGAAAGACTCTCTTGTTGAAGGATGTGCTCCATGCTCCACAGATTAGGAAAAATCTTATTTCTGCATGTCTCTTAGACAATAATGAGTTTAAATTAGTTTTTCATTCTGGGAAGATGATATTACCCAAGAATAATGTTTTCATTGGGAAGGGTTATGTTGTAAATAATATGATCAACTTGAATATTATCAATGAAAATGGTTAGTCTACTTATATTGTAGTTTTTTTATTTATGGCATGCTAGATTAGGACATATTAATTCTCAAGCGATGAAAAATATGATGAATCTAGAATAAGTTCCTAAATTTCTAAATACCAAAGATGAAAGATGTCAAATATGTGTGCAATCTAAAATAGTGAAAAAGTCACATAATAGTATTAAAAAGGAATACTACTATCTTAGAATTAATTCATTCTGATATCTATGAATTAAATGGTGTGCTTACCAGAGGTGGCAAGAGATATTTTATAACATTCATAGATGATTATAGTAGATATTGTTATATATATTTACTTAGATATAAAGAAGAAGTTTTTGAAGTTTTTAAAACTTATAAAGCAAAAGTTGAAAATCAATTAGAAAAGAAATTAAAATACATCAAAGTGATAGAGGAGGAGAATATCTTTCTCATGAGTTCGATGAATTTTGTAAACAATATGGGATTGTTCATGAAGTAACAGCCCCTAGGACACCACAACAAAATGGTATAGCCGAACGAAAAAATAGAACTTTACTAGAGATGATTAACTCTATGTTATTCTATTCAGGCTTACCTATGAATTTATGGGGTGAAGCTATTTAAACTGCACGTCATATTTTAAATAGAATATCTTATTACAAGAAAACTATGACTCTGTATGATTTATGAAATAATAGAAAACCTAACTTAAAATATTTAAGAGTGTGGGGTTGCCTAGCCTATGTTAGGAACTAGATGACAAAATTAAAAAGTTAGGATATAAAACTTACAAGTGTGCATTTATTGGATATGATTACAACAGTAAAGCATATCGCTTCTTAAACATATAAGATAATGTTATATTAGAGTCTATAGAAGCACATTTTTATGAAAACCTACAGCCTAAGGATAATGTTTCAGGTTTTAGAAATTCTAACGAATTGGAAATAGAAGATGAAACTCATTTTGATCAAGTCAAAGGAAAAAAACCAGTTGAAAATAATATAGAACAAAGATGTAGTAAAAGAACTAGAAAAGATCCACTTTATAATTTTGGATCAGATTTTTATACTTATGTTTTAGAAGCAGATCTTAAAACTTATAAGGAAGCTATAACATCTTTAGATAGTATATTTTGGAAGGAGACAATGGATGATAAAATAGAATCTATTAAAACTATTAATACATGGGAGTTAGTAAATTTGCCATCAGGTTCTAAGACTATAGGAAGTAAGTGGGTATTTAAGAAGAAACTTAAACCAGATGGAAGTTTAGATACATTTAAAACTAGATTAGTAGCCAAAGGATTTAGACAAAAGAAAGGAGTAGACTATTTTGTTGTTTTCTCTCCTGTTGCACAGATGACATCTATTAGACTACTAATAGCTTTAACATCTATATATAATTTGTATATACATCAAATGGATGGAAAAACTGCTTTTTTAAATGGAGATTTAGAAGAAGAAATATATACGGATCAACCAAAATGATACATAGAACTAGGAAAAATACACATGGTATGTAAACTAGTTAAATCACTATATGATTTAAAACAAGCACCAAAACAATGGCATGACAAATTTGATAAGAAAATAAAAGATTTTGGCTTTAAACCAAATGAAACCGATAGATGCATATATAGTAAATTTGTACAAAATAGAAGAGTTATTATATCATTATATGAAGACGATATGCTGATCTTTGGTACACATCTTGATTTAATAATAGAAACTAAAAAAGATTTAAAATCAAATTTTGATATGAAAGATATGGGAGAAGCGGATGTTATTCTTGGAGTTAAAATAATAAGAGAAAATAAAAGTATCTCTTTATCTCAAGAACATTACGTCGAATTTTTTTTAAGAAAATTTAATATGTTTGATTGTTCACCTTCTCCTATCCCAGGTAATCCAAATAAGAAATTAATAAGATATTCTGGTCAAGCAAAATCTCAATTAGAATATCTTATGTATCTAATAAAGTGTACTAGACTCGATATAACATTTATAGTGGGGTATTGAGTAGAGTTACTAGCAACCCGGGGTTAGAACATTGGGAAGCTATTCGTCGAGTATTGAGATACTTGAAAGGAACTATGGATTATAGTTTACAATATATTGGCAAACATGAACTCTTAGAGGGGTTTACTGATGCTACTTGGAGTTCTGACTCCTCTGATTCAAAATCCACAAGCCGGTGGATTTTCATTTTGGCAGGAGGAGCAGTATCGTGGGGGTCTAGAAAACAAACATGTTTTTCTTACTCAAATATGGAATCAAAATATATAGCTTTGTCTATGAGAGCAAAAGAGGTAGAGTGGCTTCGAAGCTTTATAAGATAAATTCCTTTAATTCAACATACATATGCAATTAATATTTGTTGGTTTGCAGATTTCAGGTAATAAGAAATATAAAGGGAAATCAAGACATATAGGCCTTCGATATAACATCATTCGACAGATGTTGAGTGATGGGGTGATCTTGTTAGACTACATACCAACTTCTGAAATGTTTGTGAATCCGCTTACAAAAGTACTACCCAGAGATACAGTGTTGAAAACATCGAGGGGGATGAGACTAAGACCGACATCTTTAAAGGCACAGTAGTTGAACCTCAACTTAGTAAAGTTGGAGATCCCAAATCTTAAGTTCAACGAGATAAGAAACTACGTTGTAACCCTTGAAAGTGCACAAAGGTATATTACCTATTGGTCATCCCTATGGTGTTAAAGTTTGTGAACATCTCTTGTAACGTGAGAGGGTAAGTTTAACTCTTAATGATTCTGTAGGCATTCATTTGCTGGGGTGATAAAGTAGTTATAAGAGCACCCACAACAGATTCACCTATATAAGTATGGAAGTGAAGCCGCTTCAACAGAGATTCGATCCTCTCTCTGAGATACTCATGAAATCAGGATTTTAACACATGACTGTAAAGCGCAGGCATTTTGTCACTAATGATTTAGGTCATAATAAGTGTATATATAATTCTGGTTTGTTAGACAGGTTTTAAGTTCAAAGCTATCAGCTACTTAAAGTCCTTACAAACTTTGAGTTGTATGTACTAGTCAAAGATTCAAATCGATCGGTACCTCTGATGATGCTTAGTATGATCGCTATGATACAAAATTTTATTTTATTTTATTTTGAAACTAATATATATATATATATATATATATATATATATATATTAGTTTAATAACATATATATTTTATTATTTCAAAATTAAATTGATAGTTATCATTATATATTTATAATAATTCAATGACAAACTTGTAAATGTTTTCTCTCCAAATGTCTTTTCAAATTTTGATTTATCCGTTTATCGTTAGTTGAAAAAACAAAAGTCTAACATATCTTCATAGAAATCAGAAAAGACACAAGTGAATCCACAAGTCTGACATCTCTTCACTGTAAATCTGAAAAGAAACAAGTGAATTAATTTTATCTCTTTATAGTTATTTGAAAAGACACAATCTTTCAAGATTTTGTCTATAAATAGAAATAAATAACAAAAATATAATAACATCTATTTCTCTTTTTCTTTTAGGTTCTTATTTTTTTAAGAATTTTGTGTATCAAAAAATTTGTGTGACAAGTTCTTTCTCTAGAAAGTATAATCTAAAAAAGAACATAAAGTTCTTGGCAGGACCGGACTCTGTCGTATCTTGAAGGCAAATCGCTGAGAACTCTGTTGCATCTTCATTTATATGATAGTGGGCCGTCTATTGTCTTTAAGATAGCGTAGTGAACTATGTGCCTTGGAGTCATTATCATTACCATATTTTTTCTTCAACACCACCGTCCAATTTTCTTAAGAAATCGCAGAAATCTCCCCAAAAATCGAAATTTTGGGAGAAGTAAATGAAATTTTCAAGAAATCAATGAATTTTGCGCTCCACATTTGTGTCACTCGATCAGTGTATTCATTGAACACGAAGAAATGAAAAAAAAAAAAAAAAAAATTCTGAAACCCTAGATATGGAATTCAGCGCTCGTACCTATACAGGGAGGGAGAGAATTGAAAGAAGAGTGGCGATCCGTGAAGAATCATGATCTTCTAGAAGCTTCTGGAAACGTTCCAGCTGACTTGTCGGGATTCAGAGTTTAAGCATCACATGAGTTATATAGCTAAGGTAGCTTTCCGGTACGTATCGTGTCGGAAGTTACATGTGACAGTTAAGCATTATCTCTTTAATGCAACTTCTGGTGGTGTTTGCTGACTCTACAACCAGGGTTTAATGTAACTTAAGATTCTATATTTGCAACCAAGGTTTTAACTGGTTTCGTTTATTAAGGGAGATTATTTTTTGAGCGGTCACGTTCATTCCACGCGACACACATCCCCAAAAGTGACCATCGCTTTTGGGTAAGTATTCGACATCTTACTGCCTCATAAAATATGATAAAACGTGATAAAATTATTAATTTTTTACAAAAATGTACAGTAATGCACAGGAATACTACATTTTAGTGCAATTCTCAGTTTTTGGACTTAGTTTTAGTGCAATTAGAGTGTTTTTGGATAAGTAAGGAAAACACGGTAAAATAGAGTAGAAAAGAAATTGGTTTCTACCATTAGAAGTTGTATAGGGCAATAAACTTGTTTACTTTTGAAAGGGTACGGGTCATCTATGTTATAGAGGTGACCCTTTTTTTTTTTTTTTTTATTATTTTTTCTTAATTTGATAACCTGAGTATTTGAGCCCTTGGAGCACCCGCCTAATCTTAGGGGCACATGCACACCCCAAATTTAGCATATATCGGGTCAGCGCAAGATATAAAGGTGACACTTGTTTAGCCTAATTTTTTATCATGTGATTCATGAGCTGATCATCTAGATTGGATTCATGCATCAATCAGCATCATCCGCTTTGTCCAAATTCATTATGTTATTGTTGCATAAAAAAAACAACAGATTTCTCCTAAATATCTGGTTGGATTCTCTAAGTCAAACTTTTATGCAAATCTAGTTGTATGAATCCATTATATAGGAAGACTAAGTTTTAGTCTTTAATCTTTTATGAAATATATGTTAGTGAACTTGTATTCCTTGGCCGTGCACCAAGGCTGGTGCAGGGCCAATCTTGCATTCATAGCTTTATTAGACCCTCCTTTTTCCTGAAGAATACCCGCCTCTTGCAAACTGAACCATGCCATAGTGCATGTAAAGTTATCAAACAAGGGAAAAGAACTTGTGATCAAATGGTTGGAAACTTCTGATTAATTGCAATTTTTGGAATCCATAGAAGAGGGTGGCCAACATACTGGATGATTCGGATAAATTTGCAAGCATGCCAAGGAGTGGCAAAACAGACTGCTGACCTTATTTATCAACATGCCCCAGATTCCATTCTAGCTTACAACACGATCACCCATCACCCACAGTTGGTCATGCATGTAGGGTCCTGGGAGGGGTGGATGGAATGTAGATCTAAGCTCTGACTTTTTACGTGTAAAGTGGCCGTTCTCCAGACTCAAACCTGTAGTTTTCACACTCGACAGCTCAAGCCTTTTACCATTAGATCAAGCAATGGCGCCTAAATTCAATTAGCACCAAAGATCACCCTGAGACTCAAATCTGCAACATCTTAAGAGAATGAGTTTTGGTCACAGCTGATATTAGGAACCAACCAAGGATCAAAAATTCAGATTTCGTTTCGGTTTCGGGCTGGACCAAAACCAAAATTTTGAACTGAAATTTCAGCTGAAAACTACCTAGGGGACCGAAATTTACCGAAATTATGGGTTTTCATTTCGGTTTCGGTGGGGACTGAAACCGAACATTTCGACCAAAATTTTGAACCATGGTACCAACCCGAGTGCCAGTGTTGGAGCTCAGATCAATCTCCCTCCAACAGCCTTCTTAACTATGCAGATATTGTTGAAAGCCAAATCGACGAAGCAACAAGAGTTAACTTCCACTGATTTGGGTGTTCATATATAGTTGGGCACTGCACTTACAAAAGCAAATAAAAATTAAAAAAAAACCTGGGCACTTCGCGAGATTTACCATTTCATAAGGAGATTGACTCGAGTGCCAACGCTGGTACACAGGTCCGATGCCTAATTCCAACTTGGCATGACAGGTGATTCAATCGCTAGATGCTGCTTCTGTATTTCCACCGTCCATGGCATAGATTCAGCATTTTTGGTCTACAACGAGCAAAGGGCTCATTGCAGACTCATTCTAGATAATGAGCCAAGGTCTTTTTTTCCTGCTCTGCATTTATTTGGACTTTAATACATGCACGAATTTTTATGCTCTTTAAGGCCTGTGCATGTCACAAGGTCCACTCATTGCACAGCTGACGAGACAGAACCCATTTGTAGAGAAATTCCAGTGGAAATATATCATGGAAAAAGCATGCACCTCAACAAATTCTCTGGAACACAGGCAGAAAAAGTAAATTCCGAGGAGTTTTATCCTGTAATTTCAGAACAATAAAAGTATTCATACAACTGAAAAAACAATCTCAGAGCAGTAAAAATCCCATACAGATACTTGCTATTTCTACAGCCGAAACAACAATCTGAATCTGCTGAAACCCCAAACAATATGTAAGGGAGTTGAATCCTATCATATGCTGCCAAAAAATAGCATACGTATTCGAACACAAATCTCATAGCGTAAGTTTTCCCGAGGCCGAGTCAAAGATCTCTTTCAGAGATTTCTTCACTCCATCATCAGCAAACACAAATTCCAATGCATTCCTTGCCAGCTGAAACATCTCCCTCTCACCAAGCCCTTGATAAATAGCAAAAATGTTAATAACTTGATGGATTCGGACCCATTACACTGCACGCATTAAAGAGTGCAGTGTGAACATGGCTGTGGCTTTAATTAGGAAAGAGCAACCCACTAGGAAAACTCAGCAGGGGGTTACTTTTTGCCAAATAAATCCGGCCTTTAGAATTGAGTATTCTATTTATATAATAGATTATTCATAATTCCACCCATATACCTACCGAATGTTGAAGCGGCAAGGTAGTACTCGCGCGAAAGACTGGTAGAGAATATCCCCACATCATCAGTGCACAAAATCAATGGATGCCTTGCATTGTAAAGATCAACTGCACACAATACATAGGATTGAGATTTTTAAACATGAGCTAACTAAGAAAGCCAGCCGAAGCTTGGTTGGTGGATTACTGGGTGTAATGCAGAAGTTGATGAAAGCATGGATAAGGTCAGCTGTTTTGGTGTTATTTGTGGCATGCCGCGGCAGGTACCCCACCAATCAGGAGGTAACCTATAGTCTTGTAAAGCTCAAGAGACCCCCCTATAATTTACCTCAAGGAACTAAATAACATGCAAGTAATTTTCTTCATAGTTCCAAAAGATATGCTGAATCTAATACAATAAGTACTTATTCCTCTCTCTCTCTCTCTCTCTCCCCGATGAGTTACTAATTTTTCTCAAATCTTGCAAATGATAGTAAAGATATTTTTATTTTCCTGTTTTATCTCTTAAAGTGGGGAACTTTAATGCTTGAAAGGAAGAAGAATACGTAACTGAAATGATGATTGTCTAAGGAAGAAACGCGATCAGTTCGAAGATTGGATGTCAAACAAATCTCCACCTGCCAAGTATTATTAATAGCACAAACATGAGACCTATCTACATCAAGTACTATAAAAAAGGATCATAGAGGTTTAAGATAGATAACATGTAACTGGAATCTTAGCCAACTTTAATGTTCTCCAGTCCTCCTCATCGAAACAACATGCATGTCCTATCCGCTGGGGATGGAACTCCATCATGGCTTGGATTTCCTTCTTATTAGGTACCTACAGGTACTACGTTATGAAGATAAACTAGTCGCTGCTTAAAAATTTCCAAAAACAATAATGATATAGGTGGCAGCATGGTAATATAACTGTCCAACTAAATTGGAGGTCTTTAAATGCCTGAACATACCTCTCCACAATGAAGAGTAATGGGGAGACCTTGCGCTTCAGCATACTTTAATGGCGGCAGGAAAGTAAGCCTGCAATTTAATGTAAATAAAATGAAATGCAAATAATATTCATAAAGTCCACAATCATGTTCATTCTCTTTCAAAATTTAGTGAAGTACCATTCCCCAACAATCGGATTGCCTGAAAGGTCAATTCCAACTACCCCGAAATCCCTCATTTCCAATGCCAGTTGAACCTGTCGGAAGGGTAAATCTCATGTGAGTGCACCTCCCAACCATCAAAACGCCATAAGGAGACCCATCTCATACAAACAAAAAAATTAGCCCACCTGATTAGCTGGGAAGATCTGGAGCTGCCGTTTCCGCTTATGCAGCTTGTTGACTGTGCAGGTGGCTGGCGAAGCTGTCCAACTTTTCCCAACCAATCGGGTCCTCATAGTTTGTTAATGTGATACAAATCATTCTAGTTTGTATTTGATGATACAATATGAACTATTTTTAGGGTGTCTTTATTTGCACCTATCGAACCATTGAAGGCACCTACGCTGAACACCATTGACTAATTTCAACCTGACAATAGAGATTGTTTTTTGTCCCAATTTTCCACACAATGGATCACATGATCATGGATGTACCCTCAAGACTTATTTTTTATTCCAAGTGGAACGTGGCACACATCCCAAAAAGTGACCTGAATAACATGTTTGAGTGCAATGTGTGTCATGTGGTTCTTAGATTACTTTTTTGGGATGTGTGCCATGTGGCTCTTAGGTCACTTTTTTGGGATGTGTGTCACGTGGAATAAAAACTGGCCGTCAGATGATAAGCCCACGATCTCAAGATCCCTTGTGTGGAATATTGGGATGAAAAATGATCTCCATCGTCTGATTCGAAGCAGTCGATGGCTTTTAGCGTAGCTGCCCTTAAAGCTTCAGTAGGTGCAAATAAAGGAACCCTCATTTTTATTGCACTGTTTAGTGTCAGCATTGCGAAGTCGAAAATCAAATACATAATGGATAACAGATGATATTTTAATCCATGATCAGACCAATCACTATCATATGAAGAATCTTCAGATAACAATGTCCACAACCTGACAACGAAACATTCTTACAGTTCATGTTTCCCTAACGTACCGTTTCCATTGCAGCTGTAGTGGTCTCACGGCGGTCAATGCTAAGAAGAAGGCGAACATATATTTTTCTTCTCTTTTTTGCTTTGTAAGTATCATTCATAGGAGTCGCAATGGCATTTTCAGTTCTTACATGAGAAGGAATGAAAGAAACTTCAACCGTATCAGTCGCCCTTAAACCATCTATGACTGCTTCCATATAAGAACGTTTGCTCATTCCTATAGCTTCATTCTTCTGTAAAAAGTAAGCAGAAATTTTCTTAACCAGCCACCACTTGTAAGAAATAAAAGGAACTGATAGTATTAGAGCCCTCTGATATTATCTTAGAGACCGGCAGGTTAAATCTGCTTCCTATAGCTTCATTAAAGTGTATATAACAGGGTCTAATAATATTATTTCCCGAAACAAAAAAGGGCTCAATTACCACATGGAATACCTTTGGAGTTGTTCGTAGCTCTAGATAGATAACATTCTCAGCAGCAAAATCTTCAACAACCTGCTTAAAAATAAATGGAGAATCAAAGCACACTCCTCAAATTGTGTATGGATGGTTATTCAACTGGATAGTTTGCACATTTGTCGTACTTCCTTAGTGATTCGTGTGACGGTTTCATGGTCAGTTGTAACTATGTGAATCAAATCAAACAGCTTAAAGCACTCAGGCAATGAGCGATCATCTGCATCAAGACATTGCATAAAGGAACAAAAATTTTGGTCATGAGAAGAAACTAAACCGCATGAATACTCTTAACATATACAGAGCTTTAGTTTGATTCATCACTCCAAAGATTAAAGGGATACAACTTCTGCTCGATCCTTGCATTCATTTATTTAGTGGTAATACAGCTAATGCAAGAGAAACTTTTTTTTGGTTTTAATACATTGTGGAGGTCCTCAAGTCACAGACCCAAATGAGGACCAAAAATCTTACCGTTAAATTAAATAAAAACATTTCGCCATTTCAAATTTTGTCATGATTGTCGCTCAATAAAATTTGAGAGAGTTGGATGTTTATTCTCCATTTTGTTTATTATGTTTGTAGATGAAAAAGCCAATCATGGCATACATCAGAAATGAATACAAGAGAAATGAGAAAATAAAATAAAATAAAATAGAATGAAGAAAATGCACATACTGTTCATGATCACATGCTCCACGTCAGCAAAAACCAAAACACCCTTTTCACCCAAGCCTTTTGCAAGTTCTCTGTGACAAGAAATCTTAGGATTCAAGAGACTAATAATGAATGACGCCATTGAAGTGGCACAAATTCTGTAGTAAGATGGCAAAAGAATACTGTAGGTACTCAGGGAGGAAAGCTGTTTAACAAAACATTATCCATACGAATTCTGTATGTAACATGAACCTTATAGCTGCTAATTTTCAGATTCAGCTCAATCGAATAAACTGTAGCAGAAACTAGTATAGTAAGTACTTTTTGAAGACATAAATAACCTAAAAACTAAAGGGGAAATATTCATTTAAGGTATATTAGAGAAAGAAGAGAAGAAGAGAAAGAGAGAGATAGAGAGAGCATAATAATACTAATGGACTACATTGCTTCTATTCAATATGTTCTAGTAACAATAGATCAATAGATGAGCCCTTTATATAGAGGGCATATAAGACACTATTTCCATTCCAAACCAATGTGGGATTAATATATTGCCTACAACTCTAACACACACCATACTTAATACATTATCTCCAACACCCCCCCTCAAGTTGAGCATCAATGAGAATGGTGCTCATGTTGCCAACTACAAGGACTCTAAATAAAAAAATGCTATATATTACAGTAGCGACAAAGGCCATAAGGCCGATAAAAAGCTGCATAGCAGCAAAAGCCTTATCATCAAATACTAGGAGGGGCAGCATGTGTAAAACACTGTGTGTCATAACATCACACACATACAAACACTGTGTGTCATAACATCACACACACACAAATATAAATTGGCACATAAAAGAAATGGAGGGGGAGAGTCACGGATCTCAGAGAAATGAGCAACATCCAATCGCATGAGTGTATGTCGGGAGCTGTAGACATGAATTTTGAAGCAATAAACACGGATTTCTGGGCAGCGATTCAAACTTCACAAATTTCAAGATAGAGGCAACAACCCTACATAGACATTTCAACAAACAGCTGCTATGCAGTTTCCACCAACAACAGTAACCCATCAAAATAACTCATCAAAAATCATCCAACAACTCTCACGAGATTCATATCAAACAACTACTATGCAGCAGTAGTAGCCAAGCACAACAGCCCTTCAACATCTTTTTCCTTCTTAACACTTTCATCTTCTCATGGTTGTACAGTAGCCCACCATAGTTGCACAGCAGCCTTCAATGGCTGCTACACAACAACCATCCTTCTTCTCTACACCAAGGATGAAGCAACAAACAAATGAATAAATGGCTACACCAAAAAAGAAATGGATGGTTTCAAAGACACAAAAAATATGAATCTAGCGTTGGAGAAAAGAAACAACTAATGGAACATCAACAAAGATCTCTATGTTCCCGATTTCTGATGCACAGAGATCCGACGAGGCGGCAAAGTGCAGAGCATATGTCAAACGGAACCTTAAACCAACGCGCGGATTCAACCCGCTCTGATACCATGAAGACATAAATAACCTAAAAACTAAAGGGGAAAAATACTCATTTAAGGTATATTTCGAGAGAGAAGAGACGAGAAAGAGAGATAGAGAGAGCATAATAACACTAATTGACTGCATTGCTTCTACTCCATATGTTCTAGTAACAATAGATGAGCCCATTATATAGAGGGCATACGAGACAATATTTTCATTCCTAACCAATGTGGGATTAATATATTGCCTACAACTCTAACACACACCATACTTAATATATTATCTCCAACACTTTTACCGTGAACAGAATGCTTGATATGTATCATAATTCATAACTCTATATTCCCAGATATGGATAGCTTCAACAAAGAAACGAACAAGGTTTTTAATAGGCAAAAGGCAGTATTCAGGCAATCCAGCTTAGTGAGGCTAGGATTAAGCCTCAATAAATTTAATTAGATTACTATAATATAAAGGAAAACAATACAGAAAAAATAGATAAATTGGTAAAAATAAAAAAATAAAACTATTTTAATGTCACGACCCGAAATTCTACCCCATCCTGAGGGCCTAGAATTCCGAGTTATGACCCGCACATATCCCAGATATGCTAAGCAGACATACACTTAATCAGAGTTCTCGTGCATATCTGGTTCCACGAAATTTGTGAAAGCCAACAAATAAATCTGGAATACAAAAGCGGTCATAGATACTGAATAAATGTAATAAAATCCACCAATAAAACATAAGTCGACGTCGGAGGCACCCGATAAAGGAAATCATAAAGTCAATGATAATAATAAGGACAAAATCCACTACCGAGTCAGCACCGTAGTCGTCTTGGTACTCAGCTGCGTCGCCCTCCCAAGGCTCCTGGTACTCAACGCCCGCGGGATTAATGAAATCGGTGTCGGTAGGATCTGGATTGCCGACATTTACTCCACCGACATAATCACCTGCAACTGTTAGATTATCGTGGGATGAGTTTACTCAGTCACGTAAACTCAGTGGATACAGCACCAATCCACCCCATACTAATTAGGTGCAACAAGTGAGTGATACACATAATATCTTAATGAAATCAGAAAGAGCATGAAAAAATAAAGTACATATCGTAAAGCTCGTATCATGACATAAATGTAAATGCAGGACCATGATCTAAACACTCATATCCTAATGTAGCTCACCATAACTCGTAACATATCATTATTCTCGCACATACATCTGTACATCGTATGAGAGTAACTAACATACTCATAAAGTCCTAAATGACCTGTGCCAGAGTCGCTGCTCGAGCTACCATGTGAGGGTCAACATAATATCATACCACCATATCATAACGCTCTCGTGTCATACTCATACTCCTCCATCCAGCCAATGGGGAGATATAACGACCAAACTAACTCATAAACATGCTCATAATCTCTCACAGAGATCCATCTTGGCTGAAAGACGTTGCCCTTACGGTGACTACGCAAGGAACGACATGTACAGAGAATTAAGTTTTTAATCTTTTGCTGGCCTACACAGCGATGTCTTATCATCGTACTTATAATTTATCTTATCTCCTACTCATATCTTATCGTACTCTTACACTTAATCATAGGACAAATTATAGTGGGATAACTTCTTTAAATTACGCTTTTCAAGGAAAAAGTTTCGTAATAACCTGGATGTACTTCGTGTGACAGCCCATACTATCATAGAGGGTTGCATCCGTACATGAATGCTAATATTCTGAATTTCACGTGACTGTAAGAGACCTCACCACAGCTAAAGCTTAAGTCGAACCTCATAACTTATACTATCATATTTGAACTCGGGGTGATCGGGTCACCGTATACAAGGTTACGCTGAATTCATACTCACTTGACTCGTCATGGGTCTCATTCTACCATGAGTTGTAAGGCATGTGAATACAATGTATTCCTCACTTCGATACCATCCCAGCGAAGCACCACGCCCAAGCGTAGGCATGATCTCATACACTCTCGTACATATGTCCTAGCTTACTCATAACTCATATAGTGTTATCAAAATAGAAACACTATGCGCACAGAAAGATTTACATCAAATTTATTATATTTATACCTATAATTTATTTACACCTCATCTCAATACAATATAGCATAAGGTAATTAAAAGTGTGATTTCAATAACGTGAGGATCAGAGTTCGCATCAAATTCCTAACACTTCGTGTTATTGAGGCGGTCGCGTTGAAGCGATAAAAGTGATATATAATATTATAATTAAGTGCTCAATTAAAATGCAATACAATTTTAAAGTGGAGTGCATCACGACCATCAATCGAAAAGTGCAAGTGATTAAAGCACACTTAGTTTTGGTCGTGCAAAGGTGGAATTATAAATAAGGTCGTCTGGTCGGACTAGAATAAATCGATTGATTTTTGTAAATCAATTGGTAGGGATTATATTATATAAGTTATTCAGTTCGAGTACAGGTCGAATCGACGTAAAAAGGTAACGATCTCTTATATCAGCTCTGCTATCCAAAAGTAAATTTGTTTAATATAATACTACTTCCCATATATAATAAGGTAATTTATAAAATAAAATATTATAACACTTGAATATTATTATTTTATAATATAACATCCCATCATATAAATTATTATAATAATATCACAAGTGTGGTGGAAGGTTATAAAATAATATATTATAATATGTAATCATTATAATATAGTATATAATAAGGTAATCATTTATTATATAATACGATATAAAGGGCTCGAGACCCACATGCTTTGATGATACTATCATATAAAATAATTAAAATGAGTGTTGGATATAGTAACTATTGAAGGAGCTGTACACCGAGTCTAAGGAGAAGCGTTTGAATCTCCTTATTTGATCGCTAGTTATTTATGAGATATCCACAATGCATGGAATGTTCTGGGGTTTGCTTTGTCAAGGGTAAAGTATATTTTAGTCCTTTTAGAAAAGTAATTTAGTTTCTCTGTTTCTTTGAAATTCTCATATGGTATCTGTTAGTTTGACTTTTAAATATTTCTTACCTTTATTACCTCTGAGGCTTTGGGAAGTGCATAGATTTGCTAATTTGTTTGATACCATATCTAGTGTTACATATATATTGATCTAACTAATAGTTTATAATGGGCTGTCACTAAAGAAAAGATGGGTAGGCACTAGGCAGCCAACCCTCCTCTATAACCAGAGCTTGGGGTTGGTAACATGGAGTTAAATCATGATATGGTCAAAATTCCACGAATTGTATAGCAGATCCGTGCGTCTAACTGTCACATATATCTATATTCAATGTATGGTACTAATAAGTGAATTTTTTTTTGACCTAAGAGGAATATTAAAACTAGGAAAGCCAACAGAAACTCCATGCACCTTTTCCTACTTTTGCCTTTTCAGTTAACTTGGCTTTTAGTTACTGACACATGCCAGTTAAATAGTGGAGCAACATATAATAATAATATAATATTACATTATAAAATAAAGAATTGATGTAATGATTACAAGAGCTATTGTATATATTATTTTATCTCATAAAAGAAAGGTTATATTATTTTTTCTCTTGTAATGATTACAAGAGCTATTGCATATATTATTTTATATATCATAGTGTAACATCTACTATTATAATTCAATCACAGGAAACATATAAAATAAAAAAAATTAAATAATAAATTACATCCATTACCATGAAGCGACATCAATGAAGCAGAGTAAAGAAAAAGAAACAAAAAAAATGACAGTGTAGGGACTCTGTATCGTTGAACCGACCGAACCGACTGAGCGGCTATATGCTAATATTATTGGGTTTTACGTTTTACCATAAACCAAGCTTGATCCATATAATCAATCGATCGGGCTTATTAAATCGGTCAATCGACCTTCCGAATTTCTCAACGGGTCTGAGTTCGAAATTATAATATTTATTTAATATGAAAATAAACGAACCAATAATAAAACTAAATCATCATCCTTTCAATCCTAGAACAATATTTAATATATAAAATAAATCCACCGTTTGTTTTATTAACCCGTCGATACGCGATCGAATAGTATCCTACACGACGGAATCTAGGAAGAATGAGATTGATGGATGGGTACCCACCTCTTGAAGTATGATCGGCAAATCGACGACGATTAGGGCGGTAGAGATCGACGTCCATGCGATGGCCCATCCACGATTTTGCGTTCTTCCTCCTCGATCTTGATGGCGGAAATAACCTATGGAGTCCTTTGTAAAAGAGAACAAAAATTTATGGAAGAATTTAAAGGTTTTTTTTAGAAAAGTGTGGATAGAGAAGGAGACGAGATGGCTAGGGTTTTAAGAAGAAGAGAACAAGGACGGCCTGCGTTTTCTTAAAAGATGAATAGTGTAAATTGGTTTACGTAACTTACACTTAAATAGAGTTCTCTTAATTAGGTTAGGTTCCGGTATAGAACACTAACACCGTGCTCGGCGCAAAAACACATCTAATGTCACACACTTAAAATTTGAAAAATCCGGGTTATTACATTTCTATAAGTTCTGGCCCAAGCATTTTTCTTTCACCAACCTTGTCCCAACAAAGAGACATCCTACAACTTCGGCCATAAAGAACTTCGAAAGGCAACATCCCAATGCTTGCCTGGAAGCTGTTGTTATAGGAAAAACTCGATCAGAGGAAGGTGTTCATCCCAATTCCCTCGGAAGTTTAACATGCAGACTCGAAGCATGCCTTCTACAATCTGCTTAACTCTTTTGGTCTCCGGATGGAAGGTTGTACTGAAATCGAGTCTCCTACCCATTGCTTTGAAATTTCTTCCAATGATCATAAGTGAACTTCGTGTCTCTGTCCGACACAATACTCACAAGAACTCCATGAAGCTTGAATATTTCCTTTAGATACGCCTCGGTCAGCTTGTCCCCGCTATCAGTATTTTTGATAGGTAGGAATTGCGCAGACTTGGTCAATAGGTCCACAACGTGTTCCACGTGTCTATGTTGAACAAATACCCATCAGATCCATCTCACGTCCTTGATATCGAGCCGACTAAAGTCAGAGATGCTTTGACCATCATAGAGAAGCCGGTTCGCATCATAGATCGGAAAGAGAAGCTCATCAACGGTAAATCCGCTCGCTTCGTCAAAGTACAGTGACAGCTTCATTCACCGAACGAAGCCACTTGGGAACGAGAAGCCAATACTTAAGAGAAATACCTAGAACTCATCACTACAGGTACGTAATTTTCGATGACGAAAATATTATAAGGGGGGAGAATGTAATGACCCAGATTTTTCAAAACTTAAGTGTGTGGCATTAGATGTGTTTTTGCACCGAGCACGGTGTTAGTGTTCCACATTGGAACCTAATCTAATTAAGAGAACCCTATTTAAGTGTAAGTTACATAAACTAATTTACACTATTCATCTTTTAAGAAAACCCTAGCTAGCCGTCCTTGTTCTCTTCTTCTTAAAACCCTAGCCATCTCTTTTCCTTCTCTATCCACACTTTTCTAAAAAAACCTATAAATTTTTTCATAATTTTTTTGTGCTCTTTTACAAAGGACACCGTGGGTTATTTCCGCCATCAAGATCGAGGAGGAAGAAGGCAACATCGTGGACGGGCCATCTCGTGGATGGCGATCTCTATCGTCCTAATCGTCGTCGATCTACTGATCACGCTTCAAGAGGTGGGTACCCATCCATCCATCTCATTCTTCTCAGATCCCATCGCGTAAGATACGATTTGATCGCGTATTGACGGGTTAATAAAACGAACGGTGGATTTATTTTATATATTAAATATTATTCTAGAATTGAAAGGATGATGATTTAGTTTTATTATTGGTTCGTTTATTTTCATATTAAATAAATATTATAATTTCAGACTCAGACCTGTTTAGAAATTTGGAAGGTCGATTGACTGACTTAATAAACTCAATCGATTGATTATATGGATCAAGCTTGATTTCTGGTAAAACTCAAAACCCAATAATATTAGCATATAACCGCTAGTCGGTTTGGTCAGTTCAACGATACAAAGTCCCTACACTGTCATTTTATTTATTTATTTTTCTTTACTTTTGCTTCATTGATGTCGCTTCACAGTAATGGATGTAATTTATTATTATTATTATTTTTAATATGTTTCCTTTGATTGGATTATAATAGTAGATGTTACACTATGATATACTATAAAATAATATATGCAATAGCTCTTGTAATCATTACAAGAGATAAAATAATATAACCTCTCTTTTATGAGATAAAATAATATATACAATAGCTCTTGTAATCATTACATCCCTTCTTTATTTTATAATGTAATATTATATTATATTATTACTATATGTTGCTCTACTATTTAACTGACGCATGTCGAAAACTAAAAGCCAAGTTAAGTGAAAAGGCAAAAGTAGGAAAAGGTGCATGACGCTTATGTTGGCTTTCCTAGTTTTAATATTCCTCTTGGGTCAAAAAAAAAAATCACTTGCTAGTACCATACATTGTATATAGATATATGTGATAGATGCACGGATCTGCTATGCAATTCATGGAATTTTGACCATATTATGATTTAACTCCACGTTACCGACCCCAAGCCCTGGTTATAGAGGAAGGTTGGCTGCCTAGTGCCTACCCATCTTTTCTTTAATAACAGTCCATTATAAACTAATAGTTAGATCAATATATATGTAAAACTAGATATGGAGTCAAACAAATTAGCAAATCTATACACTTCCCAAAGCCTCAGAGGTAATAAAGGTAAGAAATATTTAAAAGTCAAACTAACAGATACCATATGAGAATTTCAAAGAAACAAAGAAACTAAATTACTTTTCGAAAAGGGCTAAAATATACTTTACCCTTGACAGTTGACAAAGCAAACCCCAGAACATTTCATACATTGTGGATATCTCATAAAAAATTGGCGATCAGACAAGGAGATTCAAACGCAGCTCCTTCAATAGTTACTACATCCAACACCCATTTTAATTATTTTATATGATAGTATCATCAAAGCATGTGGGTCTCGAGCCCTTTATATCATATTATATAATAAATGATTACCTTATTATATACTATATTATAATGATTACACATTGTAATATATTATTTTATAACCTTCCACCACATTTGTGATATTATTATAATAATTTATATGATGGGATGTTATATTATATAATTATTATAAAATAATAATACTCAAGTGTTATAGTATTTTATTTTATAAATTATTTTACTATATATGGGAAGTAGTATCATATTAAACAAATTTACTTTTAGATAACATGGCTGATATAAGAGATCGTTACCTTTTTACGTCGATCGATCGACCTGTACCCGAACTGAATAACTTATATAATATAATCCCTACCAATTGATTTACAAAAACCAATCGATTGCTTTTAGTACGACTAGACGACCTTATTTATAATTCCACCTTTGCACGACCAAAACTAAGTGTACTCTAATCACTTGCACTTTTCGATCGATGGTCGTGATGCACTCCACTTTAAAATTGTATTGCATTTTAATTGAGCACTTAATTATAATATTATATATCACTTTTATCGCTTCAACGCGACGACCTCGATAACACAAAGTGTTAGAAATTCGATGCAAACTCTGACCTTTATGTTATCGAAATCACACTTTTAATTACCCTATCCCATATTGTATTGAGATGAGGTGCAAATAAACTATAGGTATAAATATAATAAATTTGATGTAAATCTTTCTGTACGCATGGTGTTTCGGTGTTTCTATTTTGATAACATTATGAGTTATGAGTAAGCTAGGACATATGTACGAGTGTATGAGATCATGCTTACGCTTGGGCGTAGTGTTTCGTTGGGATGGTATTAAAGCGAGGAATACACCGTATTCACATGCCTTACAACTCATGGTAGAATGGGACTCATGACGAATCAGGTGAGTGTGAATTCAACGTAACCTTGTATACGGTGGCATATACGGTGACCCGATCACCCCGAGTTCAAATATGATAGTATAAGTTATGAGATTCGACCATAAGCTTTAGCTGTGATGAGGTCTCTTACGGTCAAGTGAAACTCGAAATATTGGCGTCCATATACAGATGCAACCCTCTATGGTAGTATGGGCTGCCACACGAAGTACATCCACGTTATTCGAAACTTTTTCCTTGAGAAGCGTAATTTAATGAAGTTATCTTACTATAATTTGTCTTAGGATTAAGTGTAAGAGTACAATAAGATATGAGTAGGAGATAAAATAAATTATGAGTACGATAATAAGAAATCGCTGTGTAGGCTAGCAAAAGATTAAGAACTTAATTCTCTATACGTGTTGTTCCTTACGTAGCCACCGTAAGGGCAACAACGTCTTTCAGCCAAGATGGATCACTGTGAGAGATTATGAGCATGTTTATGAGTTAGTTTGGCCATTATATCTCCCCATTGGCTCGATGGAGGAATATGAGTATGACACGAAAGCGTTATGATATGGTGGTATGATACTATGTTGACCCTCACATGATAGTTCAAGCAACGATTCTGGGACAGGTCATTTAGGACTTTATGAGTATGTTAGTTACGCTCATACGATGTACAGACGTATGTGCGAGAATAATGATAAGATATGATATGTTACGAGTTATAGTGAGCTACGTTATGATATGAGTATTTAGATCATGGTCCTGTATTTATATTTATGTCATGATACGAGCTTTACGATATGTACTTGATTTTTTCATGCTCTTCTGATTTCATTAAAATATTATGTGTATCACTCACTTGCTGCACCCACAATGCACCTAAGTAGTATGCGGTGGATTGGTACTGTATCCACTGAGTTTACGTGACTAAGTAAACTCATCCCACGATAATCTAACAGTTGCAGGTGATTATGTCGGTGGAGTAGACGCCGGCAATTCAGATCCTACCGACGCCGATTTCATTGATCTCACGGGCGTTGAGTACCAGGAGCCTTGGGAGGGCGACACAGCTGAGTATCAGGAGGACTACGGTGCTGACTCGGTAGTGGATTTTGCCCTTATTATTATCATTGACTTTATGATTTCCTTTATCGGATGTCTCAGACGTCGACTTACGTTTTATTGGTGAATTTGTGAATTTTATCGCATTTATTCAGTATCTATGACCGCTTTTATATTCCTAATTTATTTGTTGGCTTTCACGGATATCGTGGAACCAGATATGCGCGAGAACTCTGATTAAGTGTATGTCTGCTTAGCATATCCGGGATATGTACAGGTCATAACTCGGAATTCTAGGCCCTCGGGATGGGGTAGAATTTCAAGTCGTGGCATTTAATAAGAAATCCTAATAAATAACTAAAAACTTTTCACTCATATGCAAATAATTATCAAATTGAAGTAGGTTCATGTAGGCAAGGCACTAAAAAAATCTACAGTGACTAACTACCAAGTACTAACTACAAAATCATACCTCAATAGTAAGTAGTATGTAACAAGCAACTGGCCAACAATAAAAAGTATGCCCAACAAGTAAGTGAACTAAGTCAACATAGAGGCTTGGAAGCAACAAAAGGACAACTGAATCAATTATCTAACTAGATAGTCGTTGAGTACCACTAAGGGCTACTAACTAATGGTAAAACAAAACATTAGTATTGATTGTTAAGACTACAGTCACTACAAACTTGGGCCATTTATGAAACATACATCAAATGAAATCTCATTAATATCGATCGTTACGACTATAGACTACAAATTGGGCCATATAAAAAACATACATCAAATGAAATCTCAATGGTCAAAGCTAGATCCTAGTCTCTGGATAGAAACCAACCTCTAAAATCTGCATCAAAGATACTAGGTGTCGCTTGTAAAAGACTAGAGAAATTCAATTTGAAATTGATGAATTATTGTGAAGAAATAGTAAAAAATAGAATAAGGGGGTTTGTGCGAAAGAACTTTAAAGGAATGAGATAGGAAAGAGGTTGAAACCTTTCTTCAAGTTTAAAACCCTTTGGAAGTGTATAAAACCACACATTACGCTTGGGAATTCCCAAATCTAGGACACAAATACCTGCTATATTCATGTCATAGTTTAGATCTATCATATTCCTATATCATAGTACAAATATCATATTACATGTCGCAATAAGATTTGTTAAATGCATATCAATTATACTTTATATGAAAAAAAAAATTAAACCCATTTGGGGTACAGAAATGACGTTCTAGATAAAATCGCTATTACCTAGAATTTGTGCTACTAAATCTGGATTAGTTGGGATTCAAGCGACACGATTGTCTGGTTTGGCCGCCATTTTTCTTGACCTCGGAAATTCATTGACATGTTTAGAGAATGAGCCACTTCTTTGAGTTTGGAAGATTATTAATATTCTCACAACCATAAGGCGATCATTTAACCAATCAATGTCACAACTCACAACAAGCAATCTGATAGTCCAAACACCTTCTAACGACACGTGAAAAGTTGTTGGAATGATGATTCCATTTATGAGACACGATTGTCTGGTTTGGCTGCCATTTTTCGTGACCTCGGAAATTCATTGACATGTTTAGAGAGTGAGCCTACTTGTTTGAGTTTGGAAGATTATTAATATTCTCACAACCATAAGGTGATCCATTTTCGTGACCTCGGAAATTCATTGACATGTTTAGAGAGTGAGCCTACTTGTTTGAGTTTGGAATGGTGATTCCATTTACGAGATGGTAAGCCGGAGACCATACTTTTCTACTTATTTTACTTCTTTGTCTCACCTTTTGTAATATTAACATATAGCAAATTACTAGAGGGTGGGATCAGTGTTACCTCGTTCACTCTTAATGGTACCAAACCATGGATCTGTTCAATGCAAACCAGTTCGGGGTTCGGTTCGCTCCTAATGGTATGGAACCGCAGATCAGTTTAATGCGAACTGGTTCAGGGTTTGGTTCGCTCCAGTCCGCTCATAATAGAAAAACCGGACTCTATTGACTGTTTTGTTTTTCTAATAGCGTGCATGATGTAACGTTCTAAAAATGTAAAGAGAAGGAATTGAACATCCGATCTTAGCTCAAATTGTCCAACCAACCACGCAAAAGTCACTTTGTGAGAGAGGATTTAAAAAAATTTAATATATAATTGATCTGTATATGAACCCGTAATAACTGAAATAAAAATTCATCCCACCCCTAGTGAACTACGTTCGCTCACAAATGGCAAACTGCGAACCCAAACCTGAACCCAGATGATTGGGTGGGACAGTTTCACTGCCATATTTGCACTGGGAGATTGTAGGTGGCTAACTTCATGAGATCAAGATTTTAGATGCTTTATAGGATTTTAGATGCTTTATAGAATAGGGTAAAGGTATCCTGGTTCCATGGACCAGGAAACTTACCTGGTCCCATACTAATTTGCAGCTATGTGGTACCCAATATCATGATCGGGTGTCATGGATACAAGCGGCTTGATGATCATACCTATTTTGTGAAAAACAATAAAATAAAAATATATAAAACTGCATAGTTAATGGAGTCAACCGTGTTGAGAAATGAATGGTAAAATCAAATGTGATTCTACCATTCATTTTACGTGCAATTGACTCTTTTGACCGCACGATTTTATATTTTTTATTTTAATATTTTTTCACAAAATAATTGTGATCATTGAGCCGCTCCTTTCCATGGCATCTGATGATGCGATTGGGTGCCACGTGGCTGCAAATTAGTGTGGGACTACCGACTATGAAAGGTACCAGGCTACGTTTGCCCTATAGAATAGAGTATCTTAGTCTTTTACCTTATTTGGGCTCATTAGTCCAATTGTTAATTGTTGAGGGCTTTTGTTTCACTTCAGATATGTTTTTATATTGTTGTTGGATATATGTTAGGAGGAATAGATTTATTATTCAATATCCTAAACTTGCACATATAAAATCAAATTTTTTTGTGTTTCTCAAGTGATCTTTTATTCCTATGTATATTCAAATAAACCCTAAAAACCCTGAGTACAACCGTCCATTAAAAATGCTAAAGACATTTGAAAATGGAAAAAAAAAATTCAATAAATACAGATCAGAATGGAAAAGATACAGATAAATTATAAAAAATTTAAATAAAAAAAAACTAGCTGGAAATTTTTAAAGAGGAAATCTCCATTTAAATAAAAACTAAGTGCATATACGAAATCAGAATGCAGAAACAGAGATTAAAAAATTGGAAACAAAATCACAGAACCCTAGAGTAAAAATTGAAAATCAGTAAGAAAATAAAAATTAATGAGAAGAAAAAGAGGGTATGGCATACAGCAAAGTGGAGTCTCTGATGGAGCCGTTAAGGTGAGCGTGGAGTTCGATCTTTGGCTGCGAAATATACCATTCCATGTCTACTCCCTCTCTCTCTCTCTCTCTCTCTCTCTCTCTCTCAGCTCGTTGTCTCTCTGAGCTCTTCCCAACAATCTCAGACTCTATTTTATTTACTTCACCAACAGAATACATGGTTGTGCACGTGCTGCTCCAGTGATGATCAGAGGCATGGCGCGCATGTGCGGATTTATAGTACGGCTGTCAACGGGTCGGGTCAGGCCGGGCAAAAAGGCTTGACCCGAAAGGTTGGGTCCCAACGTATGGGTCGGGGGGGCTGACTCAAATCGAGTCGAGTAGTTCAGATCCGACCGGATATTTTGCATATAAAACAAAGAAAAAAGGGTGATTTTGAACCGGGTCAAGTTGGACTGGGTCTAGCTGGTACCCTTGACTCATTGGGATGGTTTGCCTAGTAGCCAAAATTCTAGCCCAACTACCTAATTTAGGCCTTCAAATGCCTTCGCACATCGCTCATCGCTACCCATGACAGTTCACATGAGAGCACTAGATTCCTAACAAAAATGCATATGATCACACGGTTACTCGCCGGAATCCAGCGGGAAGCATTCCGACAGGGCTTTCGTGGGATCTAATGGGCCGATTCTTCCAGCTCCGACAGAGATGTCAATCAAAAAAAAGAAGAAAGTGGGAAGGGGAACGAAGGAAAAGGAATTTCGGTAGCTTGTGGGAGAATTTTTCCTATTTTTTGCAGGGCTAAAAAGGTAATTTCATGTATTTGAGATGTATGGATACGCCTTTATGTCGCCCGTATTGAGACTGTGAGCAAGGGAGCTTGTAAGAAATGTATGAGCTCTTACCTTAAATAATTCTTATTTTAGTTTCGGTTTCCTTCGCTCCTCTAAATACCTACCTTGGTTTTATCCGGCAAGTCCGGTTTTCCATGTACCAATGCTCTGGCGCATGCATGTGTTTTTATTGGGCATTCGGAGGTATTTGTATAACTTTTTATTATTAATATAAAAAACAATTTTCAAATAAATAAATAAATAAAATTTTCTTACTTTCATGTAAAATTTATGCATGGTCTTGCATGAGAATTGCATCCATATCCTTCTTTGTTTAGTTCGAATCAATGCTGCTTGGTTCGAATTTGGGCTTGTGGATTCGCCACTATGCAATGAACTCTGTTCACTTTGGGTAGGATCATTTTTAAGTTTAAATGCTAGTTACATGTGTACTTATAATACGAGGCCCTGGTCTATACACTTTGAAAGTAGCACAAAAATGTTACCACCAGGTCATTTGGGCACCACACGACATCGATCACATGGATATGATGTGACGGTAATTTGGATAATAATAATCAGGTTTTATTTTATTAATTCAATATAGATCCATCGTTAAGCGTGTGGTCAAAGATGCCTAAAATTAATGTATCAAGTTAGTTGGGTGTTATCGTATTTTTGACTCACCAAATGGATGGCAAAAAAGTCAAAAAATAATTTTCCTTTTTTCTTAAAGAACATGTCCCATGATTGATCAACCATAACTGGCATTGTTTTGGGTTGATCATGACACATAGCATGTGCTCTGATGTCCTGATGATAGTTTTTTGGGCCACACTCGGGATGGTGTAAAATCTCAATCCTCTTATAATCCCACTTACATATAAAAGAGAAAGGAATTCAAAATTTGATACTCTTTTGATTTTTTTCTATTGAAAGGATATTCTTTTATTCAATCACATAGGATAATAAAGGTCAGGTGCAAATCAATAAACTCATGCTTATGGTACCAAAATCCCAAATTATGCAGACTTCATTAATGCGCAACAAAACGTGATTATCAAAATCTCAAACAATAAAGATTTTATTTTAGTTGGGGTACCTCCATTTGCGCCCATGTCCTAGACCCCTTCAAACCATTTGATTGCTTTGGATCAGATGATGGAGATTGTGTTTCAACCCGATATTCCACACAATAGATATTGAGATTATGGCTCACCTATCATACGATCATTTTTTTATTCTTTATGTTACAAATCCCAAAACAAATGGCCCTTGAATCATATGACACACATCACGATTAAACATGAATTTAGAGTCATTGTTTGGGGATCTGTGCAACATGGAATCAAACAATGACCGTCTGATAGATGAGCCATGAACTCAAGATGTATTTTGTAGAATATTGGGGTGAAACATGACATCCATCATCTGATACGACGCAATCAATAGTTTTCAAAAGTTCTGGGACGTTGGCTCTCAGAAAATGAGTGGGTATGAACAAAGGTAATCATCATCAATTTGTAATAAAAATGGAATCATATTAATATATAATAAAATCAATAATAAATAAAAATAATAAGAATAAAAATAAGGGAGGGCTATTCACACCTGTCTTTTCATAAATACATGCTCTTTCGCACCAAAAAATCATCGACTGCCTTGAATTTGACGATAGAGATCATTTTTCATCCCAATAATCCGCATAATAGATTTTGAGATTACGCTACACCTATCAGATGGTTAGATATTTATTCCACATGACACACATCCCCAAAAGTGACCATTTGACAGGTGTGTCATGATCTCAATATCTATTTTGTGGAAGATTTGGACGAAAAATGATCTCTATCGTCTGATTCAAGGTAGTCAACGTATTTGTCCTGTGACAGAGTATGTGCTCTTCATAGGAAAAACGGATGCAAATAATGTCACCCTAAAAATAATTAATTGTTCAAAACTAAAGTATAGATGTTTTTCATGTTAGTAATGTCACACAACCTTCTATTCAATTCAAGGGTATTCAAATCAGGCAAGCCAACTTCAAGTGTATACATCTTGCTTATGGTTTACCGCTTTAAGTCGTATTTGTCTTCACCTTATAAGTTTCAATCGTATGTATTTTGCTTAAGCTTGGGTTGCATTTTTTTTGTTTGCTTAGACATAATAGATCTATTTTGACCATTTGTGTCAAAATAAAAGCAAGATATTTAACAAAAGAAATTTTTTTTAACATAATAAGTGTTAATTAATTCATTAGAAAATAAAAGCAGGATATTTAATAAAAGGAATTTTTCTTAACATAATAAGTATTAATTAATTCATTAGTGTATATGAGCGACCAACACTTATTTGGTGCTCAACAATATCCGTGTACCGATTAAACAATAGCTTAACTAGTATCATCTTCCCTTATGGGAGCACAAGTCGTGGATTCTAATCCCCACGCTTGCTCCCACCGCCCTTGTGTGGGTCCCCTCCCCAATGTGCTAGGCCAATAGTGGACCCTTTATGTGTATAAGTTTGCACATATAGTACATTTGAGTTGTCTATGACGTGTGACATCCTAAAAAAAAACAACAATATCAGTACAACTCAATTGCAACTCTTTTTTTCTAGGAATTGATATCAAATACGTGAACTAATGCACCTATGATAAAATGATAATTTTAATAAGTTAAATATATAAAAGTTTAAATAGGAATTCACCTAATTTAAAACGAAACGTAAAAATTATTTTTGAAATTTACATTGTAACAATTTATTCTCTAAATAAATTTTACCTACATTGCATTTGTCCACTAGTATATAAATAAAAATATATCCTAACAATACTAAATGCTCACACAGATTGCAGGTTACTTAGCTAATTAGGTAACGCTGGTTGGACTCACAAATGATTTAACAATAAGAGTTAAATCACTCAAAAACTAAACTGCAAATATTATTTTTCATCAGATGTATACCCAAATCCAAGAATTAGAATACCCCAACTTCTCATGTCCTGCTATAATTTATGGCTGTAACCTGTGGCCATCACATAAATCTTTTAAGAATATAGTAATCCTCCACTTAATCTATAATCTTAGTACTAATCCGACGAAATCCGATATGATGCGATCCACTACCACCATGAATATTTGGCAGGAGGCAAATAAGATTTAGAGAAAAAATGAACCCATGTAATAACAGGAGTAGACGGCATGATCATCTTCACATCCATGAAACGCATAGAAATGGTTGACCTTCAAGCCCCACCGAACTCCGTTTGTGTGTCGCCAATGATGGCTGCGGCCTCACCATCAACTGACTCCCACCGTAGAATGGTTCTTTGATGTAAAAGACTCGAGGGTATCTGCGCTCCGGGCAAGCTCCACGCCAGTGCTGCAGCGCACTCCAGCTCTTTGCCCACATCCCACCAATGCAGGTTTATCTGCTCTTTGGTCTGGCAGGCAGCTCGTTTTTCACTTTAAACAGATCCCTGTTAGCTCAAATGGAGCACGTAGGTGGTTTACCAAATGCGCTCCGGGCCTAAGAGTGCTGCCCTGAGCCCAAGAGCTGCTCTTAGGCTAGCGAGCTATACCAAACGCAGCATGACTCTGCTCAAGAGGTACCATATGAAACACCTTTTAGCCAAACCAATCCTGTCAAAAGCTGAATTGCATAGATTTTGATGTCCTAGAATCCGTGACAGTCAAATTTTGACAAGATTCAATAGCCATAGGCTCTTACAAGTGGGCCCATTTTACTTAACAATGATAAAGCCTTCGTTTAGAGAAACTCAAGATCAAATTATTCAGCATTCATTACGTTAAGGGCCTGTTTGGATAAAAACGCGGAAACGTGAGAAAGTAAAATAATATTCCTATATTTTTCTATGAATACCTAAGTCGTAGGAAACCATGGGATTCCTTTGTTTCCCTTTGTTTTCCGTTGTTTGAATAACCATATTGCTAGCTGAGAAAACGCAGGATTAACTAAATCCAGCGTTTAGATGTATATGCCGGAAATTATAGGAAAATAACATATCCTAACAAAAAAAATAGCTATAATACCACAAAAGATCATCCAAATTTAAAAAACAGCTGCAATATCATAAAAATGATCCACATAAATTATCCAAAGAAAATATGGGAAAAGACATTCACATGGAATATAAAAGGCAAACCAAAGTGAAAAAATCTTACTAAATATAAAAGATATGAAGAGAAGAACATGAAAGAAAATGAAAATTACATTAATCAATTTCATGTAGAAGAGATGAAAGAAAATTATAAAATAAAGAAGAAAAATAAAAAGAAGATAAACGGAAGAAGATAGAAAGATACGTGATTTTTAATAATCTAATAAGACCAGTTGTGTTGGAGAAAAGGAAGTGGTTTAGATAACTACAATTGGTTGAGATAATGTGAGGTAGTTATCAAATAAGATACATTCTAATAAGAATAGCTGTGTTCGAGAGAAGGAAATCCGAAGGCTCGGAAGACAGAAAACAAGGGTCCGGTATTTTATTTGCTACATATGAGTTTTCCTTGTTTCCGCTTATTTCCTTTGAAACCAAACAGGCCTTAAGTAGAAGAGTAGCTCATTCATGAAAGCGCCTACGCTGAAAACCATTGGTTGCTTTGAATCAAACGATGTAGATCGATTTTCATCCCAATCTTCTGTATAGTGGATCTTTAGACCATGGGCGTACCATCAGACGGTTAGTTTTTATTTCCACGTGACACAGATCCCCAAAAAGTGACCCTAAAAATCATGTTTAAGCGTGATGTGAAACTCACTGACTGATGATACGCCCATGGTCTCAAGATCCATTGTATGGAAAATTGGGATGAAAACCGATCTTCATCGTCTGATTCAAAGCAGCCAATGGTTTTTCAGCGTAGGCGTTCTCAGTAATTCAGTAGGGATGAATAGAGCTACCCTAACTGAATAAGAAAGCAATTAGTAGAATAGAAAGCACCACCTTTCATTTGTAAGAGAAATGTGCCTAAAATTTCCTTACTTGATCTGTATGGCTACCGAAAATTAACAAAGATTACGGGTTTCAAAGATATAACAACAAACAATCACTGAACATGTTATGCTTCAACGGTAACGCAAGTACAAAATGCAGCAAGTTGCAAAATGCGTCACTGAAAGAGACTGAAAACAACAGGAAAAAAGAATTAAAAAAAAAAAAAACAGTTTTACTTCTTCTTCCCGGCTTTACCCTCTTTTCTTCTCACGATCTCATCTGCATATTTGACACCCTTACCTTTATATGGTTCCGGGGGCCTCCATTTCCTAATTGACGCAGCAAACTCACCAATGGAACACTTGTCATATCCACTAACAGCAATTCTGGTGTTTTCATCCACTTTCACTTGTAACCCATCAGGAATGGGCATCCTAACTGGGTGTGAAAACCCAAGGTTGAGTACCAAATCCCTGCCCTCCAACATTGCACGATATCCGACCCCAATCAATTGAAGTCTCTTTTCAAATCCTTTAGAAACACCAACCACCATATTGTCGGTAAGAGTTCTGCATCAAAGTCGGAGATGATTATACGGTTAAAGAAAACTCCAAAGTTCTCTCTTTATCTAGTTGTTGATTTTTTATCAAATAATGAAGCTTTATTAAAGGAGTGAAGAACAGACATGAGAAAAAAAAAAAAAAAAAAGAGAGAGAAAAGAAAGATAATCCCAAGACTAATAACATTAATTACAAAGAAACCGACAAAAAAAAACAATAATTACAATGATTAATAACCCAACTGAGTGAAGATCTTTTATAACTTCCATTTATGCCGGTTCTTGCCGAGAACTCTCGAGAATGTCCTCACATTTGTGGGAACTTACTCGCCATTTAGGGAAGGGTAGGAGACTTTGGAAGGAAATAAGAGAGGCCTGTGGCCTCTAACTTTCAATCAGACGGTTGAGTAATAGAGTGCGTATGATGCACTCAAAATAACTCGACAGACTTTAGAAGGAAATAATGACGAAATACAAGAGACCCATGGCCTCTAACTTCCAATCAAACAGTCGAGTAAGAGAGTGCAGATGATACACTCAAAAGAACTCGACAGCTTATTTGAGATGAAGGGTGATGTGCAGTTTGGTCAAGTTTCAGAAATGCATCTCAACTTTTTTTTTTCTGTATAATATTGTAAGTGGTTACTTGATATCAATTGTTGATATGTAGAAAAACATTGGTCATAGTGTTGCTTGATTGCACCATCAGGAATTCCCAACCAACACTGTTAAGTGGCATTGGGGATCAAAAGGTTGGGTGTTGAGTCAGTCACCGAAGTCCCCTCCACCTTTCCTATGGCCACGGGATTCATAATGGTGGATTGGTGACTGCTTGAAAGTGGGCTTTAGTGTGTGTGTTTTGTGTGTGTGTGTGTGTATATACATATACATATATATATATATATATATATATAATGAAAAAGAGTGACGAAAAGAGATCGAGCTGTATAATTTTTTTTAGCGTAGTCTTGGGTTCCACCCTCTTGTATTTCTGTACTCTATTTTTTCTTTTTCCTTTTTTTCTTTTTCTGCTGAGCTTCTCCCTCGGCTCATTTGATCTGCTGTAATCTTCACTTATTAATGAGATTATTGTGTTTTACCGATTAAAAAAAAACAAAAAAAGAGGATGGTGTTGGAGCTTTCTAGGTCTCTTGGGTTAGGGTTTTGGTAAATAAAAAGTAGAAAACTACAAGAGATACTCAAGGTTCTATGGATGCTAGTTGAGGCTTTTATATGGTAAATTTAAGTATAATATAAAGGAGGGAGTGTTTTCTAATTTGGAGTTGAAGGAATTTGGGGTAAACACACTGATTAAAGAAACAACTAATCCTGGAGATATTACATAAGTATTGAGCAATCGTATTAAATGACTAAACCAGAGATCGAGCTGTAGAATTTCTTATCATACTGCGGATAAGTTGTTAAAGCTGCTACATGCTTTTACCTTCTGTTCTAAGGTCAATAGCTTTACAGTTCATTGAGGCAGTGAGGTCAAAGGTTTTGTGAGTCCCCCGGAAATGGTCATACCTTTTCCTGCTGACATTATGGCCAGTTCTGGTAAACTTTAGCATTAACTTCTACCAATGGAACAATAATGAACTAAATGGAGAAACAAATCTAAACCTGTAGGCATTAAAATTTGGGGAAATTTGCACTTTCGGCCCTATAAGTTTGCATATTTGCAGAAACGGCCTTATAGTTTCCATCCATGCATAACAGGCCAGCTCCAAGCTTAGCCGGTTCCACGTTAGCAACGGCCTTTTAAATTAAAATAACTTCTAAAGTATAAAAGTAACAGTTACTTTATAAATTTTCATTGTTTACTTTTTACTTTAACTTTTACTTTTCTGTAAAACCGAGAGGGCGGCGGCTTATCGGCAAGAAAGCGAAAAAAAGCTCACAGCAAATTTTCAGGTAATTTTTTTTTCTACATTTAAACACATTCAGTCATCAGTTATGTTTCTCAACAATCCGCTAACTTACCGATAACTTACCGCTAACTTACATTATCGGCCGCTAACTTACATTATCGCCCGCTAATGTAAGTTATCAGCCGCTAATATAAGTTGTCGGTAATTTTTCAACCTCACTTATTTTATTAATTAATTGTTTTTATGTATATTGCAGTTCCCATTAAGTGATTGTAAAATGACTGTCTCTAAAGCCCTTCGGGAAATGTTCTGGAGTTGGTGTCAAGAAATTTTACTTGCACTGTAACGAAGAGAGGAAGAAGATTTTAGATAATTCAATTTTCGGTCATCTATTTAGGATAAATGAGAAATTAGGATTCATTGGAGACTTGGTTGATGCTATTTTAAGCTTTGGGTTAACAATAATATTTTCAAGGTTAGAAATACTAATGTACTGCTGCATTCATTTTAGGCCTGAATATGTTGACAGAACCTGAGTCTGAGAAGGTGTCCGTACCAGAGGAAGAAACTATTCGATACAAATTCTTTCAGGGGAAGCCGGCTAAAAGACCTCATATTGAAGAATTAGTTGATAGTACTGATTTATCCAACGATGAATTTTTGAAACTATCATTATTGTTTCTCTTATCTTTTTTTTTACTTCCGGACACATACCAGGAAGTGGACGCACGGTACTTGGAACTAGTAGATAACATTGAAGAGTTCAACAAGTTTCCATGGGGCCTGATAGTTTACAATAATTTAGTAGATAGCACATCAAAAGCAAACGCCAGAAGGGAAATGGCGAAAAAGTCAGAAAATGGGCATTACAACATCTACGGATGCACTATTGCCCTACAGATTTGGGCGTTTGAGCACTTTCCTGGAGTTGCCACTGCTCTTACTGAGCTCAAAGATCCATTTCACAGGCTAATGAAATGGGAAGGCCCGAAATTCAGCCGTAATCCCAATTTATATCGAGAAAATTTTCTTAAGTCTAAAGTTATCTTAGAGCTTGAAGCTGTAAAGTACGAATTACAGTATAGATCGGTTCGACTCTTTTTTATGCAAAGAGAGATGGAAAGGGAACAGGAAAAGGCCGATGAGCCCCGTGATGAAGAAGATATATATGAATACGACGATATCCTAAGTTACGAGACATGTCCTCCAAAAAGAGACGAAGAGCCGAAAAGCCGAGATGACGATGACGACGATGAGGATGACGATAATGACAGCGACAAAGTCGACGAGTATGAAGTCGTTGTACGTCAGCATACTGAATCAAAGGGCAAAGGCAAACCGGAGATTATGCCCCAGCCAACAAGAGAACAGCCAGTTAGGCAACCCCACCTAACCAAAGAAGTAGCGAAGCTTAGAAAAGAATGCAAGACACTCCGCATGGCTGTAAAAGAGATGAAAAGTAACTTCCGACGTGCATTTACAGTGCTTAAAGGGCAAGCACTCAAAATTGAACAGCTAGAGAGAGAAAAGAAGACCCTCCAAGAACAAGTTGGGTCATTACAAGATGAAGTCGGGTCACTAAAACATCGGGTCCAAAATTTAATAGAACGAAATGCCTCAATACAGAAGGACCTTGATGCAGTCACATCTCATTTGACAAAGGTACTCAACCATTTCTTTTTAAATTTAAAAAAATATATGTTTTTAAAGATTAATGCCAAATTCGCTTGTCCGATAATGTAAATTATCGTCCGACAACTTACATTATCAACCGATAATATAAGTTGGCGATCGATAATTTACATTATCGATCGATAATGTAACTAGTCGGCCGCTAATATAAGTTAGCGATCGATAATTTACATTATTGGACGATAATATAAGTTAGCGGCCGATAATTTACATTATCGATCGATAATGCGGTCGATCGATAAAGTCAGAAAATGGGCATTACAATATCTACGGATGCACTATCGCCCTACAGATTTGGGCGTTTGAGCACTTTCCTGGAGTCGCCACCGCTCTTACTGAGCTCAAAGATCCATTTCACAGGCTAATGAAATGGGAAGGCCCGAAATTCAGCCGTAATCCCAATTTATATCGAGAAAATTTTCTTAAGTCTAAAGTTATCTTAGAGCTTGAAGCTGTAAAGTACGAATTACAGTATAGATCGGTTCAACTCTTTTTTATGCAAAGAGAGATGGAAAGGGAACAGGAAAAGGCCGATGAGCCTCGTGATGAAGAAGATATATATGAATACGACGATGTCCCAAGTTACGAGACACGTCCTCCAAAAAGAGACGAAGAGCTGAAAAGCCGAGATGACGATGACGACGATGACGATGACGATAATGACAACGATGAAGACGACGAGTATGAAGTCGTTGTAGGTCAGCATACTGAATCAAAGGGCAAAGGCAAACCGGAGATTATGCCCCAGCTAACAAGAGAACAGCCGGTTAGGCAACCCCACCTAACCAAAGAAGTAGCGAAGCTTAGAAAAGAATGCAAGACGCTCCGCATGGCTGTAAAAGAGATGAAAAGTGACTTCCAACGTGCATTTACAGTGCTTAAAGGGCAAGCACTCAAAATTGAACAGCTAGGGAGAGAAAAGAAGACCCTCCAAGAACAAGTTAGGTCATTACAAGATGAAGTCGGGTCACTAAAACATCGGGTCCAAAATTTAACAGAACGAAATGCCTCAATACAGAAGGACCTTGATGCAGTCACATCTCATTTGACGAAGGTACTCAACCATTTCTTTTTAAATTTGAAAAAAATATATGTTTTTAAAGATTAATGCCAAATTCGCTTGTCTTCCGATAATGTAAATTATCGTTCGACAACTTACATTATCGACCGATAATATAAGTTGGCGATCGATAATTTACATTATCGATCGATAATGTAACTAGTCGGCCGCTAATATAAGTTAGCGATCGATAATTTACATTATCTGACGATAATATAAGTTAGCGGCCGATAATTTAGATTATCGATCGATAATGCGATCGCTAATATAAATTTTTTTATAAAATAATGACAGTTTTTAATGTATTTTGTAATTATGCAAGATAATATTCTTTCATCTGTTCTATTTGATACCTTCATTCCCTCTGCCACTCATCCTACAGCTTCTAAACCCACTGCTCCTCCACCAAGCCACCGCCTAACTCGCCCTAAACCCTCTGGCCCAAAACCCACTGCTCCTCAACCTACCCATCAATCAAGTGCCCCCAAAACTTCTTCCCCTAAACCTACTGACCCTAAACCCACTGCTCCTCAACCAAGCCATCAATCCACTGCCCCCGAACTTCTGCCCCTAAACCCACTAGCCCAAAACCCACTGCTCCTCAACCTACCCATCAAATCACAGCCCCCAAAACTTCTGAAGCTCCTCCACCTCCTACTAAACAACCCTTGGTGGAAGTGGGTGATGAGGGTGCTCCTCTTACCCAGCCTTCTCGTGAGTCACAGTCGACATCCCTCAAATCAATTTTAATTAAACTATTAACTGGAAAAAGTAAAACTGAGAGATATGACTTGCGTGCTCGTAAGAAGAGAAAAACTCCGATAAGTAAAGCCGTTATAAAAAGACCAAGATTGGTTGTGGAGGAGGATGAGCCAAAATCAATGGAGCACAAATATATGCTCAGTTTTTGGAACCAGTCGGAGGGAGAGGACGATGTGATCGTCAATACTGTCAAGTGTGTTGAGATCACAGTTGGCCTTTTAAAGGTTCTCAAAGGACGTTCGTGGCTTGACAATGAAGTCATCGACGCGCACTCGAGAGTCCTTGAAGTTATCAACGATTCAACGTTTACGACAAATGCCGAAAAAAGCTGGTTCACTTCTGCGTCCGTCCTGGTAAGATTTCAACTATTTATTGTTTCGTTTGTTTCATTTATTTGTCTTTTTATTCACACTTTTTTTCCTTTAATTTATTTACTTACTACATAATTCTGTTTCAGACCTTGTTTATAACAGACGAGAAAAAATATGAAAAATTTATCGATAATGAAGGTCTAGCAGCACTTAGCGACTTCGATAAGTGACAGGCCTACTGTGACGAGTGGAAGGTTCGTAACAATTTAAAGCCGCTTGAACCACTACTTACAAATGATAAATGCGGTATTCACGCGGTCGACTGTGGAACGGTACGTTTTTTAATACTACACTTCGCTTTATTTAACGTTAACGGCTTTTAAATAAAATTAAAATTAATTATTTAAAATTTCGGTTTCGTTTTTGTGCAGATTTATCTTCCGATGCATAGCCAAAAACATAGTCACTGGGCGTTGGCTATAATTTCATTAGTTGATCATGAAATTAAATTAATAGATCCAGCAGACCGAGAGTGCTCAAAGAGGTTCGAAGAGCATAAAGGATCTCTCAGCTTTTGATCAACAGTGGAAGGTATCGGTGTTCAACAGTGTCATTCTCCCGATCCAAAGAAACAGTTGGAACTGTGGTGTATATGTTTTGAAGTACATGGAATACTTCTCCCAACGGCGGACTATTGATTTCGAAGAAAAACAAATGTAACAATTTAGAGTCGAAATCGGACATTTAATGTGCACGTTTGGAAAGAAGAGTTGATTTCATATCTTTGTAAAATTTTATAGATTTTTGTAAATATTTTTGATAAAATTTTAAATATTTTATATCATTGTATGTATAATTTTCATTGTATCAATTTATCATAATTGTCTAACAATTCTTTATAAACATTATAAAAAGACTTGTATTTGATCTTCAGATTTCACATAAATTAGCGGCACGGACTTAAATATGTGGCCGCTAACTTAAGTTAGCGTCCGCTAACTTAATATATCGTCCGCTAATTTAAATCATCGACCGATGACTTAAGATATCAGCCGATGACTTAAGTCATCGGCCGATAACTTAAATTAGCGTCCAATGACTTAAGTCATCGTCCGATAAATTAAGTCATCGGCCGATATTTTCACTAAAAATTAGCTGTCGATACTAAGGCCATGATCTCAAAATCTATTTGGATGATGAATGATGATAAATGGTCTCCTTCATCTGATCCAAAGCAGTTTATTTTGAATCATGAAATGTGGCCCAAAGAAATCTGTCAAGTAATATATATAAGTTAATATTTCACGTGGGTTTAATATTAGAGATTAATCTATACAGTCCACTTGTGCTCCATGTGGCACTCAAATACTCTTTTGGGTGGCACGTGGAGCTCGACATGTATCTTGGAGGACGGTCACTGTCTTCCAATTGAGGACCTAACCGGCTCCTTTATAAAATATGAAATGTTATCGATATCGACAAGGGTAGAAATAAAGGCTTACGGTACTCTTACAAGTAATATAAGTTAATTTCAAATTCTAACAAATTTATACGAGCAACAGTTATGACCGTATTTGTTACAATTTTTACATCACAGTGGTCGAACTTCGCCTTTAGATCTTATTCTCCTTTTCTTCGGACGGCCAGCTTGACGTATTTTGTGTGGAGGCAAAACTTGAATGTCGTCTCTTTGCGAAGTCCATTGGCGCCTGTCAACGGTCGGGACAAAGTATTCTTTATAAGTTTCCCTAAATAAGTTACTGGTAAACCAGTGCTCACAAAATTGGAGGATCTCTCTTTCTCTGTTTCGGTGCGATAATGCGGCGATCGCATGTGAACATAGTAATCTAAGAATAGCCCAATGTCTACATGTACATGTTCGCTTATCTAGATCGACACTATGAGTGTAATCGCCACGTTTAACTTGAAATATATCGCAACCATATGGTATAACATTTTTTCGACGGGCTCATCCTGAATTTCGTGTTATGTGTTCTTGGGCCATCGGTGTTAACACGTGTGTCATTTTATTTCCTTCCTCTCGACGGCGAAGATAAAATTCGGCTACCTTTGTACGAATAGTTTCTAACATGCTCACGATCGGTTCTTCTCTGGCTATTTTCAACACACTATTTATGCTTTCAGCTATATTAATTGTCAACATATCATAACGCCCCTTGAAAATAAGCACGCGCTCAGAAATAATCACCAATTTCTTTAATCCATATTGTACATTCCGGGGGGGCGTCGTCTTCTATTTTTCACATAATTCTTTTAAATTTTGCTTCCGAAAATGCACGAGCAGCAACTCAGAAAAGCGGTCTAGATATTGTATCCTTATATGTATCAAACAGATTTAGAGCTAGGTGTTGCATACAGTAGCTGTGAAAGGCGTTAAGAAAAACTTTTTTCACAGCTTCCATCAAACCTTTCTGTCTGTCTGATATCAATACAATCTGCTCTTCAAAGTCACCTATTGCACGTCTCCCTAATAGATCAAGGAACCATGTCCAATGATCTTCATTTTCTTTCGGTACAACGCTGAATGCTATAGGGAATAAATGTCTATTCTCATCTATCCCCGTAGCTATTAACAACACTCCATTGTATCGTCCACGCAAATGCGTTCCATCTACAGCAATTATTCTTCGTAAAGTATTACGAAAGCTTTGAATGCAAGGTATAAATGCCACGAAGAATATCTGAAATGCATTATCAGGCTCAAGACACAATTCGGTCTGTACGTCTGGATCGACCTGTCGTAATTCGGCGACATATGACGGTAACATCTTAAATTGCTCATTCCAACTACCTCGGATGTCATTCAACGCCATTTCTTTTCCTCTCCATGCTTTCCAGTAACCTACTGTTATACCGTATTTTTTTTCAATATAAAAAATTATTGAAGCAGGAGTCTCATCAAAGCCCTTTAATAGCTTATCTCTCACAAATGAAGCTATTTACGATGTCGTACATTAGTGATGTCCGCTTCCGAAAGCTGGCATTCCGCACGTATGTTCCGGGTGAAAAGTTTTCACAGCAAATGTGTCCACACCTACTAATTTCGATGCATGTATTCGCCAAGCACATCCTACTTCAATACACCTCGCCATAACTCGAAGAAGACTAGCTTTTATTGGTTTAATCTAAAAATTATTTGCCATTGCAAATTCTTTAAGAGCTTTCTGAAAGGATTTCTTATTTTTAAACGCCTAACCAATGGTAATTGGTCCCCCTTCATACAGTTCCTCATCATCCGAATCCATATACTCTCCTTTCGAGTTAAGCTGATAGTCTTCGTCCACCAGAGGTTGATCAATTCCCCTATTAGTATAAACACGTGAAGTGGGAGACGGCGGTGCTTCATTATTTTCAGGATCACTATCACAGTCATCGACTGGATGGTTATTATGCGATTGGGGTTGAGCCAGTGGATGTACGTTTGGTTGATGTGCAGTTGTTTGGATTGATGTTAGCCGATGCGGGAATGTTTGATGTACGAGAGGCTGTTGTGTTGAAGGCTCGATTATCGTTGGCTCCGAAGTTATTGGTTCGGAAGGCCATTGATATGGACTAAGGTCGACTAAAAACGTTTCCCACTGATTTACCGAATCGAAGTTGAACTGAGATGTATCATGCATCGGATTCATTTGATGACAATATCTTTGATCTTCATCGCCTTCACTCATTGGAATGTCTGAAGAGGGTTGCTCCAGAGGCCTACGGTAGGGGCAAAATCCTATATTCATATTTCTATCATCGTCGACTATCATCGGTGTAGCGATGTTCTCCTCTTCAAACCGTATTTCTTGATTTTCAATCAAATGTTCTGTTCTTACACCGTCATCATCTTCGTTTGTTTCCTGAAACGGTTGAAATGCTTCTAAAGACGGTAACATTTCTGCTACGGTAGTGACTAATGATTTTTCGATATAAATATTTATCACACCATCACCAATACGATATGCTCTGAATAAGTTTGTAAGATCATCAAAGTCAGACAATTCAGCAAACACAAGCTCATTCCCAATGTGTAATGAAACCGTCAGTGTAAGAGAATGTTCTTCCGATCGTGTCCTACTGACCTTGTACATTTTCTCATAAACTCATCAAATGATATGTTCTCCGTGACAATCCTCCGATGTCCTCTGTTGTAAGTATTATCTCCCACACGGACGAAATCAAAATGGCAAAGAAGGGGAACATCCATTTCAACCTATAATATTTACAAAATGAAAATTGGTTGTTTAAAAGGGTAATACTTGACTTAGCGCTATAATATAAAAAAATGAAAATTGGATGATTAAAAGGTTATCCTAAGCTATCGGCCGATATCTTAGGCTATCGGTCAATAGCTTAGGATATCGACCGATATCTTACCTATCTTGGTCTACCTACTATATGTTAAAAACGAAGGGAAAATAATATCTTACAAAGATAATGTACTCGATATCTTACCTAGCCTGTTGTAGTTCTCTTAGTTATACCAACTGTAGTCGAATCTCGAAATCGGCAATCCAAGAAAAAATTTTAAAAAGGGCAAATAAGCATAGAGAAGCATATATATATATATATATATATATATATATATATATATATATATATATATATATATAAGGGTGACGTGGAATCGGCTAGGCTTGGAGCTGGCCTGTTATGCATGGATGGAAACTATAGGGTCGTTTCTGCAAATACGCAAACTTATAGGGCCGAAAGTGCAAATTTCCCTAAAATTTGTTCAGAAAATGAAAAGGTGAATAACACAAATATCCCATTATTAGAGAGGTTAGGGAACTCTAGAAGATTCGAATTCCAAGGTGCAAAAGACACTACATGTTGACTGACATACTGAAAAGGGAGACTTAACCCCTTATATAGGCCAAGTACAAAATTGACTAGTAACTAATGTGGGTTTAGTCCTACAACATGCAAAACATCACTAAACAAAAATAATAATAAAACTTGAGAAAAGTCAAGTTTGGATTATACGTAACATGAGTTGTAGTCTCCAGGACATCAGCTCTTTAATGAAAGATCTATTCAGATATCATGAATAGGTCTGCCTCTGCAACTGATACACTAAAAATTGGAGAACCATCAAGTTGATGCACATGAAAGCTAGATGTGCACCAAAAGATGACTTGGATTCCGATGTATCAACAAAAATAGAAGGCAAAAAAACAGAACGCTTCAATGCTCAAACAGATGGCTATAGGGAGAGTGGAGGCTAAGTTAGGCAATATCATTGAACAGTTTATGGGTGGCATGCAAGTGGGTCCTGATTGAGCAGATATGAGCTAACTAGTTCTAGGTTGTACATACGATGAGCACCCAGCATGCAGTGTGCAAAATAAAGACAAATCACATAGCAAACATAGAGAGGACCAAAGAGCTAAATAATGAAACATGATATCTGATCTGTGATGTCCTAAGGTCCAGGGGAGCGGCAATAGAGCATAGGGCAAAACCGAATAAATCTAGCCTTCTTTGATACCATGCGAATGAAAGGAAAAGATCTGATAATCTCCATTTGCATAGAGCCCCACTGAAGCTGCAATTTTATTTTATTTTTTGCAATGAAAAGCTTGCAGGCCAAAAAGATCTGATAATCTTCATTTGCATAGAGCCTGCAAAAGAGGAGAGATGGGGGCTGGCCTCACCTTCTTCCACCTTATAACGGGGCAGTTCTGTACCAGTCTCGTTCTTCTTTACACTGCTTCCCATAGAATAAAATGTTCCATCCACAGCCTACACCCCCCTCTCTCTGTGGTAGCTACATCTTAAACTGTTCAATTTTTCAAACAGACGATGATGTGGTCATTCGTAATAGTAATGGTCGTAGGTGAATCAGACCTGAGTGCGTGCTCTGCCAAATGGTTGTGACAAGATTCTTGGGTATGAATCTTGGACGAATTCTATTACTGAGCTCATGCTCTGCCAAACATCTTAAACCATCTGTTTTTAAAATAAAATTCTTGTCTCTGATTTAGTTGATTGTTACCTAGCAAGCCAAGAAATTCTGGGAGAAATTTCATCTGAGAAGTCTAACACAATTTGACCCTTGTTTTTAATTTGTTGTCACGAATATTGAACTCCATCTCTCTGAAGGAAGCCCTGTTTGCGTAAGCATCATTTGTCTCTGCTGCCAACTGTCTAAGTAGCTAATATGAACAAGAAAAGATTAAACAATTTGCTAGTCATCTTCTTTGTCTATGTTTCTCGTCACGAGAAAGTGCTCTAAGGGCTCGAGTTACCTTAAATCTAGTTATCTATCTATTCATGATTCCAATCATGAAAACAAACACACTGAAAAGCATTTCTAGATTTTTATATACCTATATGATGTGTTAAAAAGTGTGTAGAACACCAGGAACAAACATCATAGTGGGTTCGTAGGTTTCACTGGATAGTTATAGGTTAGCACATCAGGTTGTCAAAGGATGTTTTCATGGGATTTTCGTGAAGTTTTGATTTTATTAAACACTATGGGGATGTTGGAAGCATAGTGTAACGACCAGATTTTTAGTGCAATTAATCTCTTGGTGTTATATGTGTTTCGCACCATGTACGGTATTAGCGCCTCACACCGGATCTTCTTATTCTATTTTAAAGGTGTTAGATGTGTGGTTACACTAAACTTGGTGGTAGCGCTCCACACTGGAACCTACCTCATTTGAGATAACTTTATTTAAGAATAAGGTACGCACAACCGTTTTCATAATTCTTCTTAAAAGAAACCTTAGCCGTCTCTTTCTTTTCTCCTTCTCAAAAACCCTAGCCGTCACAACTCCTCCACCCACCCCTTTCATAAAAACCTTTAATCTCTTTCATAAATCCCTGGTGTTTTCTTCCACAAAGAACACCGTGAGTTATCTCTGCCACCAAGATCGAGGAAGAAGGCGAAATCGTGGACGGGTCATCGGGTGGACGCCGATCTCTATCACCCTAATCTCCGTTGTTCTGCCGATCACACTTCAAGAGGTGGTTACCCATTCATCCATCTCGTACTTCTCAGATCCCGTCGCGTAGGATACGATTCAATCGCGTACTGACGGGCTATAAAAGAACCTAGATTTGTTTTCTTATAATCTTGCTTTAAGATTGAATAAATACTAAATCTGATTCTGATTTAATTTTGATTATAATTTTCGTTATGATTTTTTTTTTTTTTTAATATTATATTTTTAAAAACCCTATTCTGTTCTAAATCGTGACAGTTTACACCTTCCATCGAACGATTGTTTCTTAACCGCTCGTTTTAAATTATATAACCATGACTCTGCTATAGCAACCGATTTAATTTATATATATATATATATATATATATATATATATATATATATATATATATATATATATATATATATATATAAGGTGAGGTGACAGAAGTTGAGTACCTTCATTATTAAAGACTATGGGATGAGATCGGATGATGTAAGATAAATCAATATATATAATATTTTATCTTGACTTTTGGAATAATATGAATAGAAATGCAATGATAGTAAGTGACGTGAATTTGGTCATGTGGTTTGCTTGTTTTCTCTTAGTTGTGGAACCAACGGCTATAGCCTATTGACCTCATGTTATTAACATAGGCCCACACAGAATTCCTGTCTACGACCAGATTCATTGCTAATATGTAAATTACTTATAATTATGAAAATAAATATGTAAATTATATAAAAGTGTCTAACATGCGAAATTTGATATTCGGTCACGGAAGGTAGAAACAAAATTATTCTATTATAATATATTCAGGTGTGTGAAGTCTTAAACCCATTTTAACTTATAATATTCAATAAATGTTATATAGCTTATATTATGTAACATTACACCCTCATATAAGTTTACTCAAGTACCCCCTTTTTAATTATAATAATATATACTTATTACTATTTGTTATGATATCCAATAGAGCTTTATTATATTAGTATAATCGAGTACCTCTCTTTATGATATTTAATAGAAAACTTGGTACTCAAGTACCTCTTTATTTTAATAATGTAACCTGTCACACAATGTCCTGATATAATATTACTATTTTGGGCAAGTGCTATTCATGCACCAAATCGACGCCCGTCTCAAACTTTTGTGTTTCGATCAATCGATCGGCCATTATGTTCGATCCATCGATCCACACCTCAACTACAGCCGACCTTAAAGGCTTATGCTATATAAGTATATAGTACTATATTATAGTGAAAACTTATATTACATAATAATATATTATAGTAAAATCTTATATTATATAATATTATATTAAGGTAAAGGTTTATATTATATAATATCATATTAAAATGCGAGCTTATATTATGTAAGTATATAATATTATATTATACTAAAGGCAAATGGTTATATAATATTATATATTAAAGTGAGGAAATAATATTATATTTAAAATACGGGGTGTTCTTAACCTATGCCTTGGGTTTAATAATATATTATATAACTTTCATTATATAATCATTACACTCTTATGCTAGGATATTTTACTAATATAAAATTACATTATAATACACAGGTATGGTAGAATCCAACTTCCAACTCGATCCATCGACTCTAAGACCAATCGATTGACTCTTACCCAAATTGAGTATTTGCATATCGGCCGATCGATTCAAAAATCGACCGGTTGATTTGTGTCCGAATAAGCAGCTTTATTAATATTGCTTCCATCTCGTAACTTCACTTGCACGATTAAAACTTAACACACTTTAATTACTCAATGTTTCGATTGATGGTCATGATGCACTTCACTTTAAATTATATTGCATTTTTAATTTGGGCATTTAATAATAGTAATATATATATATATATATATATATATATCACTTTTATCGCTTCAACGCGACCACTTCGATAATACGAAGTATTAGAAATTTGACACCTCGTGAAAATCGAATTCTAACCTTCAAATTATCGAAAACACACAAGTAACTCTCCTACTCTATATTTATTGGTGTGTTATGTAAATAAATTATATGTATAAACATAATTAAATCTGATGTAAATTTTCTTGTACTCATGATACTTTTGTGTCTACATTTTGATCACATTATATGAGTTATGAGTAAGCTAGAGCAAATGTGCGAGTGTATGAGATTATGTTTGCGCTTGGTATAGTGATTCACTGAGATGGTATCGAAACGTAGAATACATCGTATTCACATGCCCTACAACTCATGGTGGTATAGGACATCATAACGAGTAGGGTGAGTGCGAATTCAGTGTAACCTCGTACACGGTAGTATATACGGTGACCCGATCACCCCAAGTTCTAATACGATAAGATATGAGTTAAGGTACAAGGTTTGGACCTTTAGGCCATAGTCATAGTGGGGTTCATTTCACGGTTACGTGGAACTCAGAATGTAGGCATCCATGTACGGATGCAACACCTCTATAATAGTATAGGCTGCCACACGAAGTACATTCAGGTTATTACGAAACCCGTCCCTTGGAAAGCGTGGTTTGTGAAGCTTACCGCATCGTGTTCGTTGTGGATTTAGGTCTTAGACGTATGTTATGTTATAAGTATAATAAGATAAGATAACTTATGGGTACGATGATAAGACACCACTGTGTAGGCCAGCAAAAAATTAAGAACGTAAGTTTTTGTACGTGTTGTTCCTTACGTAGCCACGGTAAGGGCAACAACTTCTTTCAGTCAATACGAATCTCTGGGAGACATTATGAGTCACCGGCCGCCCCTGTGACTAGATGAGGTGTATGATATGATATGGAGGACATTATGAAATGGTGGTATGATACTATGGTGACCCTCACATGGTAGCCCGAGCAGCGACTCTGACATAGGTCGTTTAGGATTTTATGAGTATGTTAGTTACGCTCATGCGATGTACAGACATATGTGCGAGAATAATAAGACATGGTATATTATGAGGTATGATATGATATGAGATATGGTAAGGTACGTTAGGATATGAGTGTCTAGATTATGGTCCTGCATTCATGATTATGAAATGAGTTCGCGATATGCACTTGATTTAGTTATTCTCTTCTGATTTCCTTGAGATATTATATTTATCACTCACATGATGCACCCACAATACACCTGAGTAGTATGGGATGGATTGGTGGTTTATCCCACTGAGTTTACGTGACTGAGTAAACTCATCCCACGATAATCTAACAGCTGTAGGTGACTATTTTGACAGAGTGGACGTTGGTTTCTCCTATCCGATTGGTGTTGAGTACATTGACTCGGTGGACGTCGTTTACCCAGGAGCCTTAGGAGGGCAACGCTGCAGAGTATCAGGAGGACCATGATGCTGATTTTGATCCGAGCGCCGGTTATTGATATCTGTGGACTCGGTATTTAGTTGGTTTTATATTTTATTGTCAACACTATGGTTTCCATTTATCGGATTTGTCTGACCTTGATTACATTTTATTGGTGTATCTATCGCATTTTATTGCATTTATTCGACATTTATAATTGTCTTATAGTCTACCTTTATACGTTGGCTTTCACGTATTTCGTGAAACCAGATTTATGCGATAACTCTGATTAAGTGTATGTCCGCTTAGCATATCCGGGATATGTGCAGGTCATAACTCGGAATTCTAGGCCATTGGGATGGGGTAGAATTTCGGGTCGTAACACAGTTACAAAGTCGTGAGTCGGCAATAAATCGACAACGGTCTAAGTCGGGAAAAATCGGTCAAAGTCGAAAAAAATCAGGAAAATAAAAAAATTCAAAAAAATCTAAAAAGTATATAATAATATATTTCGAGTAAAATACAATGATTTTAATGAACAAAAATAGTACAAAATAGGCGAAACCTAAAAGATTTTTATGAACAAGCTGAACAAAATAGTACAAAATCTAAAGGGTTTTTTCCCTTAAGTATAGATGAAAAATTAAGGAAAAAAAAGCGAACCACGTCACAAACATCGCCAATTAATCGGCTGAGTCGCAACTTGGCCGATTAATTGGCGATAAAGTCGAGATGACTGTGAATCGCCGATTTTTTTAAAAAGTCGGAGACTTTTGTGACTATGGTTGGAAGATAGCAATGATGAAATTGGATTTCTTGTTGAGTGAAAGATCAACGGTATTGTCGTTGGAGCTTGATCCGTCTTATTCTTTCTTGCATGACTTGTGACTTTCTTGCATGACTTGCTAGATTTTCTGTGGTGTGATCTTCCACCGATGAGTCATCTAAGTGCCTTGAGTTGGAATTTGGAAATCCCTATCTCAAGATCAGTCTGTGAATCATTCTTGAATCTGGAAAGCTCCACATATATAAACACAATTTTATTAAGATCACACGCCAATCCGCCTCTTGCATAGAATACAATTAAGCACATAACAATGGATGGCACAAGGTGCTAATTTAAAAAATGTGCCGTATGATGTCGAGGTGAATAATCAAAACAGCTATAAATGTTTTAAATAATATGGATAGGAGCGTTAAATTTGCCAAAATCCAACACTTGGGTGGTCTCCATATTGACGCTTATTTATTGGATGAACGCCGCCGCTTTGCAAAAAATTCCGGAGAAAAGCAACTATGCAGCATTTTCGTGCCAAAAGGCTGCGAACTAAAAATTTCAAACATTTGCAAATCTTACAAATTTGCATTTCCAACAGAAATTTTATTTTGCATGCCATAGCATTGTGAAAAAAATTGCATCTGCATTGCACGTGCCAAACAAGGCCCTAAAGTAGTAGCTTTTGATTCAGTTAGAGTTCGCAGCAGCTAGGAGTTGAGCTTCCAAGTTTTGCATTTGATTTCATTTTCCTGTAGCTAATTTTTTATATAATATTAATCACAAAACCACAAAATACATGAACTTGAATCAGCTAAAGACCCTAAGCATTGGGAAATTTGAGAGAATGGAGCAGTCAAGAGATGTCCATGTATGCCACCACCATGTTAATCTAATCTTACACATTAAAATTGTCCAAAAGAAGGGACCAACTGTTCAGGGAGCAAGGTAAAAAGAGAGAGTGGTGATTCCTAGCAAAGTCTTGTTTTTGATTTGTAAGGGATATTAATAGCAATAGTAAATGGTACAAGTGAATCACACATCCATTGAGGAAGTACATGGGCATGCTGCTAGACATGTGGATTATTAATGTAAGTTATTCAGTCAATGATCATGTTAATTACGAAATCATACACAATGTTATCAAAGTTGATCACCTAGATCACCTTGGCAATAGGCAAGAAAACCACATCTTGTTTGAACTATTCCTAGTCAATGCGAGAGTGGAAGTAGCGAAGTGGATAGTGATAGACTAGTCAACCACCTATGTCACCTAGTTAATCGACTATTGAGGGTACTACATGCATTGCATTAGCTCCTTCATTATTCTAAAAATTCCTTAATGACCGAATAAATTACAAGCTTGTGACATTATACGCAATGACATCATTATTGCCGTGTCACATTTATTTGGGGTCAGCTTTGTGGTCCTGTATACAACAATTTTGCGTAGAAATAGATTCACTCACAAATAGATTGCATCGAATTTCCCCTCGCTAGGAGAGGGTTCTATTAATTGGTGGACTTGACACTACCAGGTATTGCCTTCGATGCCCCATTAATTACATAAAAAAATTGACTACCTATGATTAAAAGCTGTGAACGAAACAAAAAATAAATACATCTCTGAAAATAATTAAAACTTGTAAACTCTAGGTCTTCATCAGCATCATCATCATTGCCTTTATCTTCAACGTCAGAAGTGAATGCTTAGCATACTTCGTCCCTCTGAAATTTGTCTAATGTAGAATAAAGGTTGATGGATGTATGCGCCTTAGCACAAGATATCATATTCACTCATTGGGTATCCTTGCAAGATTATGGAAATACTCTCGGCGACCTAAGTTCACGGACAAGCCTTAATATCTTGTCCTGTTGCCAAGTTTCGAATGTAATATTGAACACGGAATCCACAACTGATCATTGAAATCACTTCATTTTTATCATTAGGAAGTCTTAACCTTAGTTAAAACCATCGAATTCCTTGGAATTCGGATCCTCTTCTCATTTAGACAAACTGAATCTTCTGTAGATCAGGGTTTGACTTTAATGGTCTGAACCTGAGTTCAAGCATCACCTTTGACTTTGGATTCCAAAATAACTGGTCGATATTTAAGTATTTTTTGTCTTGGCCTATTGTGGTTCCAACACATGGTTGAATCGATATTTCCAACTTCACACACCGTTGGATTGGACCTTATCTCTTTTAAAAAGGAATTTCCTGTCTCGAGGTTAAGGTCTGAACCCTTAATTTAAGGGATCGATGGCACGAACCGCAACATCAGGGAGATTGACCGCAATCTCACAGAGTAATTACTTTTACGGTTAATCGTGATCGCGTGAAGCAATGACCAACCAAGATGACAATCTTTTAATCATGATCGATGAAATGATAGTCTTTTAGTATTAATTGCGATCATGCAAAGCGGTGATCATAATGATTGCGCGAAACGGTGGTCTCTTGGTGTTGATCGCGATTGCGCGATGTGATTATCATATGATCTTGATCACACGAAGCAATGATCGTGATCATGTGGAGTTATGATTCTAATATCCTGGGTGTCGACACCTGGATCTGTCTCTCTATTTCGCAGTTGCAACCCATGATATACAAGGGTACCAGCCTTACGTTTTGTGATAGCAACCCAAACATATGTGATCGCAACACACATAACCTAAATGCAGCCTGAATATATAAGGGATTAGGCATGGGTGTCATGACCCATATACCCTAATTGCAACCCCAAATATATAAGCCTTTGACATGGGCCACAAGACCAACATAACCTAAGTGTCACCCAAGTATAGAAGGGTCTTAGGCATGAACCTTACAGTCCACATAACCTAAGTGCGACCCGAATTTCAAGACTTAGACATGTGTGTCGAGACCCACATAATCTAAGTGCCACGCGAGAAACTAAAAGAAGAAAATAAAGAGAAGAGTAAAGAGAGATGCCTTGAGAAAGGTATCTCGCAGAATTTTCATGCAGGAGATTTTTGGCAGAGCTTCGGGTTCAAAATTTCGGGTCCCTAAAAATGACGAAGGACCCTCTATTTATAGAGTTACCGCGGTGGTTACTAGAAGTTACCATCTGAAGGTTCACACGTACCATCCGTATTTTAAACTATGGTAAGGTTAAATAGACTGTATCAAAGACCACTAGCTTTTGCTCTAGTGCACATTAAGGAAATTAGTATTCTTAATGTTCTCCAAAATCTTGACATTGAGAATAACTATGACCTATGTTTTCAAGTGTGGGTTCAAAATAGAGTTTTATTTAAGTAACTATATGTTACCCAACCATATTTTTCATTTTTTTATAACTTGGGTGTCTGGGCTTGTTAGTGCACCCAACTAATCCCAGGGGCAAGCGTGTGCCCCAAGTTAGCACATGCCAGGTCAGCACGGGATATAAATCCTAAGGGTGGCCTCAAGCGGGGGAATCGAACTCAGGTCTCCCGCTTCCCGAGGCGGTACCTGGCCAGCTCGCCAAAACCCTTGAGGTTACCCCAACCATTTGTTTTGAAGTACAAGTTGGGGAAAAAAAGTGGAAGGATAGCAATGCGCAAGAGTCTGTACTAGCTACACAAACCCTATACACTGTTAGCTGTGTGAACTTTGGGACATGCACACAGATTTAGAGCCCCAGAATCTGTGTGCATCTGTGCATATGTCCATCTAATGGCTCTCTGGGCGCACCCATGTCCCTAATACAAACTACATAAAATTATACAAGCATCATTTTATTTGTCAACTTTTTCAATATCATAAATCTACGAAAACTTCCCCACATTTTCACTATGAACATTTGAGAAATACAAGGAAAAGTGTTTACCTAAAAAGCCCATGCATTTGGTTGGCTCTTCTCGTATCCATTGCCTTGGTGACCTTCAGGATCCCTGATTCCTGTTTCTCAACCCTCACTTCACGTGGGTAAGTCCTTGAAAGCTCCCCCAAAGGACCCTTCACTCTCAAATCCTGCCCTTCCAAAGTGATGGTCACATTAGAAGGCACTTCTATAAGCTTCTTCCCAATTCGTGATTCCTTGCATTCCACGGTTTTCTTAAGAAACCCTACCCTGGTGGCAGGAGCACTACTAACACAAATTCCATGTTTCTCACCCAAAAATGTAGATTTCAAATGGCTGAAACATCAGGAAGATCCCAATAAGAATTTAAGGTCACTGTACTGTCTAAATCATTTCCAATTCCTTAAACAAAAAGCCTACAAAAAACAATTTTTTGATTTTTGATTCCATAAATAAAGACATAGAACATGAAAGACTGCATTTTATATTTTTATTTAAAATTACGATTATGTTACATCTAAATTACCAACTATGACAGTTCATACTAGCAAGAAAAACTAAGATGGAATACCCAGTTCATCAAACTCTAATTAATCAAAACACTTGAAATATCAAAAGTAATATTAAGTTGAAAAAGAAATTCAGACTTTTCAGGTTAAATTAGTTTAAATAACCAAATGGACCAAATTATACAATATACATACCATAGTCGCCAAGAGTTAATACAGGGCATGGATCAAAATGCCGGAAAACCGATACGTATCGTCCGAGCCCAAAACCGATACGTATCGGTATCGGACCGTACCGGACGATACATTGAATGTATCGTTCACTACATACCATATAAAAGAGCGATACGGTACATTGAATGTACCGTATCGGTGACCTCCCATACCGATACGTATCGGTATCGGACGAAATTTTGATCCATGGTACGGGGTACAGGTATTGGTACGTTGAGGTGAAAAGTTTTGGGTATGTTTTTATTGATGCGTCTTAAGTATGATATTGGTACAACATAGAAATAAGATAGATACGTTGTAGCTACGCAATAGATGAAACATTGGTATGACATAGATACGAGATGGATTTGTCATAGAAACACGAATGGTGCGACATATATATGATAATAGTATGAAATTTCTACTTCTGACGGGGATGCCACCAACAAAAACCTAGGGTTCAGGCCGTATAAGGTGTATCAACAGTGAAAGAAGTGACTAAAGGGCCAAGGAACGTCAAGAACTACCAAAGGAAGGCCCTAGAGATCAGCTTGGGGAGCACCAGGCGACGGACGTCTGTGACTTCAGGACGGACGTCCAGACTTTGAGGTGCTCATTGTTTTAGTGAGCACGTGTTTTGGAGTGCTCACTAAACAGTGAGCACGGACGTCCGTGGTGCACTACGAACGTCCTTGTGTAGGTGACAGACGTCCGTGGGCCCCAGGTCGGACATCCGTGAAATTCCGCGTATCAGCGTCTTAAGTGACGTAATTGTCCTTTTTGTCCTTAGATTTTGTCATTTGTAGGTTACCACTTAGAGTAACTTAATACTTTTCTATTTTTAGGTTTATTACCTTGTAATGGCTATAAAGCCCAATTTGTAAGCCATTTTTGGCACTTGATGATAAATGAATGAGAATGCATTGCATTTTAGCTTGTGAGGAGCTTGAAGAGTGAGTCTTCTTCCCTGAGAGGGGTTTGGTGTGAGGCCAAGGGTGAGATGCCCATTTATCTTTGATCTTTCTTATCTCTTTTTCTTGCTTGATTCCCCTATTCTCCAACAACCTCTTACATCCAATTTTCTCTTTCATTTGATTCTCTCAATCCCCAAATCCTAGATCTAGAATACTCTTAATGTTCATTATCGGGGATCGAATCCGACCCTACACGTCGATCCACGACCGTTGTTGGGCTTGAGCGTATTCAACTTGTGCCATTGATCGCTTCCATTCAAAGCCCTAGCGAGGAGCTATCGATTCCACGAAAAACTACAATCTAACGCCCCAACCAAGACGAAGTGAGAGTCCTATCTCTCGGATCGCCTCTTCCACCATCCTAACGGAACCCGCGCGTCAGATTGGACCCTACATGAACCAAAGCATGGTCACCAAAGAGGAATCCCGCGAAACCCCAAGGTATCGCTTTAATTTGTGATTTAATTTGTGATTTAATTGCTCAATTAATTAACTTAATTTCGGCAAATTAGCATATCATGGGCATTCACGAATTTCAAGGTCGTTGTCCCGCGTCAGTTTTGGTATCAAAGCTTAGGTCCTAGGTTAGGGCATCATTTACATGTCATTTTGATTTCTTTAAAATTCATTTCATTTGTGTTTGATTGCATACACGTCACATGTTTGATAAAATTCCTCACTCACTTGTGTTCATAATTGTGTGACATTTTAGACCCCGTGTTAGTATGTTGTAGTCACCAAGGACCCGAATATGATTACTGATGCTCTTAAAGGCAGCCAAGCCATGTTGATCACTATGAATGAGAGGATAAATGCCATAGAGGAAGCCCAAACAGCTATGGTTGCCTCTAACGAGATGCTTCTCAACCGCTTGGATCGGTTGGAAGGAGATGAGGAGCATCATGATCGACGCAATGAGCGTGATGGTCCGCACTTTCAGCGTACCGACCAGCCCGGGGGGTGAAATCGGACTCATAGGAAAATAGTTCATCACGAAGATGACTACGACCCAGATGAGAAACTCCTCAAGAATGTTCGAGTTGAGTTTCCGACCTTCGATGAAAGAATGGACCCTGAAGTCTTCCTCGATTGAGTCTCCGATATGGATCACCACTTCGAGTGTATGGCATGGACAATGAGCGGTGTGTTAGACTTGTGAAAATAAAGCTCATTGGTCAAGCTTGACTCTTTTGGGTCAATGTTGAGTGAATGTGTGCCAATGCGGGTCGTGCTTCCATTATCCGTTGGGAGGACATGAAAGAGCAACTTACGGAGAAGTACATTCCTTTATCATACTACCACCGCCTACTTGACCAATGGCAAAATCTGCGCCAAGGTAGTATGCCCGTGGCCGAGTACATTGGCAAGTTTGAGGAGTTCATGATTGGAGCCAATGTCTCGGAAGATCCTCAAGTCACTCTTTCAAGGTTTCGCACCGGGTTGCGATTGGACCTCCAAAAAGAGTTGATTTCCCACTTTGTCGACACTCTTGAAGAGTGCTACGCCGTTGTGCAAGACCTTGAGAGGTACTTGAAAACGACGGTGGTGAGACGATTTGAGCCACATGCCAGTAGCCATAGAATTGGAGAAGGGAGGCCTAGTGCTTGAAATCCACCGCCCAAACTGACCCAACCCACTCCTACAAATGTTCAGGTTGATAAAGGGAAAGGTGTGATAGGTGAGTCCTCAAAGGGTGGCACTCAAACCAAATGCTATATATGTCATGGGTTTGGCCACTTTGCCGCCCAATGCCCTACAAGAGACCCACAAAGGACTCTCTTGGTTGAAGAAGTCAATGAGGGAGAAGGTGAAGAAGAGGAAGTATATGAACCGGAAGTCGCACCTAGTGATGAGAAGGGTGACGACGGTAACCGAGCACTAGTTTGCACTCAAGAGTGCTTGGTTGTGAGGTGTGCCCTTGCACAACCTCAACCTGAAGATAAGGGTGATTGGCGTAGAGATAACATTTTCTATATTTTCGCCAAGAGTGGGGAGAAGAGTTGTAGAGTCATTGTGGATAACGGGAGTTGCACGAATATTGTGTCAACACACACCATTACCCGCTTAGGGCTTACACCCGAGCCGCACCCGAGACCGTACAAAGTCGCATGAGTCGACTCCTCTTCCATCCCCGTATCCCAAAAGAATCGTGTGCCAATACAATTAGCCTCGTATTCGGACACCTTATGGTGCGATGTGGTGCCGATGGATGTGGGTCATATCATCTTGGGAAGGCCATGGCTCTATGACATGGATATGACCCTCCTTGGGCAGTCAAATGTGTGCACGTTCATGCATGGGGGCAAGAAGATAAAATTAAACCCATTGCCTCCCAAGACACCATCGGACAAGAAAGTTGAGAAGAAGGGCGGTCAATCTAAGACCATCAATATCGTGAGCCCTTCGGAGTTTGAGAGAGCGTCATTAGATGAGAGTGTGGTGTATATTGTCATCACCGTTGAGTGTGCTCTCGAGTCTATGGGTGACTACCCCAAGGAGGTTGAGCCAGTTTTGAAAGAGTTTGTGGATGTCTTCCAGGAAGACTTGCCCAATGAGCTCCCTCCCATGCGTGACATTCAACATGCAATAGACTTGATTCTCGGATCTACCCTACCGAACCTACCTCATTATAGGTTAAATCCGGTGGAACATGTCGAGTTATCGCGGCAAGTTGATGAGCTCTTTCGGAAGGGGTTCATCCAAGAGAGCTTGAGCCCATGTGTCGTTCCCGCGCTATTCACACCCAAGAAAGATGGCACGTGGCGGATGTGTGTGGATAGTCGGGCCATCAACAAAATTACGGTCAAATATTGGTTTCCTATTCCGAGGCTAGATGATATGTTGGATATGATGGTTAGGGCCACTATCTTCTCTAAAATAGATCTCAAGAGTGACTACCATCAAGTTCGAATCCACCCTGATGATGAATGGAAAATCGCCTTCAAGACCAAGGATGATCTTTATGAGTGGATGGTCATGCCTTTTGGGCTTTCAAATGCCCCAAGCACCTTCATGAGGCTCATGACCCAAGTGTTGTGACCATTTATTGGGAAGTTCCTTGTGGTGTATTTTGATGACATTGTGATCTATAGTCACAATAAGGAGTAACACTTGGTCCACCTTCGGTTAGTTTGTGAAACATTGAGAGGAGAAAAACTGTATGCGAACTTCAAGAAGTGTACATTCATGCAACGATCCGTTGTCTTCTTGGGGTTTATTGTCTCGGCCAATGGTATGGTTGCGGACCCGAAAAAGGTAAAGGCTATTGTAGAGTGGCCCGAGCCTAGGAACATACATGAGGTCCGTAGCTTCCATGTGTTGGCCACCTTCTATCATCGCTTCATTCGAAGTTTTAGCACCATTATGGCTCTCATTACCGATTGTATGAAGAAAGGGGAGTTTCAATGGAGCAAAGTCACGGCAAAGGCCTTTGCCGAGATAAAGGGGAAAATATCTAGCGCACCCGTCATACGCCTACCAAACTTTTCAAAGGTCTTTGAGGTCACTTGTGACGCTTCGAGTGTAGGAATAGGCGGAGTGCTTAGCCAAGAGGGCTACCCCATGGCCTACTATAGTGAAAAACTCAACAAGGTAAAGCAAAAATACTCCACCTATGAAAAGGAGTTCTATGCGGTCGTCCAATCTCTTTGGTATCGGAAACATTACCTTAGACCACAGGAATTTATCCTATTTTCCGACCATGAAGCCTTACGCTTCCTTGCTTCCCAAAAGAAGTTGAACCCAAGGCATGCGACATAGATCGAGTACCTTCAAGGGTTCACATTTGCATTGAAGCACGAGGCCGGTGCTGAAAACAAAGCGGCGGATGCTCTTAGTCGCCGAGTAATGACTTTGTAAGTCATGAGCACCAAGGTCGTGGGATTTGAGTAATTGATCCAAGACTATCCCGAGTACCCAGATTTTAGGGCGGAATATATTGCTCTACGGGACAATCTGCCCAATGCTAACTCCAAGTATACCCTCAAAGATGGGTAATTGTTTATGAGAAATCGTCTATGCATCCCTCGCACGTCATTGCGCAACTTCCTCACTTGGGAGTTGCATGCCGGAGGGATTGCCGACCATTTTGGGCGCAACAAGACCATCGCGCTCGTTGAAAATCGATTCTTTTGGCCGGGTCTTATGCGCGATGTCGCTCGGATTGTGCGCCTATGTCGTACTTGCCAAGTTTCCAAACAACAAAGGCAAAATACCGGCCTGTACACTCCTTTACCAGTACCACACAAGCCTTGGCAAGATGTCTCTATGGACTTTGTGTTGGGCCTTCCCAAGACCCTCCGCAAGCACAACTCCATTTTTATTGTCGTGGACCGCTTCTCCAAGATGGCCCACTTCATACCGTGCCACAAGTCCACAAATGCAACCCGTGTGACGAAGTTATTTTTCAATGAGGTAGTGCGCCTCCACGGGTTACCCAAGACCATTGTGTCGGATAGGGATGTCAAGTTTTTAAGTTACTTTTGGAAAACCCTATGGCACATGATGGGTATGATGCTCCAGTTTTCTTCGGCATATCACCCGCAAACCGATGGCCAAACGAAAGCCACCAATAGGAGCCTAGGCAATCTACTTCGTTGTCTTGTCGGTGACCACATTAGGACTTGAGACTCCATTTTGCCATTAGCCGAGTTTGCATATAATAGCTCCGTCAATAGGTCCACAGGTTAGAGTTCGTTTGAAGTGGTGCATGGTCATAAGCCAAGAACACCCCTAGATTTGATTCCTATGTCTGCATCTCACCGCACATCCGAGTCTGCAAATACATTTGCACAACATATTCATAACTTGCATGCTGAAATTAGACGTAAAATTAATTCGAGTAATGATAATTACAAGTTATCGGCGGATTTGCACAATTGTTTCAAGGAATTCCAAATTGCCTAAACGATTCCCATCGGGAATAGCGAAGAAACTCCAAGCCCAGAGTGTCGGACCTTATAGGATTGTGGCAAGGAGTGGTCCGAATGCATATGTTCTTAAGCTTCCTCAAGATGTGGGGGTTAGTTCAACGTTCAACGTAGAGGACCTAGTTCCTTATCTAGGCTCAACCCCCACCCCTTGTAATCCTCTCCAAACGTCCTCCACTCATGAGCCAACCAAAACCTTGCAACCCATTCCACCTCCTCCTCCAAAAGAACCTAAAAGATATGTGATTGAGAAGATCTTAGACGATCATGTGGTCTCCACCCATGATGGGGGTTTCAAAGGTACTAGGTGAAGTGGATCCAAAAATCGGAATCCGAAAATACATGGATCACTGAAGAAGAAGTCTGCCGCCCAGACCTCAACTTACTTGATCGCTATCATGACTGTTCTTCATCAGTGATGAAGCCCTTCCGGTCTGGGGGAATTGACGGGGACACCACCAACAAAGACCTAGGGTTCAGGTCGTACAAGGTGTATCAACGGTGAAAGAAGCAGCTGAAGGGCCAAGGAACGTCAAGAACCACCAAAGGAAGGCCCTAGAGATCAGCTTGGGGAGCACCAGGCAACGGACGTCCAGACTTTTAAGTGCTCAATGTTTTAGTGAGCACGGACGTCTGTAGTGCACCACGAACATCCGTGTTTTGGAGTGCTCACTGTTTAGTGAGCACGGACGTCCGTGTGTAGGCGACGGACGTCCATGGGCCCCAGGTCAGACGTCCGTGAAATTCCGCGCATCAGCGTCTTAAGTGATGTAATTGTCTTTTTTGTCCTCAGATTTTATTCTTTTGTAAATTACCACTTAGGATAACTTAGTACTTTTCTATTTTTAGGTTTATTCTCTTGTAATGGCTATAAAGCCCAATTTGTAAGTCATTTTTGGCACTTGATGATTAATGAATGAGAATGCATTACATTTTAGCTTGTGAGGAGCTTGAAAAGTGAGTCTTCTTCCCCGAGAGGATTTGGTGTGAGGCCAAGGGTGAGATGCCCATTTCTCTTTGATCTTTCTTATCTCTTTTTCTTGCTTGATTCCCCTATTCTCCAACAACCTCTCACATCCAATTTTCTCTTTCATTTGATTCTCTCAATCCCCAAATCCTAGATCTAGAATACTCTTAATGTTAATCCTCGGGGATCGAATCCGACCCTACACGTCGATCCAGGACCGTTGTTGGGCTTGAGCGTATTCAACTTGTGCCATTGATCGCTTCCATTCAAAGCCCTAGCGAGGAGCTATCGATTCTACGAAGAACTACAATCTAACGCCCCGACCTAGACGAAGCGAGAGTCCCATCTCTCGGATCGCCTCTTCCGCCATCCTAACGGAACCCACACGTCGGATTGGACCATACGTGAACCAAAGCATGGCCACCTTAGAGGAATCCCGCAAAACCTCAAGGTATCGCTTTAATTTGTGATTTAATTGCTCAATTAATTAGCTTAATTTCGGCAAATTAGCATATCATAGGCATTCACAGATTCCAGGGGTCGTTGTCCCGCATCAACTTCTTTTGCATAATTATAAATGATAATTATATTTGTATGTACTAATATTTTTATTTTTGAATTTTTGAGTTTAACTTTAGACACATGATTTACTGAACTCATCTATTAACTGATAAAAAAAGCACATGATTAGATTCACCTATTAGTAGCATACAAAATATAACATATTATCAAAATTACTTATTAAAAAATATTACTAAAAATATACCTAAAATGCACATATAGTTTTCAATCATACGCATATGAAGCTCATTCCATTTTCGATGATTTATAAAAGAATAATTCCAATGTCCCTATAAATCCGTAAAACTCATATTTTCACCTAATCTAGTGGCTCTAAAAAACTATGTAAAAGGACAAAACTAGTTTCATGCTTAATAGATATAAGTGTCAATTAAATAGGAAACAAGTTTCTTTTTAATAGAAACGAGTTTGTATATGAATTGAAACAAGTTTCTTCTAAGATAAAAACTAGTTTCTATTTAAAATGAAACGAGTTTCAATTATACACTGAAATGCGTTTCTAAAAGGTTTCGGAAAGGTTTCATACCAGTCCCTAGTACTGCTACGATAGGATAAAAAAGGTTTATGAGTAACTGTGATACATACAACCCCCCCCCCCCCCCAAAAAAAAAAAAAAAAGTAATACTAGTATAATATGCTAAGCAACAAGGCTTCAAAATTTCAAACTAGGCTTATGAATATGAAAACCCAATAGTAGATATCATGGTTTTACCAATTTCCACGAATCAATTTATGTTAATATATATGAAAAACATAGAATACAATTCCACTCCATTGTTTGCAAGTTCAACTTACAAATGAGATGGAATGCTTCTCCATCTCTACACAGAACGATAAAATATTTTTGAAAAACGTAAAGAGAAAAATCACACAAAACCAACAACCAAACTACTGGCATCTAATGATGGACACCATTACAGTATTCTCATCAATCTACCCAATTCCACCGCACCGTTTCCTAGCATAACTTCCCTAAACAAAAATCCAACAGAGACCCAGTTCATGTTTTGGAAATTTAAACTATTCGAACTAATCAAACGGTTCAAAATACCCAACACAGGCATGATAAAGAAAAATCAAAGACAGACCCAGTTTATATTTTCGAAATTTAATCTACTATAACTAATCAAACGGCTCAAAATACCCAACACAGGCATGTTAAAGAAAAAAAATTAAAGACAGACCCAGTTTATATTTTCGAAATTTAAACTACTATAACTAATCATACCCAACACAGGCATGTTAAAGAAAAAATCAAAGACAGACCCAGTTTATATTTTCAAATTTTAAACTATTCTAACTAATGAAACGGTTCAAAATATCCAACACAGGCATGTTACATTGAAAACCCATATAAAAAAAATCGATTTATACATCTAATTCAAAACTTATCCCACAGTTATGACATTTAAAATCCTTGTGAAATTCGACTCAAAAGTGCCACTTTGAAGAATTATCTTGAACAGTTCACGAGTTCCACTCCTTGCCCAGATACCATAAACAATTTAAAAAAGAAAATAAGGCAAAACCCAGGTTGAGAATCTATTGATGATAAAATAAAATGAGAGGTTGAATGGGTAGGAATAAGAGACTTACCAGCAATGAAAAGAAGAGGTGAGTGAAGCCATGGCTATCTCCTACGCATCAATGCCAAGGGCTTTCTTGGTGATTTCAACACCCATTTTTATTGATTATCCATAGAAGACAGTGCAATGACCAAATTATCCCTCTCTATGGAAAGTTTAAGGGCTTTCAGCGGTTCGGGTAAGCCTGTTATTGACCCTCCAGACCCGGTTCATTAACCGGGTCGGTCAGGTCGAGTCGGGTTAGACAGGAACCTTGTAACGGAACAGTTAGGGCAGACTCAAAAAGTTTGGTTACCCGCCTACCTACCTATGAAACCATTGACTGCTTGAACTTCGAAGATAGACATCTTTTTTCACCCCAATCTTTCACACGATGAATTTTGAGACTATGACCATGCCATAAGTCGATCATGTTTTTATTCAATGAGGCACTGATTCCAAAAAAGTTCCTAAAATCACGTTGAGCGTGACGTCTACCATGTGATTTTAGGACTACTTTTTTGCGATTTGCGCCACGTGTAATGAAAATTTGAGTGTCTGATTGTGCTCATGGTCTCAACATCCACTGTGTGGAAGACTGGGGTGAAAAACAATCTCCATCGCCTAATTTCCAAGCAGTTGGTGGATTTCAAACGACAATAGGGTTACTCGTGTGCATATATATTAAGGAGCAACTACTTTTTGATAAGGCTACTTGGATCATGGATCAAAATTTCAGCCGAAATTTTGAAATTTTGGCTGAAATGTTTCAGTTTCGGGCATGCCCTTAACGAAACCGAAACCAAAATCCAAGTCCAGATTTGTATGGACGCCAAAATTTCGGCCGAAATTCATAGTTTCTGTCAAAATTTCAGATTTTGGTTTTGGTTTCGGTCATGCCTGAAACCGAAATCCAACCCAAAATTTTGATCCTTTACTTGGACACAAAATTTGGGCTTAGTTCCCATTGATTGAGGGCGCCTACTCTATTCATGCTATCCAATGACTGAGGGCACCTACACCGAAAATCCATTGACTCCATTGAAATCAGATTATGGAGATAGGTTTTCATCCCAATCTTCAACACGATTGATCTTTAGATCATGGGTGTACCATCAAATGGCTAATTATTGATTTCACGTGACATAGTTCACAAAAAAGTACTGACTCAAAAATCATCTGACACCCATCATGCTCAAATGTGATTTTAAATTTAATTTTTGGGATTTGCGTCACATGAAATAAATTGACTCTTTGATGGTACTCTCGTGGTCTCAAGATTAATCTTTTGGAAGATTGGGATGAAAATCAATCTCCATCTTCTGATTTTGAGATTGAATTTCACCCCTTGTTGGCCACTCGCAGGGATGTATATATTCTTATTTATGAGTACTTGCAATGTGCTGGTGTTGCACATACGGCATACCTGGCGACTTAGTGGGGTGCTCTAAGAGGTCAAATATCCCATTATTAACAAAAAGTATTGGTCTTTCTTTTGCTAACTAAGGATCTCTTTGGCGTCACTCCAACTTCCAACTTCCACTTAAAATAGATGCTCGTAAACGCTAAAGTCAGAAGTTGATTTTAACGGTTTCCAGCTATTTCTCATTTTCAGGTCCGTGAAAAGTTACTTTAGGTAAAATAGGCATTAGCCCAGTTGGTACGCTCCTTCCAATATGAGGGAGTAGGTTGTGGGTTCGATTCTCACCCTCTACACTGTTTTCCGCCCTTGTCTTTACAAGGTGTGGGTTGGGTTCTATTAGTTAATTAAATCTCACCACTATAATCAGTGCTTCCTCACATGTGTATGCGTGTCTGCTCCTCAATTCTCAAGGCTATCTCGGCCGAATGGCCGTGTAAAAAAAAAAAAAACAAGAGACGAGGATTGGCTAATTTCATGGTTACAAACTACAAATAAAAGATAGTTTGAAAGCCCATGTCCCATTACACGTTAAGACCTCTGTTACACGTTATTCTAGTAAGGGCCTTAACACGTTAATAGTCAAATTTGTAGACTTTTGAAAGTGTATTTGATTTGCTCTTTAAAAACGTACCATGAAATGTGTAAGAGGGGTTGTTTGCTTCACCAAATACCAACTTCTAGTAAATTACAAAACTTAGTGAAATTTGGGTAATCGTCCAAAGTGTGGGCTATAATCGGGGAGCGCCCAACTTTCCCGTGCAGACACACAACCAGCAAACAAAATAGACATGAATTCTCTCTATCAATCCCTCTATCTCTCCCACTCAAAATTAAAAAATATAAACATCAGAGAGAAGGGTCACTAAGAGAAGAGAAGAGATGAGAAGATGCAAAGATGGGTCACTGGGAGAAGAAATAAGAATCTATAGAGAAGGGTCACAGAGAAGTATCTAAATTCTGTAGAGAAGTTTGAGAGAAGAGAAGAGATGAGAAGATATGCATTCTATCTACATTCTACATAGCAAAAAGAGAAAATTTGTGGGCCATTGGGCTCAAAGTGACTAACTGAATACTCCATTGTCTAATCTTTTGATATTTTCCCCTAGGTCCATAGCTTCCTGCAATTAGTCAATTTGTTCACCTTCCACCTTTCTATTAGAGCACCGAATGGTAAGGGTATAGCTCTAGGGGCTCCATCAATGCCTAAAGTTGTTGGAAGCAGAGTTTTATTTAGATTTGGCTCGTAGTTTGAGAAAATGATGAAGGTAGAGCCACGAAGAAGGAGACGACATCAAAACTCGTGAGATGGGTACATCACCACTATGGCTGTTATTTTGCAAAAACTTCAAATATTTCTAACTTGGATAAAATAATCCTGAAAAGGGGAAAAGTTAAAGCCTGAGAAAAAATGAAAGTCTTTTTTAATGCGTCGTTAACGCTGCATGCAAGCCTTTACCGTCGTATGCCATTTGAGATACACGTTGTCTAAAAAGTTGTCAAACACGTTAAATAAAACCACTATCAAACTTCGTCTCACGGTCAATCTTCCGTAAGATGGCCACTAAACATGTAATTTGACCATCTTACGAGCAATCAAATGTGCCTTCAGGCATTGTCATATGCTCATCAAACCCTGATCATCAATATTTGTATAGGTGATAAAATAGCTTCAAATGCCTATGTGACGGGCATTGTCATATGCTCATCAAACGATTCAAAAGATTTGATCAAAACGCTATGGGTTGTGCAGTTGTTATTATTATTATTATTTTTTCAATGTGTAAGTCGGGTTCCAACTTTTGACCTTGAGGTTGCTAATATTGTCAATCTTAGTGTAGCAAATGATGAGTCAGGTTTGGGTTTAAAATCTCAACCTGTCATGAGGGCTAGCCTCACGGGTGTCAAGTAGGGCGGCAAACAGAGTCTCCCGACTTGCTTTCGATAAAATTATTTGAATATGTGACCATCTCATGGCACTAAATTTAAGAGAGATTTGACTATATTGGAGACTCATTTATGGAGAGATTTCTCTCACAAGAGGCTTTGCTATTGTGTGTTTAAACACACTCGATTAAGGTGTATAAGCTCTAATAAAATTAGTTACAATATAAACCTTATGCAAAAGAAGGTTTGAACTTATGATTTGAATCTATGACCTATGTGTCGCAAACCACTAATTCAACTATTTACAGAAATATATTAAAAAATAAAAATTGTAATTCATATATAAATTTTGAAAATCAAAATAATGTCATGCATTCTAAAAAGGGAGGCGTTATTAGCACCCGTTTTTCCTGTGAAGAACACTCGCATTTCCACCATAAAAAATTGTGGCTGCCTAGAATTGGACGATGAAAATTGTTTTTCGTCTCAATCTTCCACACAATAGATCTTGAGATTATGACACCCCTATCAGATGGTCCGATCTTGATTCCACGTGGCACACATCCCTGAGACCAACCCTAAGACCTCTTACAATTTTTTTTTTATATTAATATAGATAGGCTCCATTTCATAATCTCGACATAGGCTGCTAAAACCTTAGGACCAACCCTGCCCAACATATAGGAAATCTGGACCCCTTTTTTTTTTTTGATATCTATGGGTGTCTGGGCCAACTTGTGCGCATCTCGACTAATCCCACGAGGCCCTAGAGCTAACGACCGAGTAATACTCCAGCGGCCCTAAAAAGACTCAAACTGGTGACCATTGGGGAGCAAACCCAAGGCCTGAGCGACCCCTTAGGGTTTATCTGGACCGATTTGTTAAAAGAGTCTGGTTCAAGTTCTAGTTTCTTGACTCGAACTTCGCCTAACTCCATACCTTACATTTTGACCTAAGCTGGTCCAACCTGACCTAACTTGATTCTCTACCTACCTATGCTAACCCAACCCAATCTGATCCAACCCAAGTGTTTGCCAATCGGTAGGGTTAGGTTCGGTTTGAGTTTTTAAATGGCGCTAGTCCAGGTTAAGGGTTAAAGAATTGAGTAGACTGCAACTGGACCCATTTCCAGCCCTTAACTTTTTCTACCATAATAGTCAAACCTCGCGAATCAAAGTTGTTGGGTGTGATTTATTTCTTGTAGGTCACTCAATGTGAGTGCTTTGTTGTGTGGGATTCATTCCTCAAGTGTTGCTCTTCAACTGCTATACTCTTTATGATATGAAAGACATCTAGGTTTTCTATGATGTATGGCATCATTATAAAAAAAATACCGAAAGTGCTAACATTTCGTTGATTTAGAGTTAAAATCCCTAACAAAATTGAGGGCTGCTCCATAGGCATCTCTTTTTTCTTCCCGCATGTCCAAAATAAGAAAAATGGTGCACAAATAGCAATAATTGGTGTGCACCTAAAAAATTATTTTATCAAGAAAAGTTTGTTTGCTTTTTTTTTTTTTGAGATGAAACTTCTATCCTTGTCATTAGAAATGGAGAACGATTACAAACTGGAAAATAAGTACCCCAAATGGTTGGTATAGAGTAGAGGGTCACAATCCAATGAGTGGCAGTTACAATCACTAGCATTAAAATAAATTGAATGGCATCCAAGATCCATCTAACAACGACACGAAATTCAGGGACCTTCAGAGTAAGGTAAAAATTCGAGAATCCATCACCATCCTGAACATCCGCCGGTAACCGACACCGAAGATCCACCCGAAGAGACGCCACCACTATCGACAAACTTACGATCCACAAAAACTCCCACCACTACGTTGGAAATGAGGGCAACAACCGATCAAAAGCTTCATACATCGCTTCAACCGAAGCTTTTAAACAATGTCTCATTGTGTAGATATAATGCATGTATATTGCGCAACAACGAAACCACCAATACATCGGTAAAATCCGTGTCCAAAACCGTTTCAAAATTAAGTATGAACTGTAAAAAAAACCTTCATAAAAGTGATTTCCTCGAAAAAGAAGACTCTCACCAAGAAGAGGATAAAACTTTCATATTTTAACTCTAAAATAAGAAAAAATAAGGAGAGAATAATAAAGCGCCGAAGCCTCTAAGCAAAAGATAACCCCCAAAGGATCGATTTATTAAAAGTATAAAGAAAAGTAGATAGAAAGTGATTAAATCCCCCTTCCCACCCCCTCCCATAAATTGTTTTTTTCCAACACCAACTCTCAAAATCACTTATCTTTTTTCACTTTCTCTCTTCAGTCTTTAAAAAAAATCTTAAACTCCTTTTTAAAAAGTTTGTTTGCTATAAACATAATATTTGCTCAGTAAAAAATGTTTTAAATCTTCATTAGTCACAACAAATATATATATTCATGAATTGATATGTATGTAGTAAAAGTTTCGTTTGCAATTAAAAAGAGTGTGCAAGAAGAAAGAGAATGATGTGCACATAGCAGCCTCGAGAATATCCCTGCATCTGCCAAGGTTGGCAGAGGGATATTGATCGAATTCCCCCTAGGGTTGGCCAGTTGGCAACTTGGTGCCAACTTTTTCCTCTTATATATGACCGTTGAACCCCCACATGGTAATTGTGAGCAACGTTGCGATTTGAAAATGAGTTGATGACATCACACAAGTTATTGGAATTGTTTTACGTAAGAGTTGCTTAGGTGCTGACGGCCACACGTCAATCTCCCACCACTATGAAATCTTCATGATCTGACTACCATAGTTTCACCTTTTCCAAGCCATGTGTCACGGGTAACTTTTTTCGACACTCGTGTGGCGCCTTATTACAGCTACAGCGAGACCAGCCTAACTCAGATACTATTTTTTTACGAGGCACAACCTAACACTGGCTATCACACTCGTGTAACATCTCATTGCCGCACACAACGAGATCAATTTATCCAACCATCACTCTGATACCACCCGCCTAAAGGACGGGAACTCCCACATCGTGGTTGCCTTCACCCAAGGCAAATCCTCTCAATGCATCGTGTCTAACCGCGACATGCATGCCAGCACCTCAGTGTCATTTAGCCTGCCTAGCTTCACCCTGTGTAGTGCACTAGTTCCTCGCTTCTGACAGTGGCATGCATCTCTTCATGTCATCCAACTAAACATCGTGTGTGGCCCACGCGACCAGCACACATGGAGTAGCATGCAACTCTTCATGCTATCTATATCGAACATCATGTGTGGCCCGCTCGACCAGCACACGTCCGCATCAAGCCCTCAACTAGTGTGCACCACTGCGTCCCACGTAGCCCTTAAATGCCCTCGTGAGGTCGCCGACCCATGTGCACCGCAACGCCGGCCCGGGGCCACATGGTAACCTCACCTCAGGTGACAAATGGCATCGCCGCATTACTGCAACGATGTTCTAGGCCCACCCCTAACCTAGAAAGCCCATATACTCGTCCCGTAACGCAAGGCCCTATGTGTGAGAGAATAGTTCCACAGCACCCTTCCCCCAAGTATGGTCTAAACATCAACTTGAGCTAACTAGCAGAAAAACCTCAAACCCCTTGGTTTGACATACCACCATGGCACACAGCCTCTTGCACGTGACACACACCTCCAAAGGTGGTGTCTTAGCATTTATTATAGCACATGAATCTCCATCCGTGGCACACAATGTCATCCTCCAAGCTCACCTGTCTTGTGAGGTCAAGCATCAGCGTCACTTGCGACCATGTCGCGTCCGCATCGCGACCATGTCGCGAGGCCCTCATGGCCTTAGGCCCACATAGCACTATGTCGCGACAATGTCACGTCCGTGTCACGACCATGTTGCGTCCGTGTCGCGACCATGTCGCAAGGCCCTCATCGCCTCATGTCGCGTGCCTTCGTGGCACCACATGGCGTACCCTCGTGGCACCACATCACATCTGAGTCGTGACTGTGTCTCGTGCCCACTCAGTACTATGTCGGGTTCGTCATTGTACCCGGATGTCGTGTGCCCTCTTGGCACCACATCGCGTACCGTCATAGCACCGCCTCACGTGCCTTGTAGCACCCGGATGTCGCGTGCCCTCTTGGCACCACATTGCGTGCCCCTACGCGAAGCACCGCACTACGTGCCTTATGGCACCAGGACGTCGCGTGTCTTCTTGGCACCACGTCGTGTGCTCTTACGCGGAGCATCGCACTATGTGCCTTATGGCACCAGGACGTTGCGTGCCTTCTTTGCACCACGTTGTGTGCCCTTACGCGGAGCACTGCACTATGTGCTTTATGGCATCAAGACGTAGCGTGCCCTCTTGGCATCACGTCGCGTACCCCTACGTGAAGCACCGCATTCCAAGCCCTTCACGCGTCTAGTCACCATACTAGATCGCAGCTTAGTTCGGGTCACCGTCGCATCATGCATAAGGGACACATGCATGCGTCGCAGGGCCACGTGCCTCTGTGCACACGCACTACACAGCTAGCTTCTAGGTCTACCCGCCTACCTGCTAGCCATACTCCTAGTTCAGAGGCGATCGTGTCGTCTTACTGGCACTAAGACCTGCATCAGTTCCTCGACTTCCGTCTTCACCCCATGCAAGGTCCACACAAGTACCTAGCCCCGAGGTTTAATACCTCCTCGCTAGCTCATCTTGGTTTCATCCGTGCCTACGGATAAGGACCCCCCTGGTCCTTCGCTTGGCTCCGCACCAACGCAATCCATCACTATGCCGCTTCGAGTGGCTTCGCACCCACACAATCTATCACTATGCAGGCACTAAGCATTAATGATCGTAGCTCGCTCTAATACCTTGACAATGTGTGTCTTCACCCAAGAGTTTACCTAACACACTTTGCCTACGGCTCAGCCTAGCTACAAGGCCCTCTCACCTTGCCTGCTAGTGGATCGATATGCATCGTTATGCACCAGGGTCGTGACCACGTCACATGTGGGTCTCTAGTTTTACCTTTTTCATAATCGACCAACTTGGAGCAAAGTCAACTTAAAAGTTCTAAATACCTCTAAAGTGTTAAAGGATCCTAAACCAAGCTTTTCGTCTTGAGCTGTTCTAAACGCTTTTAACATTGCTTTGAATCTCATGATAGAGATCGTTTTTCCTCTTGATCTTCCACAAGATTGATCTTGAGATCATGCGCGTACCATCAGATAGTCTATTTGACTGAAAAACGTAGTGCTAATATATAAGAGTGTTGGAGCTATTATAGAAGCGACATCTCTCCTCAGTGGCAACTGGCAACTGGCAACTATATCGTTCCCCTATGGAAGCAATGTCGCTCCTCTATGAAAGTGACGTCGCTTCTTTGTGATAGTGATAACGTTCCCCTATGAAAGTTACATCGCTCGTCAGTTGCAACATTGATTTTTGTCCCATTTTTTAGTAAAACAGACCGTCTGATGGTATGCCGATGGTGTGAAGATCAATCCTATGAAAGATTAGGACGAAAAAACAACTCTATCATAGGTTCATAAGCAATCAATAATGTTAAGACGCTTACAATCGTCCAAATCAAAAAGCTTGATTAAGGATCATTTTACACACCTTACGAGTATTTACAACTTTTTAATTTGACTCGGCTTCAAGCCAATCGGCTAAGATAAAGCTCTACCTAAAGGTAGAAAACCCAAGGCATGTAAGGCTGATTTGTGTGCCCATAAATGGCTGTGGAAACAATTTGAACATGATAGCTGTATTTAGCACTTCCAGTTACATTGAAAATCTTCGAATGTTTTGAATCAGACAATGTAGATCACATACAATTACATGAGTGTACCAAAAATTAGCTTTTTAATTAATTTATTTTAAATTTTTTTATGGAAGCTTATCGATGCCGGGAATGTTCCTGTGGCCTGAGGTACAAGTAAAATGTGGAGTGCCACAAGTAATCTATGCACTTACCTAGACCAACCAAGGTTGACAATTCAATGAATCTCCCACCACACGATGGAAGATGGCTAACGTTCAACCCGAATGACTGTGGGCTCCACTTCAAGTATGTCTCCTAAGTCATACCTACCCGTTTCCTTCAACCCACCTGGTGGTTGACGCCAATGACCGGTTAAAGAGCATGTGAAGAAGAGCATTTATAGTATAGTAATCAGCATCATCAAAGTTCATGGAAGCTGTCATTTCTATTCACTATCTGTAGTGGTCCTGACTGTCCAACCAATAAGAAGTCAAAACCTCTCAGATGTTCACACTTCACATCAAAGAAATTGCATTACTAACTAAAATTCTAAAAGCACCCACCTAATGCACAATAGATAGGTCTAAGGCTGTCAACTAGTCGGGTCGATCCAATAACCGATCAACCTGACCTGACCCGACCCGACCCAACCAATTATTTTATCTAGTCAGGCACTTAAACTGGACCTCCGGATAGGGGTAGTGTCCACAAAGTTGTGACCCTATTCCCATCTAATAAGATGCTTCAATCTTAAATTTGTTGCAAACTCGATGTGAACTTGGGTTATAAGTGAGTTCTTTCCCTTTCATGAATGACAGGTTTTAAAATTGATAAGCGTAGTGTGATAGAGCCGAACAATATCATTTCGGATCAGGTTGGATCGTCACAAAAATGACCATCCGAGGAGACATTTTTGAAAACCAAATTTGCCATTATGCCCTTAAACATATTTGGAATAAAAAAAAACATTCGGAGATCAACGAAGGTCCATTATTTAAATAAGTTAGTGCGCCTGATGACTTTATATTCAGCCACTTTTTGAGATGTGCGTTATGTGAAATTATTATGATTTTCGTCTAATTGTTTCGTCGGCTAAAGATCTTCGGTACAAATGATTGAAAAAAACAACAAAAAAATCTTTATGATTTGAGTTACTTAGACAAACTCATATAATATGAATACCTACCATGTAAGTCTCACGTCATTACATGGCCTTTCACCCCTCGGAATAAGTCGACGGAGATTGTTGGATCATTTTGCATCCAATCTTTTGCATGAGAGCCCTTAAGATTGGGGGCGGCAAATCACACAAAACACATGGGGGACTGCGTAACGCTTTAAGCCGTTTAAGGTGAATAATGCACAGAGCACAACTTTCATCCCTATGGACTTAGGAGGACGGTGTAATGCTTATGCCAAATTTTTTGAAGTGCAACATGACACAAAGCCGATGCAATATTTTCTCTTGGATAAGAATCGCACCTTGTCAGCATTGGATGCTAAATCGATATTTATTTCAATTCATATCGATCATTCACTCTACTCGGCGCTTGCTTGGGCCACTCCCTCAACCCATACGACTGTCGTCATGGACCCGTGTCCGGATAAGCCTCCAATCTCCAAATATTGTAAGGAGATCAAAACCCTGATAAAATTGAAAACCCTATGGATCGCATCTCAAAACAAAGCGACAACGTCCTCCAATGACGCACTAGCGCTTCTTAGTCGAAGCGTCCATGCTTCTTTCGAGAGCGTCAGCACTTCTACTCCGGCGCGCCAGCGCTTCTTTGTCAGGGCGTCAGCGCTCCAAGCACTTCTTTTTCAAAGCGCCAACGCCCCCTAGAATTTTTTTAATGCATGTGTAACCTCTGTCCATTTCTTTTTTTGATAAGCGAAGTATTTGCTAGCGCTATTATATATGTACGGAGTAACCGATGCAATTTATGGCGATTATCCTTGGAAGTGTATAGGTGTAAAAAAATGCCTCACACCAACAAAATGGATATGATTGTGGGATTTTCGTGATGAAGTATGTTGAGTGTTTGAGCAAGGGCCTCCACCCCACAGTTACACACGATGACATCCTTCGTTTTAGGGCCGAGGTTGGGCACGTCGTCGCTATGCACGATGAACACAAATGCGATGCGGGTGACGAGATTAAAGCACTGTTATAAAATTGTTGTCATACAATATAACCTAAAATTTGTTGTTATACTTACACCTCTTTCTGTAAGATTTATACAATGTAAATGACAATTTACAATAATGCAAAGGACATTTTATAATTTATACATTTTATCTGACATTTTATACAATGTAAATGACATATTTTATCCTTGTGATTTATACATTCTATTTGACTTTATGTGTCTACTGAAGCATCACCGCTCCTACAATTCGTATCGCTAGCGCTTCTAAGTCGATGCGCCAATGCTCCGATCATTCATAATGGAGTGTCAGTGCTCCTTACTGGTAGCGCTGGCACTTTTTCTTCAAAGCGTCAGCGCTTCTTATTTGTATCGGTGTTGCTCCTTATTGACATCGTTGACGCTTTTTCTCCAAAGGTTCAGCTCTTCGTATTGGTGTCGTTGATGCTTTTTAGTCGAAGCGTCGGCGCTCCTTATTAGTATCTGTGTCAATAATCGTGAAAAACCAACAGCCTTTATTGATGGAAAACAAAAAGCCGCTGCAATAATGTTGAAAAATAAATAGCCAAATCCATCAGCCGTGAGCATGGGCGTAGCCAGTATTTTTAATTGGTGGGGGCTGACAATGATCAGTAGACTTTCATACTTATTTTACGTTCTATTTGGAGGCTTGTTCACCATAAATTTTGGAGCTTATATCAAAAGATCGTTGTATAAGAAGAGTATCTAATACAAATTCAAGAGCTAAATGGGGGCTTCAGCCCCCCACACTCTTGTATGTAGCTACGCCTCTGGCCGTGAGCACTCCTTTGGTACCTAAAAAAATTATTTTACTAAGAAAAATTTGTTTGCTATAAACATAATATTTCCTCAGTAATAAACGTTATAGACCTTCATTAGTTACAACAAATATATGTATATATATATATATATATATATATATATATATATATATATATATATATATATATATATATATATAATTATATAAAGAGAATTGGGTGTTTAAGAATTTCACTGAGCCAACTTTTCAAATGGCTAAAATACCCTCAGCTTTTTAAATGTATTCCTACCCTTTAAAGTTAGATATTTTTAGAAATAAAAAAATAAGCTTGTCCTCTTATGTCAATTTACTTATTTGTTTCTTCAATTTAAAAATTCAAGAACCAAAACATTTATTCCCCCTGTCTACTTTATAGTGTGCTACTTGATAGTAACTTATTTTCATGTTTTCGGAAGCTTCTAGAAGGTAGATTATTGCTGCCTTTTAGTGCTTATAAGAATTTAAGTTGTGTATTAAAACTTTTTATTCAAAGCTCCTAATTATTACACCGGTGGCTTGTGAGGCGGAAGATATATACTTTTTTGGGTGTTTATCTTGTGTATATAACATATACCTTTTGTTGTTAAAATTTATCTTTCATGATATTTAAGATTTATATAATTTGTGATCTAAGGAGTATATACAATAGTGTTGCCTACCAGGCTATCACATCTTTCCATCAATACACCTTAGCCTTAGCATATAATTCGACAAGTTAAAAAATAATTGTAGGAAAATATTATCTACAACTAGAGATTATTTCTACACAAGCAAATTTGTTGAAGGAAAATTTGTTACTTGATAGTAACTATTTATTTTCCAAGCAAATTTGTTGAAGGAAAATTTAAAGTTGAAAAGATTGTCAGGCTGCAAATAATTGTACTCAGGTTATCATCTACAATTATGAGAAGATGGAAAATCTCTACATACGGAGAGATTATGAAAGTTATTATTTTCACCTCTCTTCGCCTTCTTCTCCCGTGAAAGACAAAGAAAGAATGGAATGGACCACGATGACGCATTGGAGGGAGACGACGATCGACGACAAATGGCAAGCCTATTTACATTATTTCTATAAAGCTCATATGGAGGCGGCGGGAGTTAATTTTAAGGTATTTTCTCTACCTTCTTCTCAAGTAGTCTCTCAACCCATAGAGATTTTGTCCTTTTTTATTTTATAAATTTTGATGGGCTTTTTTCGGATTTGGATGGATTTTTTTTTTGCTTGATTTTGATGAGTTATTTTGGGGGTTTTTATGATTTTTGTAAAGATCATTTCTGATGTATTTTTGAGAGAGGTTTTATATGGTCAGGATTTTTGGGATTTGGATGTGGGTTTTTTCGTCTGGGTTTTTCTCTAATGATTTTTTTCCCGGTCGATATTGATGGTGTTTTTGTAGTTCTTTATGTTTTTTTCTAAATCAATTTTTATGGGTTTTTCTGAATTTTCTTTTGTTTCAAATATTTTTTTCTAAAGGTATCTTCTCCAAAAAAGGATAAATAACTAGGCTTTATCTCTAAGCCCATCAACACCTTCTGTTTTTAGATTTCAAGTTATAGATTTTTGTCACTGTTTTTATGGTTTTTTTAAAAAACAATTTTAATATATTTTTCTGAGAGTTTTTAAATAGTTTGGGTTTTTCCGGATTTGAATAGGTTTTTTTTTTGTTTTGGGTTTTTTTCTCATGAATTTTTTTGTGATGGATTTTGATGATTTCTTTTTGTATTTTATAAATTTTGATTGGTTTTTTTCATATTTGGATGGGTTTTTTTTTGTTTGATTTTGATGATTTCTTTTGGGGGTTTTTATGGTTTTACAAAAAATCATTTCTGATGTATTTTTGTAAGAGTTTTTATATGGTCTAGGTTTTTTGGGATTTGGTTGGGATTTTTTTTTGTCTGGGATTTTCTCTGATATTTTTTCCCTAATCAATTTTGATGGGTTTTTGTAATTTTTTTTAAATCAATTGTTATGGGTTTCTCTAAAATTTTAAATTTCAATTTTTTTAAAAAGTTATCTTCTCCAAAAAAGGATAACTAACTAGGCTTTATCTCTAAAACCATCAACTCCTTCTATTTTTTAGATTTCAAGTTCTAGATTTTCATCATTGTTTTTATGGTATATTTTTTATATATTTTTCCGAGAGTTTTTATATGGTCTGGGTTTTCCCTTTGAATGGGTTTTTTTTTTTTTTGTTTTGGGTTTTTCTATGATAAATTTTTTTGTGATCGATTATGATGGTTTTTTTTTTGTTTTTTATGATTTATTTGTAAATCAATTTTGATGGGTTTTCCTAAATTTTTTAGGGTTTGGATTTTTTTTTTAAAGTTTTCTTCTCCAAAAAAAGAATCGATAACTACGCTTTATCTATAAACCCATCAACACCAACTGTTTTTTATATTTCAAGTTCTAGATTTTCATCACTGGTTATTAAAAAAAAACAAACAAATTGATTTTTTTAATTTCCAAAAGCTTCTATTTTTTTAGGTTCTAAAGTTGAAGGTATGGTTACTACTAATTTTGTCATTGATTTTCTCTATGAGCTTCACTTATTTTTCATATGTTTTTCAGGAACTACTCCATCTAACATTCGAAGAACGGTTCACTCAATATGTTCTCCTCCATCATATCGGTTAGTGAAGTATTTATTCGTGTTGAAAAAAAAATTAAAATTAAAAAATGGGTCTTTTAGTTTGTTGAATGATGTTTTCTATATATATTTTTTATAGTTTATCAAATGGTAGTGACCCTTTTTCCATTTATTAGGTGCTTCTAATTAGCTTCTTATTATGTGTTTCCTTTTTTCCCTTTCCCCTTAGTATGGAATTTGCACATTTGGTGCATCGTTAATGGCATGAAATGATTAGCTATTGCACTCCTTTATTTAAGCTCAACTATTTGAAAATTTTCTTCTCCAAAATACTCAGCTATTTGAAAGTTTTCTTCTCCAAAAAAGAAAAGATAACTAGGCTTTATCTCTAAACCCATCAACACCAAATGATATATATCGGCCACTAAAAACCAATTGGTGTCAGAGAGGACTTCCGTTTTGCATTTAAACTTGTGTTCATGTAGGGGACAAACCGCTAATGTGTAATCAAATTTAGGTGGTATTGATTCCCAGGTGTAGCCATTTCTTCTCTATTGTCTACAAATACTTAGTAGTTAGTACCACGGTAACAAAATCAGTATCGAGTATCGTTCCTTGGAGGATGGATATGAATCAGGATATGTATCAACATTTTTAAAAAAAAAAATTTAAAATATAGGTACTAGCCGATACCGAGTTGGATACCGATACATATCGGCGCAGAAATATACCGATTTGTCGAAAAACAGATACATATCGGTATCGGCCGATATTTGATACCTTGGTTAGTACCTTAAGGATTGACCAAAGTGATAAATCTGTCCATCCAATTCAAAACTAATTGCCAATGAGTTATAAAGGGAGAGATGAGGCTATGATTAACCCGATGTGAGACTAAACTTCAACACAAAGTATTAGATAAGCTTGTGGTTACAAATTAAACACATGAGCTGATACCTCTTCCATCTACTTTTTCTTTTTATTTTTTTTATATAGCAATATTTCCATTGGATTGGTTGGAGATTTCTCTGCTTATTGTTGAAGTTAACGGACTTACTAATTTAGCAATTTGTTGATTGGATTTGTCTGTGTTTAGGAATAGTTGTTGTTACTGAAATTAATTTTTTAATTCAATTTTCTTCTTTCCTGTTTTATGTTTCATTTTTTTACTTCATTTTTTTTCCTATTTTTTGTTCTTTTCGATTTTGACTTGGCTTTCTGAACCCAACTTGTTTCTGACTCAACCCACGGAGATTCAAAATAGAATCCATGTTCATTTTTTAAGTTTGAGTCGTCTTCGGTCCGATTTAGTCCAGTTCGGCAACCCGGATTTTTGGGTCGGTTTTGGGTTTAAGTTCAAAACTTGCACCGGACCCCTATGTTCAACTCACCATCAATAATTTAGCTATATACTGGAATTAATTTTCTGATTCAATTTTTTCTTTTTTTGGTTCTTTTCGAGTTTGACTTGGCTTTCTGAACCCAACCGATTTTCGATTCAGCCCACCCAGAATCGAAATAGAACCCATGTTGATTTTTCACGTTTGAGTCATTTTCAGTCCAATTTAGTCCAGTTCGACAACCTGGATTTTTAGGTCAGTTTTGGGTTTCAGTTCAAAACTTGCATCCCTATGTTCAACTCACTTTAGAAGACTTTGATAGATAAAAATCTTGACTATATGTCATCTTACTATTTTATGCATTTTAATGAGGTTTATTTATGGGGTTTTCCCCAATGAAATTTGCTAACATTTTTTGGGAAATTTTTGTAATGGAGTTGTCGGAATTATTGGGGTTCTCTTATTAGTTTTTTATTTTTTTGTATATCTTTACTTTAATATTTTTTTTAAAAATTTCTTACCTTATGATTTTGATGGTTTTTTTGGCTGTGTTTTATTTGATTGTTCTTCTTCTTTCTCCCTCCATGTACATACTCAAACGATAGTGATGGACGGCCTACACCTTACTATAGGTATGTCTACCAATCTCCATTCCATTTTATGTAGCATAAGAGCATAATAATATTTTCATTATATTGGGATAGTGGTGTTTAGCTTATTCATTGAAGCCCTGCAGGTGGTGTTTAGTTTATTCATTGAAGCCTGCAAGTGTTTGATGAAATATTTGATAGAAAATATATTTCATGTTTATTAATTTCCTCTTTTCTGGATTGTTTAAATTCGTGTTTAGTATAGATGACCATCAAATACTTCAACTACATGTTGATTTGATAGAAAATATTATTATTGGGAACGATGAATAATTTCTCTTTTATAATATATTTGGAAAATAGTAAATAAATATTAATAAGTGTTTAATCAGGAGAAATATGAACTTATTAAGATTGAGTACTTATCACCATAAGTTGCATTTACTAATAATTATTGAGTAGTTGTCAGCATAGGCTGCATTTGCCGCATATTGGTTGACACTTTAAAATATGACTTTAAAAAAAATATATTTTGTTTGAAAAAGTCACGACTAAAATATGATTTTTTCGTCCCTCAATAAGTCTTCTTTTATTGCACTCCTTAAAAAAATGAATCTAAGAATTTGATTACTATGGTTCACATTTGTTGTTAGACATTAAGATTTTGAATTATATACCTATCATTTTTTTATTTTATTTTTATGTACATATCAAACTGCATTAAAATCATACCCAAAAAGAAACTTTGCACTACGTGAAAATGCAAAAAAAATTATATTATTGGTGCGGGATAAACGTCGGCCATAACCAGTCGGTAAAAACTCGACGGTCTAGGTCTGTCGTTTAAATTAAAACAACAGTGGTAAATAAATCGACTGCCTAAAACAATCGTTTATATATAAATTTATGTAAAAGATAAATTATATATATCTTGACTATATCTCATCACAATTTTTTTTGCGATGGATTTTTATATCATGAGCATACAATCAGACGGTTCGTTTTGTTATTTCACATAGCACACATCCCAAAAATTTGACCTTAAAATCAGGTTTGGACGTAATGAGTGTCAGTTCGTATTTTTTCACCCTTTTTGGGATATACGTCCCATGATGTCAAACACTGACAATCGGATGCCATGCTCATGATATCAAGATCCATCTTGAAAATGATTGGGACGATAAACGATCTACATCATCTAATTAAATGTAGTCAATGCATTTAAGCGTGAGTGCTCACAAAGATTCGATGCATGGATTGTTTATATAATGGGTACCTTTAATAGAACCCATGCCAACATCATTGATTATTTTAAATCAGAGGATGAAGATCGTATTTCGCTCTAATTTTCCACATAAGAAATCTTGATGCCATAAACAGACTATCATACGTCAATTTTCGATTCCACATGTTACAAATCCCAAAAAGTGGTCGTAAAATCACATGGCACACATCATGCGCAAAAGTGATTTTAGGACCACATTGGGATCTGTGCCATTTGGAATTGAAAATTGATCGTTTGATGGTATGTTCATTGATTGGAGATCCCTTCTGTGGAAGATTGGAGCGAAGACGATCTTCATCTTCTGATTTAAAGTGATCATTGATTATGGGCGTAGGTGCCCAACAAGAGTTTGCAGGTGCCATTAAAAGTACCCAATTAAACCTAAGAGTATCTTTAAATCTACCAACCAAATCTTTGAGTTCACCCACAGTAAAACACATTGACTTGGTAGAATCAGATGATGGAGATCGTTTGTCCTCCCAATCTTGTACACGATGAATCTTGAGATCATGGGTCTACCATCAAACGGTTAGTGTTTTATTTCTCGTGGCACGCATATTAGAAAAATGACCTTATCATGTGCACGCTCAAAATTGATATTAACATCACTTTTTTGGGTGTGTACTACGTGAAATAAAAAACTGACAGTTTGAAGGTATGATCATATTCTCAAGATCCATGGTGTGAAAGATTGGGACGATAAACAATATACATCGCCCGATTCAATATAATCAATGTGTTTCAGCATGGGTGAACTTAAAGATATGGTGGGTGGATTTAAAGGAACTCCACTACAAAATTAGGGATTTTTGGAGGGGCTATATTAACTGCGGCTAAGCATAAGCCACCACCAAAATCATAAATTGCAAATCGAGCGCCAAAGCGCCGCGCCACTTAAAAGTTAAAACTCTCTGGTCTCTTTTAAAATACCTAGCGAAGACATTTGTTCTGTCTTCGACATCTCCTCTCTCCAGAAACCATAACTCATCTCTGATGGTTGTCTGCGAAACCCTAACTCACCTCCAATGGTTCTCTGATGAACCTTAACGCATCTCCGATGGACTTTGTGCTAACTTGGACAATGTAGCGGAGAGATCAGATTCTGCCGCCGCACATGGGGAGAGGGTCGCCATGTATCGGCCATGGAAGAACGAATCGCCTTGAACTTCTTCTTTGAATGGTCGTTGCATTTATTTTTTTGGGTTAGGGTTTGTGATGAGTTGGGGGTGGAATGATGAGGGGTTCCGTTTGTTCTAGGATTAGGTTTCTGGAGTGGAGAAGGTGAGGAGGAGATATGGTTTCTACTAACCGTCAGTCTACAAGACCGATGCTCTACCAGCTATACATCTCATTTTATCAACAATGGAAGACACCACCACCTTCAATCATGTATGAGTCTATCTAAACCCTGAATCTCTATTAATGCCTCTCAGGGCATGATTCACTCCATTTTCAACCCCGTTTGGAGCAAAAACACTCGAGGTTTGCTCTCTCTCTCTCTCTCTCTCTCTCTCTCTCTCTCTTTCAACTCTTTGATGATTCTTATTTTTTGTGTTTTCTTCAATTTGTTTTAAATGCAGAGAGCAAGAGAGATGGAGACGAGGTTTTGAAAAATCGCATGCCTCATATTGGCGCCAACAGTTTATTAGGGTAAAAACTCTATTCTGCTCAAGAACCAACGATATGCTCGAGCATCTCATGATTATACTACCATTATGCTATTAGATATCCGATTATTTTTTAAACCATATTTTTTGATATTTAACTGTGAGGCTTTACCATGAGGTTTATATTAACTGGAAACATCTATTGCAAAAGTATGAAGTCTTGCATGATATATGTAAGAAATCTGGGCAAGTGTTCATGATTTTCAGAGGGTTTTGCGACATGTTCTGTGGTTGTGATCTTGTCTGCAGTGAGCTGTGATCTTTTTTTGCGACATGCTCTGTGTTTGTTTCAAATTTGTTGTTTTATCTGTTGTATCATTCACATGTGTTTATGTATTCTGGATCTGTCAATTATTTCACTACTTCATTCTAAATCTTGAGCGCAGGGAGTGTTTTTAGGTGCTTGACAATTTCTATTTGACCTAGCACTCTCAATTCCTTGATAAATCTCGATCAGATATGAATTGGGAGGGTTTCAAAGGATCTGAAATTGCTTATTTATAGGTTATTATATTGAACATTGAAAATCTCTTTGTGCATCTTCAGGCAACTATTGTCCAATGCTATATTACAAATGCTAAATGTTTCTTGTGATTGTTTCTGGGACCCAATTGAGATATGTTTGTCTCTTTCGCTGCATATTCAAATTATGCTTGAAACTTAGTTACCAAAGACCTGTATTTAGTTACCAAACTTAGTTTAACTTGAAACTATAACCTACTTTATTTCTTAACAAGTATCATAAGGAAACTTGTGAAGATATGTTGAGCAAGTAATCAAACTACTTTATTTTTGAAGTTGTATAAGGTGATGGACTTTAAGTGCCATAGCAGCTATAGTTCCTTCACATATCTTCATTGATTTGGGTGCTCATAGGTATGACTAATTTTCATGGTCATCCCATTCACCAACACGCTTCTAGCTTGTCTTTAGTGTCCTTGTCACAAGCTTGCTTACTTAATGTACTATTGATGGCACGAGTTTCAGATATTATTGAGAATCGATCCATACTAGCCCTATTTTTATAGTTTCATATAAATCTAATTATTTCGCAATATTCATACGGATGCTGACACTTTGAAGGGCCTGAGATGAGTGTAGGATCTAAGAACGGAGGCTGCCAATGCAGATCTAACTTTACCTTTGACCCATGCACCTGCAAATGAGATGGCCATATATATATATGAATAATCTCCCAGCTTTTATGAGTTTGGTGTTTTGAAAGTTTTTATAGGAGTTGATATTTAAAAGCTTAAAATAAAAATTGGCTATGTAGTAGGTACTTGCCTGGTGTATGAAAGATTGCAACTTTTGCGTCCATGTAAGTTGAGTTTCTAGTGTCTACTGGGTGGACTTGGTATGACTGTTCTAGGACTTGTTATCTAAAATAAATTACTTGATCATGAAAAAGTGTAACTTGATATAAAAAGAATTAGTTTTATTTTATAGTTTAATGGGCCTTCCCTGGCATCATAAGATTGCCAAGGTTATGAAGAGCCCTTTGTCCTATCAATCTTGTTTGAAGGTGACCTCTAGAAATTAGATTTTCAAAATTTGTAAAAGTAAGCCTAGTTTACTATTTGGTTGCCAAAAGGCTATTCCTAACTTTATGGTCTCATGATGTTGTCGAGGAAAGCAAAGCTCTTCTTTTACTTTTTTAGATATATATTACACATGTTTTTCACATCTCTTGATCAAATCGTAGTTAAATATGATTGCTTCCCTGTTTGTTGTTTTGAATGTGATTTATTAAAGGCAAGAAATGCTTAAGTGTTGGCTATAAGTGACCTATAATGGTTAAAAGAGTCATGGGATGCTAAACCCGAACCTTGCAAAAACTATGGCCCAACATTAGATTACTGCCATTAGAACTGTCAATGGGTCAACCAAAATTTGTTGTTGCTCAACGAGTCAAGGGATTATGCCCGACCCAACCCAACCCGATGGTGCACACTGACCCAACTTGTGATTTTGTTTCAATTTGGTATTAATGCACTGAACTACTTCATTTGTGTTGATATTAATGAAAATGAGACTGTGTTATCCTTATAATGGTTAATGCTACAGGGACGTATAGAACTCAAGAAGCGTTGGTTTCTCTCTTCATTAATACTGATTTTCAAATCATTTTACTTTTCTCCATAGCAATTCTACGAAACAGGATTACATGCACATTGAGTATCTACACTTTTTGCTTGCATCATGTTTTCACATGTTCATAATATGTTGAACAGGTGAGAAGACTTTGGAGCTACTTCCTATCAATGTTTTTGTGAGGGAACTTCAAGCAATGGACACGGAAGGTAAATAGGTTGGCGCTCTTATGTTGCTTGAGATAACTTGGAGTGTCATACTTATGTTGTCACTTGGGATTCCTTGGTAACCCAATCTTTTATTTGTCACATAGCCTTTTTTAGCATATTTTGATTATTTAAATTGATTTCAATCGGGCATATGCTAATTACAATCTTAAAAGAGGAGTCATGTGCATTCAACTCTTTCAAGAGTGGCTTAGGCAGTGTTTGGGATTGCTCTTTAGAGGCAAAGAGCAGCTCTCTGCTTTGGCACAGAGCACTCTAGTATGGAACTGTGTTTGGTTGTAAGTACTCTTATCTCTTTCAGAGAGTGACATAGCTGAATTTGTGTCTCTTTAAAAGGGCAATTTAAACATGCCTTTTAAGTGGGCTGCTCTTTCCCTCCAAAGAGCAATCCCAAACACAACCTTAGTTTTAGGGTGATGTTGCCCATATAATAATCATTATCAAGATTTGTCTAATCTATTTAGAGGGTTTCCGACGTTGGGGCTTTTAGTTAATGCTTGGGTGCGAACAGAGGTACCCTTCAAGTTATCTCCAAGCATTACACAGTAGCAACAAAGAGCATCACACAAATTAGAGAGATGTTCTTGGTAGTGTACCTTTTGAGTCCTTATTAGATCCAAAGGGTAAAACTACTTATTGGCAATTTGCATAGTTCCTTTTGAACTCACTAATCAAAAGGATTAGAAGGTCTAGATCAATAGGCATGGTTGCCTGCTTACTAAATGGAATGACCGATCGGCCTTATCTGAATATCATGTAATGCGAAACAGCCTAGACCTAGTTTCCAATATTATTTATAGTGTCACATGGTCTAACCTGCAAATCTTGCATCCCAAGCCAATCTTCACAATCTTCATCGATAAAACATGGAAAATAAAAAAAAATGTAAGTTGATACTGTAGAAATCCTTTATTGATTAGGAATAACTCCTTGAAAACTTCATCTTGCATTAACTGTAGATTAATATGGGTGTATTTTTATATGTTTTATTTTAGTTTTAGAATTTTGATATCAATAATTGTTTCTCTTTAAGGGCTCATCTGAAAATTTATCGCGTAAACTGCATGGAAAATGGCTAGTAATTGTTTGGCAATGCATGCATAAAATGTGTTTAGGCAAAAAATGCATTTTACATATGGATAAAATACTTAACTTATGGTATTGGGTTATTCGAATACCTCGCATGTGGAGATTCAAGCTGATTGCTTAGAACCCTATCATCTAATGAATTTGATTGCATCCTACATTTCTCTATTATCAAAGTATAAGATTCTTCCATAAAGAACTTAACACGAAATAATACACAAGAATAACTGAATTTATCGTCAATTACATTGAACTGTGCTGGTTGGAAAGAGTAGACTTCCAAACCCAACAACACTGAGATGATATGATACAGAGGTTCTCTTTTGGTCATACCAATATATTTTCCTTTAGTCATTGTTGCACGTGTTAAATGAGCTTACCAATATTTGTAGAAGTTGCTGTCTCTTTTAGTTTCCTACATATAGTTTGCTTCTTTCTTTGGGTTATCCATTTAATTCTTTATAAGGGTTATTTTTACTTTTGTTGTAGGTTCAAATTGGCGGATCTCCAATGTACAAAACTGAAAAGATGCTGGGAAAAGGTGGCTTTGGGCAAGTATATGTTGGTTGCCATATTTCTGATACAAATGTAAATGATAGGACTACCGTGACTGGTGCTGTAGAGGTGTGCCACTTTTTTATTTTCCTTTCTTTTCATGTTTTGTTTGTTTTCATGATATAGGATCTTGGACATTGTTGGAATTGATTGGTCTCGAGATGTATTCATTCCTCATTTGTGTTGCTCTTGTGTTAAATTTCCTATTAGTTATTGACTTTTATCTTTTAAAAAATAGGCTTAGCTCCCAACATTTTTCGTAGTGATGAAACTAATGGTCTTTATTTTTTTAGCAAGATTTGTGGCCTAGATAGTTTCTCAAAGCTCAACTTCTGGATATTGTTCTCCAATAACACTAATTTGCATACTGGTTTTTAAGATAAGGTATATTCACTACTTTCTTGGTGTATACTGACTTTCAGCGGATCCCAAGGCCAACAAGTTATTATTTTTTATGCTGAATTTTTCATATAAGTTGTTTATATCTTTTATGCTGAATTTTGTTATTTTTTTTCTTTATCTTGACGAATAGTCATGACTTGAATCATGTATTTTGCAAAAGCATTAAGATGGTAGTTGAGATGTGTGGATGGATATTTTGTTCCATAGATTGAAAGAAGTTTCCTTTATAATGCTCTGAGGGGAAAAAAAGGAGTCATTACTTGTATACACAACATTGGCACAAGCACACAAATTAATGGAAAGATTATTTTGGGGGCTTATGCCATGTCAAAACACCACCTAAGTCATCTGACCATGATCGATCTTTGGTACAAAAGTTTGGCTCGTAACACAATTTTTGTATGAATGATTTTTAAATCATGGCCTTCAAATTAAATGGCTTAGATGGTATTTCCACATGGGAGAGATCTCCAAAGTACACATATTTCGAATTCAGGTTCTTCTCAGGTACCAATTTGAATTCTTTGTTCCATTTTTTTTTTTAAATCATTAATTCTCAATATTAAGTAGTTATGTTTTTTTTCTAATTTTTTGGAGGCACAACGAAATTCATTGATTCTTCCTGATTCACCGATGAACCAATCATTCATGCGTTGCTTATTAAAGAACTTCAAGAAAAAAGTTGTTGCACTGGGACGTGTTTAATAGAGAGACAACAAGATCAACAGAATTATATAGTATCATCGTAGATGACATTTATGATCTCGATGCAGAGCTCTGTATGCAACTAAAGGGACGTTAGCAGATATTACACTTGGCGATACGATCTCCTGGCCAAAGGGGCTTCTAGTTTTTATATGATTAATTAGGTGTAATTTTTATTTGGACATATTTGGTTATGATCATATTGATAGATTTGGATGATTAGTAATTTTTTTTTTAATTTAATGACTATATATGTCAAAATTAGAAGTTGTAATTAAGGGTTATGAATATAATGTTTCATCCAATTATTTAAAGATATAAATTTTCTTATGGTAAATTGGTAAATTTGTGGATTGAAATGATTATCAATTTTATTTTTTTCAGATAAAATTTGACAAAACAATATTATATATAGGTTTTTTATAAAATTTAAATATTAAAAAAAAAATACCAAAAAATGCGATTACTTAAAACCGTCATTTTTTCTTTACACTCGCAAACAGTGATAGCTATTATATGTCGATTATAATAAAAAAATGTCATTTTACTTTTAAACAACGGCCACAAACTGTCGTTTGTGATCGACAGCTAAAAGCAGTCGTTGTCAGACGAAATAAACGACAGCTACAATACGTCATTAACAAATACTGCGACATTTTTTACGACAGCCCACTCGACGGTTTATAACTGTCGTTATTTTCAAAAATGACAGTCATCGGCTGTTATTTTTTCCGCATTTTCACGTAGTGTTGTAAGAGGAGTCCATGGGAGAACCTGATTAAACAAAATTTCTAAAAAAATTAAGGTGCAATAAAATGGGGGATGCTCGTTATATTTCGGAATAGATGAAAAAGCAAATCTCACAATGAGGATTTCTATTTAGTTATAATTGAAACTACGCAATATTTAGAAAAAATCATGATAAGAGATTAACGGGAATCAATTAGAGATGGAAAACAAATGATTGTTTGGTAAGATTTAAGAAATGGGTTGAGCAGCTTACTATAGTAATTTAATTTCTTTTATTCCTTTTGTTTACGTTTTTTCCTTTTGTTTTGAACTGTTGCTGGAATTACATCAGGCGCTATGTTTTCATGGTGATTCATTGTCGTTGTGTCATCTTTTATTGATGCTGCTCTAATCATTCCTGAAAAGTCAAATGGTAAGAACTATACTTTGTAGGCATGCCACTAGAGAAATTTCTTAGGTCTTGTGGACGATTCTCAGATTAAATCTGTAAATCCCAGAGATGTCCAAATTTAGGAAATCAATGTTGCTGATAACCTATGATGTCATTTAGATGACCCAATCAAATTGTGAATTAAAGCAAACAAACCACACATATATCATAAATAAATGATGTCCACATATATTAAATTCATAGTATTAATTAAAAGGATATTGGCAGAAAAATGAAAGGACATAAACGCTAAGTCAATTATGATTAACTTTTTCCCCTGTTAATCTTATGATGCAGGTGACTCCCTATTAATCCTTCTTCTAAGGATCACATTGCCTCCCTATGTGAGGTCCTTGTTGGAGGGTCACTTTTGAACTTAGTGGAGCTGAATCTTACTCTACGGAATCAAAAGAAGCTATGTTTTCTAATTAACTTAATTTGATTAACTTCTTAAAACATGACAAATATAAATTATTATCTTAGTAATGAGTCTTTTTCCTAATAATAATCTCTTTGTAGCAATTGGGGATGCTATTTACCTCAACAATCTGGTATTATTTACTTATTATGATTATTATTATTAGGCCCGCTACTATGCATTTGAATGCATGGTTGGGCAGTGTCATATGGAACCCAACCCAAGAACCGGGTGCCACACCAACATGCCTAAGGTTATCAGCTACCATATGAATAAAAAAAAATTATTCAAATTTTGTCATGGTATTAGAGCCATAAATCATGGCTTTCAATACTCTTTTCTCCCTTTAGATTGAGAGATAATATTTGAATGTCATATCAATTGTTTTCATATTAGTCGCTGCTGATTCGTGTTTGTGATGAATCTGTGATCGTGGATTTGAAGTGTCTCACCTGACTTTCAGATTGGTTATTCTCACGAGTAACCCATCCTCTTGTGCATGAATTCTGTTTTGATATATCTTTTTCATCTTTACGATCCGGTTTCTAAAAAAAAGATTTTCGCATTGAAAATCAAATCTGGACTGGGCATTGAAATTTGGGCTACATTAGATTTCTATGTGAATCCCCTTTGTGAGTAGGGAAATGCTCCCTACTCCCGTCTTTTTTTGTTTCTTTCTGTCATTGCCATCAATTAGAAGCTGATTTTTTTCCATCTTTTATATATAATTTTTCCCCTCTGCTGGTGTGGCACTTTTTTTAGTTGGGTTCTAAAATAGAGGAGAATGCAGATAAAAACAAAGCTTGATGGAGACCCCAAGGGACCTTCGACACTTTGCGTTTCAATTGTTGCAAACAATATAAATTTGAGCCCAACTGCTATGGCAGCATGCATTGAGAAGCACCCATATAAGCCATGTGACAAATATCTTTGATCATTTAAAGTGTTTTCATATGGATGGCCACTTACTACACTCAGCCTAAAAATGAAGTATAACAGAGAACTGAAACCATCCAATCAGACCACTTTATATCGACCACTAAAAACATGTGCATAAGTTTCCACATTAGTGTGCATGGATCGGAAGGTTCCTATCCCCAGTGACTGTGATTTTCAGGCCCACAATGAAGGCTTTAAATATCGGACAATTCCAATACATATTGGCCAATTCTGATACATATCGACCGATATGTATAGGATAAGATCCATGCCAAGACGATATGTCTGGTTGATATGAGCAGTTATATTGAAGAGAGAGATAGTAAGGATTGTTGGATCTAGGTGATTAGATCTAATAAAAGGTAAAATAAGTGGTGTAAGTGTGCGTGGGGACTTGGGGAACACGATCATGATGATCTCGTGGTGATCCGAGAACCCAACGGGGGGTATAGAGTTGTATGGGTTTTTTAAATCCTTTTGATTTCTTCAAGAAAGAGTAATCCGATCCGTGGAGGATTCAATGCATTTAAGGTAAGGATTTAATGCTCTTTATGTGATAAAAATAACATTAATGGTGTATGATGAAGTATGTGAAAGGTGGTTGAGATTTGGTGAGGATCGAGTTTGGGGAAAACTCAAATTTGGATATCTCTGATCCTCGCGTCACGAGCTTAAGAGCTTGCTCGCTAGAATCAGAGAGATGACTTGTGGAGCCTCGCGAGGACTTAAGTAGGTCAGTAAGGACTCTGTGTCTTGCTCGCGCGAGAACTTAAGTGTAATAGGGCTCGCTCGAGCGAGGCCTCGCATGACACTCTGGCATAACCTGAATGTCGGTTTAGTGCCATACGAGAAATGAGCAGGTTTGCTCGCGCCTCTCGGGGGCTCGCTTGACGAGGAAGTGGTACTTCAATTTGCTCTTTTACTTTGAATTCTTCAGTGGTTTATACCTCTCGTTCCTTTAGGCAGTATCATGGAATCTTTGGACACTTTTGACTATATGGTTGACATGTGGAGATATATGTGAACTCGTGCGGGATGCAATTGGTTTAATCTTTATGTGACTTCATTTGAGGTAGGGAAAACTCAGTAGCATGTATATTTACTTTCAACTAGCATGTGTGTAGTGATATGATTGAAATATATATGTTTTTCGACTTTTGTCTTCAAATAGCATGAATTCATTATGTAGCTTTTAAGCATGCAAAATCAGAAATGTGATCACTAAGAGGAAAATGTATGTGTGTGTGTGTGCTATGTGTGTGAGTTCAAAATTCTCATTAGTGTGACATGTGATAGATATGTGTGTGACATCAATAGTGATGAAATTAAGTACGTGTGAAATATGTGACAATCTTGAATTACTATAATTAGCACAAACTCACGGTGATAAATTATATGTAAACTTGCACGTTTGATTTAAGGTTTAAGTGTTGAATACCCAACCGACACGGTGGGATATCCGTGACCGGTACGATGAGATATCCATACAAATAGTGCACCGGTTCGGCGGGATATCTGTTCTTTGATTTCCAACAGTGAAAATACTTCGTTCAGCACAAGTCACCTTATGCAAAGGGACTTGGGCATTGTGCAATAGTTCATGTGAACGACGATGGTGGGTACTTCCATCGGGGGCTCGATAATATAAATGCTTGAGCAATTATTTAAGTAATTGATTTAAGTGTGTGCGTTATAAGATTGTGTTCTGAGCAAACTATGAGTAATGTGTTTTGAAACTATGCATCAAATATTTCTTTTTAGTCATAATAAATGCTTCAAATTGTGTTCGTATGTTTTGAAAAATGTCATGAAAGATATGTGTGATGTTAGATGAAATACATGTTATTGTTTTCCTTATTGAGCTATGATGTAGCTTACCCTTCGACTATACGTCACATGTTATGAGACTGCTGAGGATACTGAGAACCAGGACTCGGATTACGTGCCTTTGGAAGAGTCAGAGCCCCTTCCAGAGGAGTTCTGTTAGTGGACGTGTGATATGGCACTTTGATTTTTTGTGAAATCATTTGTAAGGCTTGGTATGTCCGGCCAGTTATGTTTTGTAAGAAATCATTTACTTTGAGATACTTTATTCTTTTTGCAAACCATCCCTATGTGACTTTTGTCGTGTCACTGATGGTTCATTTCATTTCTTTGCTCATGCGATTGGCATGAGATTTAAACCATCTTTTGTAAGCTTGAGTTATCTTATATAGAGATCATGGTTTATTGACTTTATAATGACTCCATCTGCTTTGTTAGATAGTGCTTTGTCTCGCTTTAGGTGTAGACGTACCAAGCGTTTTGTGTGATATATAGGGTATGACCTTGAGAGTTGTACTGACGGTGCGGGTTTCGGGGTGCCGAAGTCTGGACTGTCACAATAAAGGATGCCATATGTGCGAAGCACGTGCATATGACTAGTATATATATATATATATATATATATATATATATACTAGTGGGCCCTGTACGTGCGATGCACGTGCAGGCAACTTATTTATAAATATAATTCTTATGACAACGAACTTGACAGAAAATAAATTAAATGATCTTAAGGGCCGGTGTAAATGGTGTAAGATTATTTGATCAAGGATCATTTAAACACCATTTGGCCAACATAAATTGATATATGACATTAAATAGTGGACAGATAGGACATTCATAATGATAGAAATCAATATCTTTCTGCTCTAATTTGGATAGCACCAGTAAAATAATTTTTGGAATGATAGAATGATATATTGATGATTTTGTTTGTTCAAAGTAACTAAAATTTTTTCATTTGCAAGGATTCCTTCATCTTCCCCTGGAATTTGTTCATCAGCCACATTCCATGAGTCTTCCTCACAAACAGAAGCTTCACCAAACTTTTTAACCATCAGGATGAACGTTAAAACTTCAACATGTCTCATCAGAAATGGGCTATTAACTAAGAACTCCACCATTGATGCTATGGAAAAGCAGAATACCTAATTCTCATAGTGACATTGAAAAAGAAAGATGTGGTTATTTTATTATAAATATTTCCCAAAGTAAATCCTCACTGGAAACTCATCAATATTTTACTTAGTGATCGAAAAATTAACTCGTAATCAATATGAGAGGCCATATAGATGTCATTGTGGTGTCCCATCGCCACTTTTCAACACCCATGCACCACCTCTACTTGAAACGCACAGTTCATTCAAGACCTACCATTGAAAAGAGAAATCAAATTGGAAGTGATTATTAACACCAATATTTCAGAGTCCAGCTTATCAATAATAAAAAAAATGGAAAAAAGAACACAAAAATTTCACTCTCAACATGAAAAATTAGTAGTATTTATTTATGTGCTGAAAAGAAAACATGGACCAAATCTTCACTGGAAACTCATCAATATTTTAGTTTGTGATCGAGAAATACATCAGAGCAAGATTCTGAACTCACCCAAAACTCGGCCATCAAGCATATCTAAGATTTAATGTTCCGTAATTTCCCCTAAATTATGACTGCAAGACCACAAGAAATATGGAACAAAATCAATGGATGGTATCATAAAACAGACCTAATACAAGAATATCATAAAAGAGACATGTTACCACTCTATTTTGGTGCTCTGTTGCACTCAATTGCTGATTAAGATAAGGTGTTCATTCTTTGGCAATGACAAAGTTTACCTTCAAGACGTTATGCAAAGTATAGCAATGCAGTTTTACAAATAGAAATCATGGCTAGAATTGATGCATATCCAACAGACAGAAAAAGATCAAAGTGGAAGATTGTGGTGATGCTAATTATGGGAAAATCTAGAAATCACAAAAACCATTTGGCATAAAAGTTTAAGTTTCCAAAATAAGAGATGCAACAATAATGACTAATGGAATATGACTATATGACTGCCCATTTCACAGATTGGGCCATGACTAATCTATTTGTCAGCCACGTGGCACAAGTGTTGGGTAATCAAAGTCATAAAAAAGGTAGCTCATATTGGGAGCTCCCTGGGGCCATAGTAACCAAGTTTGGGGCTTGGGTGTCAGTTTGGTTAATTCAAAAAAAATTAGAATGATTCAGGGAAAATTTTGGATGCAGAGTGCGTCAGTTTGTATTATATAGTTTGGGTTCATATATGTAGGTCCGCCCTCACATAAGAATGAAATCTAACCAAAAATATGTTACAAAGTTTTCAAGGATAAAAAATCTCTGATTGATCCAACACATAGCCTTGGAAGTCTCAAAGCATTAAGAGTGAAAACTCTAATGAAAAAGATAAACAAGGAAAAAACAACAAAAGCCTAAATCTAAGGAGAATAAAGCTTTAGGGTTTTGGGCTCAAGAACAACAAACCAACATAGTCACAGTCAATCTTACTCTGCATAATATTTGAGAATCAACCCAAAAAAGAAAGAATATATGAAATATTGAATATTCATACTAAGGAAAAAAAGGGAAAAAAAGCTATAATAACAAGCTAATTAATCAATGACTTCTGAGTATAATTACATTCAGAACAATAATGCAACAACAATATTAGTTTAAAAACTGAATCAAATCAACCTCCAGATCAGTCTAACAAGATTGTAATCATGGCCAAGGTTTGGGTCTTCAAAGAACTCAAAATTAGGAACCTTCCAATGTAGAAAATCGAAAATTTGTTACAAAGTTTTCAAGGATAAAAACTCTCTGATTGATCCAACACAGTGCTTAGGAAGTCTCAATGCATTAAGAGTGAAAACTCTAATGAAAAAGATAAACAAGGAAAAAACAACAAAAGCCTAAATGTAAGAATAAAGCTTAGGGTTTTGGGCTCAAGAACAACAAACCAATATAGTCACAGGCAATCTTACTTTCCATAATATTTGAGAATCAACCCGAAAAAAGAAAGAAGAAACGAAATATTGAATATTCATACTAAGGAAAAAAAGCTATAATAACAAGCTAATTAGAAGCATCTTATAAATGGAGAAAAAGTCATCACCATTTAATAAACTTTAAAAAAAAGCATATAAAAAATATCATTCAACGAACTAAAAAAATCATAGATGTTTATTTCCATGAGGGTTATTCTGCAAAGAAAAGGGGTCACTTGAACATAAGAGATATATCAAGTAGAAGCTGAAATAAATCTGAGCATATGATTTTTGTTTGTTTTTTGAGCCTTTTTCAAGATTCCAACACAACGATCCTTTCACTTTTCAAAATCACAGTACAATGACTGTATATATGATTCCGCTCTAGAGATAATCGTTTATCAAATAAAGGAAAATAATTGGCATACCTTTTATAAGCAACGATTACTTGTAATATAAAGAGATCAGCAGTAGTACACGATCATAAATATTAATTTTCTGAAAAAATGTAAGAAAAATAGTAACAATTTAAACCATTGCTTATGGTTTAAGTGATTAAACAAAAAATGAGCACATTCAAGGGGAAATTGGTCTTGGATGATTTATGGTGTACTGAAAAAGCATATGCACCACTTCCACATTAGAGCATGCAGTCTTGGACATGAGAAAGATTATAGAGAGCTAGCTAAAGTTCAATTTTGATGGCAATAGCAAAGAACTTTCGGGCTTGACAAAAGGTATAGTCCATTGATAATGGTATACAATAAAATAGCAAGATGTAGTCATATACTTATAAATTATATATATATATATATATAACGGACTAAAATTTGTTGCAAATTTGTATAGGGTAATCATGATCCACTGACTTGAGTCACAGGTGACTCGAGGCATCGTCTTGTTTCATTTATATATTCTTGTTTCATTTATATATTCTTGATTTGGTTAATGAACTCATGGAGATCTTTCCTTTGGGTCTATTTTAGGTACAAGAGTAAATTTTTTTTTTTTTTTCTGGATGCCTGGTTTGGGACCCAAGTTTCCAATAGAAAACCGAAAATGGAAATCAACAAAAAAATCGGTGACCTGAACCGGACCAAAACCGAACCAATTCTAATTTGGGTCAGTTTCGGTTTCTGGTGCAGGAAACAGAAAACCAATTAGGTAGGATTGGAGAACCGGAAAAAATTTTAAAAATTGAACCGAACCTATTTTTTCCGATGTAGGTTTGGTTTCAAAATGGAATTTGAATAAAAATCCGAAGTGATTCGTTTTGGTTAGATTTCATCATACCTGAGAGACCACACATAGAATCTTAATTCAATCTTTTTTTTGAAACAAACCTTAATTTCATATAATGCAACAAGCAATCAAGTAATAACAAAAGACAGCAGATTCAAGGCATAAAAAACATAAAGGATAAAATAAGAGTTGACTAAGATCTACGTTGTAAACCAGTTGAACTCAAACACCTCATATTTCAGATGGAAAGATATACATGTACAAGGATCCAAATAGTTTCAATGATTTCTGCAACAGAAAAGATTAAATCTGAAAACTTACATTGGCCGATGCTTTTCCTCTACAAGAATGGCATTATTCAGCTTAATGTCATACCTGTCAACAACAAGACAAGTAAAGTTTCACTATCGCGAATGCTTATCATCCGTATTTCCCCAAAATCGAAAAGAGAATCAACATCACCAACATAAAAAAACAATTCCATGGAACAAAACAACCAAAATATTAAAATTGAAATCACAAAACTTTGTCAACTTAGCTTATGCAACACAAGAACCACAAAATCCTACCGTACAACTTTTTGACAGCAGAGAAAATATTTCAGAATCAAAACCAAAATAATGTTTAGCCACATAACCATGAAAATAAATTAGAACAACTTGGATAACCATTTCCAACTGGAAAATAAATTAGATGAATAACCATTTCTCCCGACAAAACAACATGAATCTGGTAACATTTACAAAAATTCATCATATCCATATATTTCATAGAAAACCCAAAAGCAAAACTTAAAACCATCATTTTATTTTTAAAATTACAGCTTTGATATAAAAATCCATTTGTTATAAAAAACATCATTTTAGTCTTGCTTCATTTATATATTCGTGATTTGGTTAATGAGGAAACAAAAAACCAATTAGGTAGGAATAGAGAACCGGAAAAAATAAAAAAAAAATGAACCGAGCCTATTTTTTCTACTGTTGGTTTGGTTTGAATTTGGAATTTGAATAAAAACCCGAAGTGATTCGTTTATGATAGATTTCAGTTCTGCCTCAATAGAATAGAAAGCAAAATCTTTAGTTCTGCCTCACTAAATAAAAATTATGTGTTCTTTCACTAACGAACTTGTTATTACTTGAGTTACATCAACAAAAATCAAAACTCTCTTAGCAAGATAGAACAGAGTTACCTATAACAACATAAACAAGTAGATGGTGTAATTGAAGATAAATAAAAAAAATCAAACGATCATAATAGAACCTTCTTGTCCTTGATCTCGCTCGACTGTAACCACGTCTTTATTTGATCTCTGTACCTCTGAAACTTCTTTATCTCCTTCAAATCCGCTTCGAATTTCTCTTTTTGGTTTGCATTCTCCGCGTCGTAAACCTATAATAGAACACGAGCGTTTTTGGGACTTTGAAGAGACGAAGCAACAAATAAATGGGCGTTTTTTAGGACTTTGAAAAAGACGATTAAGAGGATTAAGGGGTGCTTAGTTTTATAGTGATAGAACCTACAATCGAATGGTCGTATGTTCTGTTGTACGTTTTGCCTTGCAGTGATAGAACCCAAAACCCAAAAACGAAAGGTCTTTCGGTGGTTTTGGTCTTTTTGTCTTTTGGTCGTTTTGTCTTTTAGTGATAGAACCCAAGAACGAAAGGGATAATTTATCTGTTAGTTATACATTTTTTATAGGTTATATATATATATATATAGGAAGAGGGGAGAATGCGCCTAGGCGTAGAGATATCTTTGCATCGATTGATATGGTCGCGACACGTAGCGCCTTTTTGTGAAGTGATGGGTGGCATGGGGCCCACTTTACTAATTAGGGTTAAACTTTTAAAATATTGTAAAAGTCATATTCTCCTTTAACTATCATTCTTGACGTTTTTAGAACTCTCTTTCTTTTCTCTCTCGTCTCCATTTTTCTAAGAAAATGTCAGACTTACTTTTTCAGCTATATTTTAATTCAAAAAATGTGGGTGCCCGATAACGAAGCGCCAGCACCCCGGTAGAGAAGCGCTTACACCCCGAGGAGAAGCATTGGCACCGCTGAGGCGCTGGCGACTAGATATCAAGGTATAAGCGCTTTGCTACTGAAGTGAAATAAATAAAATTTTAAAAAAAGGGCACCGACACCTCGATCGAGGTGTCGTCGCTTCTCTCCAGGTGTGTCAGTGCTTCTCTATCGCGGTGTCGGCGCTTCGTCTCTTTCAACCGTCATTCTTGACTTTTTTAGAGGTCTCTTCTTTTATCTCTCTTCTCCCTTTTTCCAATAAAGTATCAGACTTATTTTTTAGGTATATTTTATTCAAAAAATATGAACGCCAGTAGCAAAGCGGTAGAACCTCGCTAACGAAGCGCCGATACCCCGATAGAGAAGCACTGGCACTCCAGGGACAGAAGCGTTGGCATCATTGGGGCGCCGACGCATCGATATCGAGGTGCCGGCGCTCGCTACCGATGTGCAATAAAATAATTTAAAAAAAAAAAGGTGTCAGCGCCTTAATATAGGGGTAGTGGTGCTATCGAGGTGCCATTATATATATATATATATATATATATATATATATATATTATTTTTTTCACATTGGTAGTGAAGCACCGACACCTCGATATCAAGGCGTCGGAGCCCCAACGGTGTCATCACTTCTCTCCTGAGGTGCCGACGCTTTTTCTATCGAGGTGTCGGCGCTTTGCTAGGGCTTGGCTATCAGTTACCCTCATTTTTTGAGTAAAATATATCTAAAAAAGTAAGTCTGACACTTTCTTGAAAAAAAGAAGAGAATAGAGAGAAAAGAACGAAACTTCTAAAAAAGTTAAGAATGATGGCTGAAAAGTTTAACCCTAGCTAATTAGTAAAGTGGGCCCCATGCCACCTATCATTTTACTAAAAGGCGCTACTTGTCTCACCCATATTAATAGGTGTAGTGATATATATTTCTATGCTCGGGCGCATTCTCTCGAGCCTCATATATATATATATATATATCATGAATTGATCTGTATATAGTAAAAGTTTCGTTTGCAACTTAAAATAACCCAGCATCTGCCAAGGTTGGCAGAGGGATATTTACTGAATTACCGCCGGCTGCGCTAGGGTTGTCCAGTGGGGAACTTGGTGCCAACTTTTTCATCTTATATTTGACCGTTGACCCCTCCACATGGTAATTGTGAGCAACGTTGCCATTTAAAAATGGGTTGATGACAAGGATCAAAAACTTGGATTTCATTTCGGTTTTGGTGGGAACCGAAACTGAAATTTTGAATCAAAATTTTGGTCGAAATTTTGAATTTTAGATGAAATTTAGGCCAAAATTTTCAATCCAGTACAAGAAAAAACCAAAAATATATGTTATCATTTCGGTTTCGGTGGGGACTGAAACCGAAACATTTCAGCCGAAATCTTCAAATTTCGACCGAAATTTTGAATCATGGCTGACATCACACACAAAGTTTTTGGAATTGTTTTATATAAGAGTTGCTTAGGTGCTGATGGGCCATAGGTCAACCTCGCACAACTATGAAGTTTTTATGATCTGACTACCATAGTTTCACCTTTTCCAGCAGTAGATCTCTTGTTTTACCTTTTTCATAATCGACTGACTTGAAGCAAAGTCAAGTTAAAAAGTTGTAAATACCTCTAAAGTGTGTAAAAGGATTCTAAACCAAGCTTTTCGTCTTGGTCGGTTCTAAACGCCTTAATATCATTAATTGCTTTGAATCCCATGATAGAGATCGTTTTTCCTCCTGATCTTCCACAAGATTGATCTTGAGATCATGGGCGTACCATCAGATAGTCCATTTTACTGAAAAACGTGGAGCTAATATATAAGAGTGTTGGAGCTATTATAGAAGCGACATCGCTTCTCAATGGCAATGATATCTGTAACAACCCGAATTTTTAGATTTTATTTTAACGGTGTTAGATGATGCACCACACTATGTACTGTGCTAACGCTCCACATCAGAATCGAAACCCACCTTTTAAAATAGAAAATTTCTAATTTTTCCCATATCAAAATTAGACTCATTGCGAAGTGCTCGTCGATACGATTCCAACGATATATAATTTGACGATTTCTGACAAGAATATAAAAAGTTATGCCCATTTTAACTGATCAAGCAAGTCAAAGGGTATAATTGTAATTTCGGGAGAGAAACACCAATTGCTTTGGTGCTTATGCAAAACGCTGGAACGAAACCTTTGCTCAAGCTATCCAAGTTACGTATGAATTCTTATTCCGTGTAAAAATCTCCTATTCTATTAAATCTCCTACGAAAAGTGTTAATTAGAGTTGACCTAAAATTTTATACCATTATAAATAAAACTTTAAAAGTTCTCTCGTCTCTATAATAAGAAATTATTCTCTCTGAAGACTTAGACGAATCGACGTCAGCATCGACCTTTTCAACCCGAATCGTTGATCTTCCGCTCACGCTTCAAGAGGTGGGTACCCATCAATCCATCTTATTCTTCTCGGATCCGCTATGTAGGATGCGTCGATCGCCAAGATCGGGTTTAAAAATCTTATTTAAACCCAAATATCTCATAAATTAATAGATCTATATATTTAATATATGCTTTCCCTTGAAAGTTATATATTTAATATATGTTTTCCCTTGAAAGTTATATATTTTGTAAATTGGGTTTATATGTTTTTTCTCTTTTCTTTTCAAAAATTTACTTCCTCTTTTATGTCTGTAAAATTAATTAAATTTTAATACTTATAAATTTGATAGATTGACTTAATTGGCATAATATCATATTGATATTATTTATTTCTAAATCTATATAGTATAAATTTATCCTTCTACTAAGACTATAATAATATATATTATTGTTGCAAGTTTATATTATTATTTATTTAAAATTAATTAAGCCCAAAAATTAAATTATATTTTTATTTTATTTAAATAAATAATAGATTGTACCAACTTAAAGTTTCGGGTTCGAACTTGCGGCTATGAACCCGAATTCACGTCCATGAACCCGACCTCGCGACCATTGATGCACCTGTCCCGGTATTTTGGTCATAACTTTTTACTCCGACCTCGGATTAATACGATTCTTGCGGCATTGGAAAGAAGACAGCGAGCTTTACAACTTTGTGGGAAATAGCCATTTCACGAATCTAACATTTTAGAGGTCAAAATAGAGCAACAAGTCGGGTTCAATTTTGAATGAATCAAGGCTATTCGAATTTAAGATTATTTTTTAATTCTCATGACCAAAATTTCAGTGTATATTATATCTTAAGGTCTTTCGATCGATGGTCATAATAAATTATAACTTAATATGTATAAATACTATTTAATTTAATTATCTAATTATTATATATATATATATATATCTCAATTTTATCACTTCAATGCGACCTCTTCGATAATACAAAGTGTTAGAACTTCGATGCCTTTATGAAATCGAACTCTGACTTTTACGATTATTGAAATCATACTTATAACTCTATTCTATAATTATATTGGTGTGGTATGTAAATAAATATAAATATAATCATAATCAAAATTTAACTATAAATCGTTCTGTATGTGTGATACTTTTGTATTTGCAACTTAATCAATTTATACGAGTTAAGAATATGTTAGATCATGAGTACGAGAGTGTATGAGATCATGTCTACGCTTGGGCGTGGTGACTTACTGGGATGGTATCGAAACGATGAATACACCGTATTCACATGCCTTACAACTCATGGTGGAATGGGACCCATGACGAGTCGGGTGAGTGTGAATTCAGTGTAACTTCGTATACGGTGGCATATACAGTGATCCTATCACCCCGAGTTTTAATACGAGAGGATAAGATATGAGATATGATACGAGAATCGGGCGTTGGGCCTTTAGCTGTAGTAAGGTTTCTTTTACGGTTACGTGAAACTCGGAATATTGGCGTCCATGTACGGATGCAACACCTCTATGGTAGTATAAATTATCACACGAAGTATATCCAGGTTACTACGGAATCTTTTTCTTGGGAAGCGTGAATTAGGAAGGTTGCCTCACTATAGTTTGTTATAGGATTAAGTATAAGAGTATAATAAGATATGAGTATGAGATAAGATAAGTTATGATACGAGTACGATAATAAGACATCGCTGTGTAGGCCAGCAAAAGATAAAGAACTTAAGTCTCTGTACGTGCCGTTCCTTGCGTAGCCACCGTAAGGGCAACAACATCTTTCAGCCAAGACAGATCTCTGGGAGAGATTATGAGTATGAGTGAGTTTGGCTATTATGTCTCCCCATTGGCTCGGTGGTGGAGTATGAGTATGACACGAGGGCGTTATAATATGGTGGTATGATACTATATTGACCCTCCATAGTAGCTCGAGCAGCGACTCTGGCACAGGTCGTTTAAGATTTCACTAGTATATTAGCTACGCTCATGCGATGTACAGACGTATGTGCGAGAATGATAATAAGACATGATATAATTTGTTATGAGATATGGTAAGGTACGTTAGGATATGAGTGTCTAGATCATGGTCTTGCATTTATGATATGATATGAGTTTTACGATATGCACGTGATTTTGTCTTCCTTTTGCTATCTGCTTTGAGATATTATGTTTATCACTCACAAGATGCACCCACAATGCACCTGAGTAGTATGGGGTGGATTGGTGGTGTATCCCACTGAGTTTACGTGACTGAGTAAACTCATCCCACGATAATCTAACAGTTGCAGGTGATTACGCTGGTGGAGTAGACACCGGCCATCTAGATCTCACAGACGCTAATTTTATTGATTCCGCAGGCGTTGAGTACCAGGAGCCTTTGGAGGGCGACGCTGCCGGTTATCAGGAGGACTACGGTGCTGATCTTGATTCGAGTGCCGGTTACTGATCATTGTGGACTTGGTATTGAGTTTTATTGATACTAGTATTGCAGATTTTATAGTTTATTTTTATCGAATTTGTCTCCGATTTGACTTACCTGTTAGTTGTGGATTAATAGCATTCTATCACATTTTATCAGACTTATTCAGTATTTATGATTACATTCATATTCCACTTTGGTATGTTGGCTTTTACGGATTTCGTGGAACCATTATTACGCGAGAACTCTGAATAGGTATATGTCCGCTTAACATATCCGGGATATGTGCGGGTCATAACTCGGAATTTTAGGCTTTCGGGATGGGATAGAATTTCGGGTCGTGATAATATCACTCCCCTAGGAAGCAATGTTGCTCTTCCGTGGCAGTCATATCGCTCTCCTATGAGAGCGACGCCGCTCCTTTGTGTTAGCGATATCGCTCTCCTATGAAAGCGATGTCACTCCTCTGTGAAAGTGACATTGCTCATCAGTTGTAGCATTGATTTTTGTCTCATTTTTTGGTAAAATTGATCATCTGATGGTATGTCGATGATGTGATGATAATACCTGTAGAAAATTAGGATAAGAAACGATCTCCATAATAGGTTCAAAAGTAGTCAATGTTGTTACGATGCTTAGAATCGCCCAAAACTAAAAGCTTGAATATTTAGGATCATTTTATACACCTTAAGAGTATTACGACTTTTTAATTTGACTCGGCTTCGAGCCAATCTCTTATGAAAAAGGTTATACTAGAAGTCTAGTGGTGGAAAAGGTAAAACTATCATGGTCGATTCAAAAAGTTTCCCTTTTAAGAACTAAAGGTAGAAAAGCCAAAGAATGTTGAGTGATTTTTGTGCTCATAAATGGCTGTGCAAACAATTTGAAGACGATTAGCTGTTGCATTAGCACTTTCAGTTACCTACACTGAAAACCATCAAATGTTTTGAATCAGACGATGTAAATCATTTTCTTCCTATCTGTCACGCAATTGTTCTTCGCACCATGGCATATAATCAACGTACCAAAATTAACTTTTTAATTAATTTATTTTATTTTTAATTTTTTGATGAAAGCTGATTGATGACGGGCATGTTGCCATGGCCTGCCGTACATGTAAAATGTGGAGTGCCACAAGTAATCTATGCACTTACCTAGACCAACCCAGGTTAACAATTCAGTGAATCTCCCACCACACGCTGGACGATGGCTAACGGTCAACCCGAATAACTGTGGGCTCCACTTCAAGTCTATCTCCTAATTCCTAAGTCCTAAGTCCTAACTCGTACATAACAGTTTCCTTCAACCCACTTGGTGGTTGACGCTAAAGGCCCGTTAAAGGGCATCTCAACAAGGAGCATTTATAGTATAGTAATCAGCATCATCGAAGTTAATGTAAGCTTTTTCTTTTCACTTGTAGCTATCTCACATGTTCATACTACACATCAAAGAAATTACACTACGGCCTTGTTTGATAAATGAAAAAGCTTTTTTTTTTTTTATTAAAACCTTACACGGGCTTGTAAATCAAAGAACTCATGAAAAGCTTTATTTTTTTCAATTATTTATATAAAATTACATATTTACATCTTTAAAAGTACGTGCATTTACTCAAAGCGCCCATTGAGTATTGACTGAAAGCGTTTCAGAGATTCAGAGGCATTTATTACATATTTGCATTTGCGGCAAGCACTTAGGGAACCAATGGGGACTAGAGATAACTTTATTTGCATCACCTTATTTACTTAAAACATCGATTGCAGCTCTGCGATACCTTATACGTATCAAGACCGATACGTATAAGTATAGATCGATGCGTATCAGTATCGACTAATTTTTGATATCTTGGTCCCAACTTTTTATAAGATGGGTCTTGAGATTATAGGCATACCTTCAAATAGTTATTTTTTTATTCCGTGTGGTACACATTCAAACAGTAACTCTAAACTCGTGAAACATACATCAAACTCAAATGCAAATTACGGGTCATTTTTTGGGTTCCTCATGAAATAAAAAATCGTCTGATAATATACCCATGATCTCAAGATGCATCATGTGGAAGATTGAGATAAAAAAATAATCTCCTTTGTCAAATTCAAAGCAGCCAATGCATGTTGGTCGGAAGTAATGGAGCGAAGTTACGATTTTACAGTGTAAATAAATGGTACAATTATGAGGCGAGGTCATGACTAAGCCGTTTGATATAAAGGCCATAATCTATAAATCTACGACACAAAAGAGTAGTGCAAAACTCAATCTCTATCATATGATTCGATACAATCAACTGTTGAATCGAATAATGACTTTGGAGTGCATTGATTCACATGATAAAGATTATGCTTGGTGCGAATCTTTTCACTTATGATCTTTAGATCATGGCCTTTAAATTAAGTCGTCTAATGTTTTGAATCAAACAATGTAAATCATTTTCTTCCAAGGATCAACATATCGGCCGAAATGAGCGAAATTTCAGTCCAAATTATCAGTTTCGGTCCTCACCGAAACGATTTCGGTCATATTTTGTATGAGATTGAAATTATCAGCCAAAATTTCGACCAAATTATCGGTTTTCGGCCGAAATTTCGGTCCAAAATTTCTGTTTCGGTTATGCTTGAAACCAAAATTTTGATCCTTGTTTTCTTCCTATCTATCACGCAATTGTTCTTCCCACCATGGCATATAATCAACGTACAAAAAATTAACTTTTTAATTAATTTATTTTATTTTTAAATTTTAAATTTTAATCTATGCACTTAGCTAGACAGGGGCAGAGCCACGTTGTAGATGGGGTAGTCAATTGACCACCCAAATTTAATAAAAGTTCCTTATTAATTCTTAAATATTCTAATTTATATTAGTGGATGTTTATCCATCTAAAATTATATTGACCACCCAATTTAATTTAAAACTTGAAATAAATTTTTTAATATGTTTGTTTTCATAACACATATTATCTTTGTTAAATTTTTAGAAACTAAAATCTCTCATATCTCTGATTCACTCTCTCATTCCCTCTAATCTATCTATTCTCCTCACTATCTCTCTCTCTTGAGATTTTCTCTCTCTCTCTCTCATTCTCTCTCTCACATAGTCTCTCTCTCTCTCATATCTCTACCTTCTCTCTAATCCCTATCTATTCTCCACACACTCTCTCTCTCTTGAGATTTTCTCCACACGTCTTTCTCGAGATTTTCTCTCTCTCTCTCTCTTGGGATTTTCTCCACACGCTCTCTCTCTTGAGATTTTCTCCACACGTTATCTCTCTCTCTCTTGAGACTTTCTCCACACATTCTCTCTCTTGGAATTTTCTCCATACGCTCTGTCTCTCTCTCTCTATTCTCGCTAAATCTAATCTCTATCTCCGCTCTCTCTCTCTCTCTCTCCCTCTCTCAGTCTCTCTCTTGAGATTCTCTCCGCATTCTAATCTCTCTCACTACACGAGATTGGAGATTTTGTGTTGGCATCTTCGCGAATTTGAAATTTGGCTCGTAAGAACAAGCAAGTATTTTTTTTAATTAATTTTTTTTTTTTCTGCTATGATTTTTTTATTGAATTATTGTTATGATTAAATCTTTGAATTTTTAGGTTCTAATTAAGTAATTATGAAATTTTAAGTATAGCATGAAAGCATGTTTATTATATAACATTTATGAGTTATTTCTAAAGAAGACGATGCATCACATGATTTGCTTGTTCTGATTATATTTGGATTTTTTTTATCTTAGTATTGTTCTGTTAAGTTTGAGAATGATTTTGTGGAAATTGGCGCTTCCATCAAATGTATTTGATTTGATGCTCGATTCGATCCTGAACAACACGCTGATTGGATTAGTGATCTGAGTTAAACTTTTTATTTGTGCAAAATTATTGAGGTTGGGGTAGAGGGCAGATTAGCTGATTAGGTTAACCAAATTGAACAAAATCAAAAATTTCGGTTTGGTTATATTCGGAAACTCCAGACCGAAACCGAAAAAAATCGGTTTGGCTCGATTTCCTTTTTTCATTTTATTATTATTTTTTTTTTCCGATTTTTGGGTTGAATTTCTTAAGCTACCAAATCAATTATTTTTTAATTTTTTTTATATTTTCAATGCTCTTTTTTTACAAATATATATATTTTTAGCGTCTGTTTAAAAAAAAAAAATTATATAATTTTTTAATATTATCTAATTAGATGATCACCCTATGAAAATTTTTTGGCTCCGCCCCTGTAGCTAGACCAACCCAGGTTTACAATTCAGTGAATCTCCCATCGCATGTTCGAGTTTGGACGATGGCTAGCGGTCAACCCGAATAACTGTGGGCTCCACTTCAAGTATTTATATCTCCTAAGTCCTAACTCCTAAGTCCTGCATACCAGTTTCCTTCAACCCCCTCGGTGGTTGACGCTAAAGACCCGTCAGAGAGCATGTGAACAGTGAGTAATTATAGCATAGCAATCAACATCATCGAAGTTAATGTAAGCTATATCTTTCACTTGTAGCTATCTCAGATGTTTACCCTCCACATCAATGAAATTACACTAAGGCCTTCTTTGATAAGCCATGGAAAAGGCTTTTTTTTTTTAAAAAAAAACTTTACACGGGCTTGTGAACAAAATAACTCATGTAAATTTTTATTTTTTAAATTTTACAATAGTTTAGTTTTATTTTTTTCAACTATTTGTGTAAAATTATTTTCCTAAGGCACTATTTTTCACACCATGTGAACTTGCAACCTCACCTATCTCCTTAAGCCAAAATGCATTAATCGCTTTAAATTAGAACATGAATTATTTTTTTTGTCCCAACCAAGGTGTCAAAATCGGAATCGGCCCTGCATGGACTAATACGTATAGGCCGATACGTATACAACTCGGTACCTATTGCATATTTACATCTTTAGAAATAGGTACAACTCATTCAACACTCAATAGGCGCATTTATGGCATTTACTGAAAGCGCCTATTGAGTATTGACTGAAAGCATTTCAGAGACTCAGACGCATTTATTGCATATTTGCATTTGCTGCGAGCACCTAGGGAACCAATGGGGAGTAGCTAGGGATAACTTTGTTTACACCCACTTATTTACTTCAAAAGTCAATTGTAGCTCTACAATACCTTATACGTATCAAGACTGATACGTATCAGTATCAACCGATTTTTGATACCTTGGTCCAAACTTTTTATAATATAGGTCTTGAGATCATAGGCATACCTTTAGATAGTTTTTTATTGGGCGTGGTACACATCCCAAGCAGTAACTCTAAACTCGTAAGACATACATCAAACTCAAATACAAATCACGGGTCATTATTTGGGTGCCTCATGAAATGAAAAAGCGTATGATGATATACCTATGATCTCAAGATGTATCATGTGGAAGATTGAGATAAAAAAACAATCTCCTTTGTCAGATTCAAAGCGGTTGATCGGTGGTAAAATGTGATTATATTTCGCACCTTAATTCCTACATTTAGCTAGCTGATGAAAGCATCTGATGACTGTTATATAGCTTTAATGATTACAGGTGTTTTTGATCGTTGGATCATTAATGAGCGTAAAAGACGACAATTAAAGGCTACACAAGAACTGTGAACCAAAAGGCCAAAAGAAACATCGAAATTCGTAAAATAGTTCAACATCCACCAAGAGAATAAAGACTCTACCTCTACATGTCAATCGATTGAGCATCAAATGTTAATCGATTGACAAAAGAGACAGTTTTGCCTTCTTTATTTCAAATTTAAAGTCAATCGATTGAGAAGGAATTCTCAATCGATTGAGACTATTAGGGAACTCATGTCACTAGCTCATATAAAAAGAAAGCTACGGGTTTGTTTTGAGGGTTCTCATATTTTTAGCCCTCTCTCCATTCTCTATTTTGGACCTTTATTTTTCTCTCTTTTTCTTTTAGAGTTTTCTCTGGGTAGATTGTACTTAGGCTTTTACAAGTTTTTTTCTTTTACAGTTTGTGGGATCATAGATTGTATTAAGAAAAAAAATTGTAAAGAGATTTTTGGTGATAAATAAAAAGTGCATGTTAAGAGAATGACTTCGAGTTTACAACGAGATCGCACACCAAGGATGAGCGACTAAATCATCTGTTCAAGGAGGATGCGACCCCCAGATAAGTAACATTTTTATGATTAACTCCATAATTTTTGTACTTCATCATGGAATCATTCTGCTAAAAAGTGTGCTTGATTGAATACCTTTTGAAGGCTTTATTATGACCGTTGATCTAGGTTATCAATGATCATAATCTTTAGATCTATACCTGCAGGCCGATCTAGGGTACAGAGTGATTATTTGCTCATTTTCGTGATTTAAAAATCTTGAGATACGCTATACTTTTTACATGATTTATATCGCAATGATAGGCTCAGTCATCATTTTTAGATAGGGTATGCCAGATCAATGATCACATTTTCTTACGATTCATTTTTTTAGATAAATGATGGTGTGATTGATGTGTTATGGAATTATGGGTTTAATGGTAGAAAGGTTACAAATCGGAGGTAGCAAATTCTTTGATCATTCATAAAGTTGTCATTTTATTTCTCAGAAATTATTCTTGTTCAGATTAGTTTATTTTTCTTGCATCTAGAATAGTGTGATAATTGTTTGGTGAATCGAACTTTTTTCCTTGGTACTTCCTTGAGTGTTTTAAATCTTTTTAAGGATGAATTAAATTTCACATTTCCCTGTGGGTTCGACACCCTTGATTTCACTGTACTACGATAGATCTTGTGCACTTATAATGGTACATTTTAAAATCGACCAAGTTTTTAGCGCTGTTATCGGGGACACTGCGAAATTTTTATAATTCGGAAAGAGATTTGTGTGAAATTATTTGACAGTCAATCGATTGAAATCTTTTCCTCAATCGATCGACTGTGTTCTGTGGTTGTGGTGTGCTGATTTTTTAATCGATTGAGTCGAAAGAATCAATCGATCGACTGTTTTGAGTTTTAATTTTTAAAATTCCAACAAATAAAACTGAAATTTTAATTTCAAATTTTGAATATTGAAATTTTGAATTTTTAAAATTTGAATGATGAAAATTTTGAGATTGTTGAAACTTGAAATTTGGAGCTTGAAAGTTGAATTTTGATTTTTTAAATTTGAAATTTGCAATTTGATTTTTTAAATTTAATTTTTTAAAATTGAATTTTGATTTTCATGTGTGAATTTTGATTTTGAAATTTAAATTTGGCATTTTGATTCGCAAAATCTTTTTTTTCTCATTTTCTTCTCTTTGATAAGATTTTGTGGAGTTCTTTTAGGAAGTAGAAGATTTTTAGGTTCTCTTGTTTAGGATTTATAGGAATCTTTTGTTATTTACCTTCTTTTCCTCTTTTATGTAAGATTTTGTAGGATCTTGTGGGATTGTTTTTAGATTTTTTAAAAAAATTGAATTTTGATATTTGAATTTTGAATTTTAAAATTCGGATTTTGGAATTTAAATTTTAAATCTTAATTTTCAAATTTAATTTTGATTTTTGAAATTCAAATTTCTGTTCAAAAAAAAAAAATTAAAATTTTAATTTTCTTTTCTTCTGATACTGGCTACTGTTCATCATAGAAATCAATCGATTGAAAACTCTCTGTCAATCGATTGAGACTGAGATATAATTGTTGTGAAATTTTTGGGAATTCTATCAATCGATTGACATTTCTCTGTCAATTGATTAACTAGATCTCTGCTACTTGCCATCTCAGCTGAAATTTCTGTGCTGTCTAGCTAGACTTTGGAACCTCAATCGATTGATTTTAATACATCAATCGATTGACTGATAAGTCTCTGCGGGAGTAGTGTTGTTTGTTTGTCTCAATCGATTGAGACCATTGCTTCAGTCGATTAAATTTGAAGTTCTACGGGAGTAGCCTCTGCGGGAGTAGTCTCTGCGGGATTTATTGTGGATCCATTAATCCTTGTCCTGGGTGTTGGTGCATGAGCTGTACTCGATCTCATCACCCACATCTACAATCGTTGAATCGTGAAATTGAAAGATCTTGCAAAGAGAATCGTAGAACCCAAAGGATTCAGTATTATCATATTGAAACCATGGCAGATCAAAGGCAAGAAAGGAATTGAAATAATCAAAATATTAATAATAGAAATAATAAAAATAATAATCATGATGAGAGCCCAAGAACAATAGAGTATTACAATGATCTTGATTTTTACGAAGATCAGGATAGTATCTTGCATGCCCCCATTCTAGAAAACCATTGTGAATTCAAATCCGCAATGATTCAAATGTTACCGATTTTTCATGAATTGTCCAATGAAAATCCACTTGTTCCTTTAAATAAGTTTATTGGGGTGTGTAAAATGTTGAGAGTTTATAATGTCACCGATGAGATAGATAAGTTAAGACTTTTTCCCTTTTCTTTAAGGGATAAGGCAAAAACTTGATTATATTCCTTAGAACCACAATCTGTCCAGAGTTGGGCAGAGCTACACCGTCAATTCCTAAAAAAATATTTTTCCATGACCAAAATCATTGAGTTGCGTCAGAAGATACAGTTCTTCTCCCAATAACCTACAGAAACATTTCATGAATGTTATGAGCGCTTTAAGGAATTGATCAAAAGTTATCCTAATCATTAACTTCTAAGGTGGCAACAAGTCCAAAGTTTTTACAATAGACTGATTCCAGAAGAGAGACGCATGATCGATGCTTCTTGTAGAGGATCAAGTGCCACAAAAGAGGCTGACAAATTATGGGCATTGTTTGAGAAGTTATACTAAACCTAAATACAAAATGAGACATTAGGACGAACCAACCTCGATGTGGCAACCAAATCTTATGTGTTGACAAGATATGGACTTTACGATATCAACAATAATTCTTCAGATCTATCAACAAAAGTTGATATGTTGTCTAAACAAATGAACATGTTGATAGCTGCAACCAAGCAAGCTAAAACGGTCATCACCCCCACTGCGTGTTCAATTTGTGACCACCTAGGTCACATGGCCAATGAATGTCCAACTACCCTGTCATTCTTTCCTGATGAACCTACTCCTCAAGAGTAAGTGAATGTAACTCAATCTTATTAGCGAGATGGTAGAAACATGTACTCTAACATATATAGTTCGGAATGAAAAAATCACACCAACTTAGGATGGGGAGGATCAACCCAAACTGGACAGGTGAACCAACAGTACAGATCCAACTCAATGAATGGACAACAGAACTTTCGTCCACAACAGAATTCTAATTTTCAATAAAATTCTCCTTATTATCATCCAAACTTTAAGTTTCGCGAAAATCAGAATTTCAATAAAAATTTTAATCAATCTCATACTATCGCTTCGAAAGATTCTAATTTGGAAGAGAAGATTATGCGAAATATGCAAGCTTTTCACAAGATGATAATGAACCAAATCAGTCAATTGACCAATCAATTGGGTCAACAAGAGGAAGGTAGGCTTCCTAGTCAACCCCTCAACAATCCTCGAGGTCAAGCATCACCTGATGAAGGACTATCGAATAGTCAGCAGTTGAAAGTTGTTATTGTGTTGAGAAGTGGGCGAGCGATTGATAATCAAGTGGCAATGCCAGTGGAATTGGAAAAAGAAGAAAAATAAGCAGTAAAAGACAAAGAGCCAAAGAAGATAAAAGATAAAGAGTCACCTCAAATTGTCCAACAAGAACCTGAAGAAGAACCAGAACTTGAATTCAATCCCTATATCCCAAAGGCACCATTTCCTGAGTGCCTGACACCTCATTCTAAAATGGAGAAAGGACCGTCAAAAATGAAAGAAATATTTGAAACATTCAAGCAAGTAAAGATAAATCTTCCATTGCTTAAAATAATCAAACAAGTTCCTGAGTATGTTAAATTTTTCAAGGATCTCTGCACCCGTAAGAGAAAGACACATACTCAAGTGTCTAAGAAGGTGTTCTTGACTAATCAGGTCAGTTCAATATTGTGATTGGATGTACCACAGAAACTGAAGGACCCTGAAATTCTAACTGTTCCATGTGTTATAGGTGGGCAACCAATTGGTAAGGCATTATTGGATTTAGGAGCAAGTGTCAACCTGATCCCATACTCAGTGTATGAGAAATTAGGACTAGGCAAATTGAAACCCACGACAATTACAGCCCAACTGGCTGATAGGTCAGAAAGACGACCTAGGGGTATCATTGAAGATGCTTTGGTTGGAATAGACAAATTTATCTTTCCAATGGACTTTGTTGTTTTGGATATAGAAGCACCTGTTAAATCAACAAATCAAGTCCTAATCATTCTTGGACGTCCGTTTCTTGCAACCGCTAATGCCTGTATCAATTGTCGCACTGGAGTCATGAATGTTTATTTTAGAAATATGAAAGTCAGGCTCAATATATTTCATGCGATGAATCACTTTCCAAATGAGGATGAGGTTAACTGTTTCTACATCGATCAGGTGGACGAAGTAGTGGACGAAGCTTTGCCGTCAATGCTAACCAAAGAAGAATTCGAAACTTCTTTATTGGCCATCTATGAGGAAAAAGGAACCGAAAAGAAACAATCAGAAGATAAGATAATGAATTTTTCAAGTCAAGATGATAAGTCATGCGAGATTGAGACTAAGGTGGAACCGTTACCCATTGAGGCAAAGGATAAGTTAACACCATCAATCAGGCAGCCACCAACTGTTGAATTGAAGCAGCTGTATGCTTTCTTGGGACCTCAAGAAATATTTTCGGTAATAATTTTATCAACATTATCGGAAATACAAGAGCATGAATTGTTGAAAGTGCTTAAGAATCACAAAGAAGCTATCGGATGGTCCTTAGCCGATCTTAAAGGAATTGATCCATCAGTATGTATGCACAAAATACATCTGGAAGATGATAGTATACCATCGAGGGAACCACAAAGGTGACTTAATCCTAACATGAAAGAAGTAATTTTAAAAGAGATTATCAAGTTACTCGATGTTGGAATCATTTATACGATCTCTGATAGTGAATGGGTAAGCTCAGTTCAAATAGTTTCCAAAAAGTTAGGAATTATAATGAAAGAAACTACTGAAGGGGAATTGGTGCATATATGTGAAACTACTGGATGACGTGTATGTATCGATTATCGAAAATTGAACACCGCCACGAGAAATGACCATTTTCCGTTGCCATTTATTGATCAGGTTCTAGAAAAGTTGGTAGGACAAGAATATTATTATTTTCTTGATGGATACTCGGGATACAATCAAGTGCCTGTGTTTCTATCAGATCAAGAAAAGACAATATTTTCTTGCCCTTATGGTACATTTGCTTATCGAATGATTCCTTTCAGACTTTGCAATGTGTCGGCCAATTTTCAGCGTTGCATGTTAGCAATATTCTCGGATATGATTGACAAATTCATCGAAGTATTCATGGATGACTTCTCAGTTTTTGGGAGGACCTTCGAAATGTTTCTTAACCATTTGACACAGGTATTACAACGTTGCGTAGAATCTAATCTTGTCTTAAGTTGAGAAAAGAGTCGTTTTATGGTTCAATAAAAAATTGTGTTAGGACATATCGTTTCCAAGAAAGGAATTGAAGTCGACAAGGCAAAAGTCGACTTAATTACTAATTTGCCAACATCAAAGAGTGTTCAACAAATTCGATCATTTCTAGGGCATGCGGGATTTTACAGAAGCTTTATTAAGGATTTTAGCAAGGTCGCTAAGCCATTGTGCAACTTACTTAGAAAAGATGTTCTGTTTGAATTTGATGAGGAATGCATGAAAGCCTTCCTAAAATTGCGTGAGTTGTTATCAAATGCACCGATAATCCAACCACTAGATTATTCGCTTCCTTTTGAACTCATGTGCGATATATCGGACTATGCTATTGGAGCAGTCTTAGAGTAAAGGGTAAACAAATTACCTCATGTGATCTACTACGCCAATAAGACACTAATTGATGCACAACTAAATTACACCACCACCGAGAAGGAATTGCTAGCTGTGGTGTATGCATTGGATAAATTCCTTTCCTATTTGCTCGGATGAAAATAGTAATCTTTTCAGGCCCCTCTGCATTGAAATATCTGTTGGCAAAAAAGGATATGAAATCAAGATTGATCCGCTGGATTTTGCTTCTCCAAGAGTTCAACTTTGAGATCAAAGATAAAAAGGAGGTCGAAAATATTGTAGCTGATCATTTGTCACGAATTTTACCTGAAGAATCATCTGTATCTGAGACCATCTGTGATACCTTTCCGGATGAATGGCAATCGATGCTACAGCTACAAAAGTTTCTTGGTTTGCTAGTATTATGAATTATTTGGTCACTGGCAAAATCCCTACGCAATGGGGTAAAAATAATAAGAATCTCTTCTTCTCCCACATAAAATACTACTTTTGGGATGAACTATAGTTGTTCAAAGTCTGTTCAGATCAAGTCATCCAAAAATATGTACCTGAAGAAGAGCAACTGGGCCTCATAAATTTCTGCCATGCAGGGGCCTGTGGAGGCCATTTTGGAGGATAAAAGACCACACAAAAAATTCTTCAAAGCGGATTTTATTGGCCCTCCATTTTTTGGGACATTGCAAAATTTTACAATAAATGTCAACGATGTCAACAGCTTGGAAATATTTCAAGATGAAATATGATGCCATTGAACCCAATTTTGGTTGTTGAAATTTTCTATGTATGGGGGATCAACTTCATGGGTCCTTTTCCCCCATCATTCGGTTATTCATACATTCTGGTGGCCTTTGACTATGTTTCAAAATGGATAGAAGCTATGGCAACCTGATTGAATGACCATAAAGTAGTGGTCAAACTCTTGAAAGAGAATGTGTTTAACAGATTCGGGATCCCAAGAGCAATTATCAGTGATGGCGGTTCGCACTTCTGCAACAGCTACTTTGCCACTTTAATGAAGAAATACGGCGTCACCTATAAGGTGGTAACGTTGTACCATCCACAGACTAGTAGTCAAGTAGAAGTGTCCAATCGAGAGATCAAACAAGTTTTAGAAAAGACTGTACGACCAGATAGGAGAGATTGGTCGAACCGATTATCTGATGCTCTTTGGGCATATCGTACTGCATTCAAGATACCGATTGGAATGTCGTCATTCAGGATTGTATATGGGAAAGCATGCCATCTCCCAGTCGAACTGGAACATAAGGCATTCTGGGCTATAAAAAAATTTAATTTCGACATGCAAGAGGTAGGGTCCAATCGAACGTTACAACTGAACGAATTAGAAGAGCAATGTTGTGATGCGTATGAAAATTCAAAGATGTACAAAGAACGGTATAAAAAGTTGCACGATCAATCAATTTCTAGGAAAGAGTTCCACATTGAACAAAAGGTTTGGTTGTTCAACTCCAAATTTAAGCTCCAGCCAGGAAAATTGAAATCAAGGTGGGAAGGACCATTTCAGGTTATATCCACTACCGTGCATGGTGCGATTGAGGTCAAAAGTCTTGAGGACAATCGATTTTTCAAAGTAAATGGGTAACGACTTAAACCAATGTTTGAGCTAATGATCCAGATGAGGATTGAAGCGATGTACCTCAGTGACCCAGAAAAGTGATAATCAAACGGTTAAGCTGTCGACGCATAAACTCAGTGCTTCCTAGGAGGCAACCCAGTGTGTTTTATTTCTATTTTTGTTCTTGTTAAAAATAGTCTTTCTCAATCGATTGACTTTAGAAAAGTCAATCGATTGACCTTGTGTAATGCTCAATCGATTGAGAAGTACCATTCTCAATCGATTGATGTGTCAATCATCATCATCTCATCAATCAATGGTGTGTCAAACCAAACAGCACAACTTTGATGTCAATCGATTGAGACTTAGATTTCAATCGATTAACATCACTTCGTATTAATGAAGGTTTTCGGAAATTGGAGTGTCAATCGACACATCCTTTCGTTGGTGGGTAAGTCAATGGGTACTTCAATGTCAATCGATTGAGACTAACCTCTCAATCGATTGACTTGATTTTCTGTTAACTCCGCCAGTTCCCAAGGCACCTAAACGTCGCAACTTTTCACAAAAAAATCTTTATCAATTGATTGACACCACTATATCAATCGATCGACATTAAGAGTGCATGACTGGATTGTACCACGTCGCATCCGCGTTCCAAATGCCCTTTGAAATTCTCGCAACGTGGTGGAGGTTAATCGGTGTCAATCAATTGAGACTAGTCTCTCAATCGATTGACGATTACAATATATATTAGGGACACCCGTGGTTCCCGCCTTCACAAGCCTCCTCCAATCCGAGTTTTGGATTATTCCTTTCATTCTCCTCATACAATCAAATGGCTGCACCTGGTCCACTGATTTACCGACCACCTCGTCCTGCTAACAATTCTATGCGTATCCCAGACGATGAGTACGTGAATCGCCAGTTTCAAATGGAAAATTTCTTTGATCTCGCAAAGTATCGACACATTGCCGAAGCGGCACGTTCGATCGAATTCATCGAGGCCCTGCACTTGGAGATGCTACTCGCTCCTCCTCCTATTGATGTCTCGTTGCGTGTCCTATGATTATTCTATCAAAATATGGAGTGGGTATCAGCAACACTATCGCCAACGAGATTTCCATTCATCCACCTCGAGATTGACAACTGGACGTATAACTTGGACACTTCCGATCTTGCTCGTGCATTCAATTTCTACGTGGTTCGCCCCATGAACCACCATACTAATCCAGCTGTTGATCTCAGCCAGGAGATTATGATCAACAATATATGTGGAGGAAGGCACGAGTCCGATTTGTCCACTAAGAGAGCTGTCCTACCTATGGACGTCTTATTTTGGGACATTGTTATGTCCAACAATCTGTTATCGCATGGCACGAAAAGCGAGAGGACGAAGAGTAGGGTGTTGGCACTTTATGCGGCACACACGAATACTTGGTTCGATGCTCCGAGATTGATTCTTGAAGAGATGTATCGGTGTCACAGTGACATTGTGATCACCACTGCACCAAAAAAATGTGAGGCCATCCTTTTGCATTTTCCCCACTATGTCATGCACCTGTTGGACCAAGTTGGGTGCCCAATTTATGATGATGAAGAGATGGGTGATATGCAATTCTATCACTATAGTACGAACATTTGGGACAAGAGCATCAATGCTATTTTTCGTGTTATGCCACCACCTATCGACGTTGATGAAGTACCTCCTCCTCCCCGACCAAACTCTACACAATGCCAACACGGCGACATTCGACGACCTCGTCCTGAAGAGGTTCTCGATTTTAACGCCGAGCCAGCAGTAACTCGTCTCGAGGCGCGAATGGATGGGTTGAGTGCTACAGTTGGAGGTATTGATCGACGGTCCTGATTTCAAAGTTCCCTTCTCATGCGAATTGCCCGAGAGTCATGCCCAGGGAAAGCCGAGGACTTCATCGCAAGAGCGAGAGTGGCGATTGATGGAGAGGGAGATCTGGAAAATGATGATGATGATGATGTTTAGTGTGTTCTGTTTGTGTTTGTGTTTGTATTAGTGTTTGTTTTTAGTTTGGTTATTTGTTTGTGTGTTCATGTTTGTTTTGTTTTTGTGAATTGTAGTTTGTGTTAGATGTAGGTTTTGTTTTTAGTTTTATTGATGGGTTCACATTTGTGTAATCAAATCATGATGGAATGAATGAAAATCGGAGAGTTCTAGTGTGTTCTTTTTCTGTGTATTCTCGGATTGGTGCATATGTTCATCAGTCAATCGATTGAGATGAAAATCTCAATCAATTGAGAACCTCAACCCCCAAATTCTCAAACTGTTGATCGATTGAAGAGCCTTTTTCAATCGATCAACCTTGACATTCCATTCACATTCGTTGTTTGAGAATCCTTTCGAATCACTATTTTGATCTAATCCTGGATGTACAAATTGAGACGAGTCAATCGATTGAAGTTAAACTTTCAATCAATTAGCACTTTAGTCGATAGAAAATCCTTCTGTCAGAAATAGAGAATTTTCAAACATTGTGTTCGATTGCGTACACTAACTGAAAAGTTTTTTTTTCTAGAAAAGTCAACATTGGTCGTGCACCATATATCAAACTTGGCATCATATGTCAATCGATTGACACTCACGAGTCAATCGATTGACTGATGCATGTTCCTAGAAAATACATCCTTCATTCTGAAAATCAAGAGTCGAGTCCTTCCTTTAGAGTCCGTCTTTTAGGAACTCCCCTTCGTCCTTAGAGTTCGTGGTTTCGGAAATTCTTCTCTATTTAACCCTCCTTCATAGGTTAGTTCTTTTTAGGCATTCCCTTAGTAAAGAGAATCAATCATCTTCCCTAACCTCGCATTATGGATTCACTCCGATACCGTACCCGATCCGCAGTCAAGAAATTGGCGGAACCGGCACGAAAAAGACTGAGAACCACTCGATTTGTCAAAGTGAGAAGTCATTAATCTTGACCTTGTATCAGATCAAGAAGTTCAATCGAGTTTTGCTTGTTTTGTCGAAACCGGCAATGATCCAACGACGAATTTGATTCCGACTTACTTATGGGCGGAATTGAATCCGCAATCGCCACTAGTAGCGCCGCTTCCTAACCCACCAGCATCTCCGCCATAAGCACCCATTCCACCACCCGGCGAGGTGGAATCACTGAGGAGATGTGGCGTTATGCTTTCTCACAGGTAGAGCGAGGGAGCGCTTTCAATGATGATTAAGGGATTAGGACTGTCAGTTTTAGGGTCTAGTTTTAGGAGTCCTTTAGAGTTTATTTTATTTTCATATTTTAGATTAGGGTCTTTTTAGATTATATTTTAGAATTAGGTTATTTTTATTCAATTTTCAATAAGTGTAATAAAGTGCACCAATTTAATAAAAGTTTAATTTAGTTACATATTTGTGCTTTCTATTTTGGTCATAATACCTTTCACCTAGTCAGCCTTTTGGTCCTCGATTGCATTTAACAGGTTTTGGGGTCTCATTCACTTTGGACGATTCAGGTTTAGGGGGGGGGGGTATTTCTTTTGATTCATGTGTAGATTTCATGATTAAAAATAAAAAAATAAAAAAAGTGCATCAGTCAATCGATTGAGGAATTGGAGTCAATCGATTGACCGATAACCGTGAGACTTATAAATTTCGAATTTTACTCTCATATTCTTAATTTGTTAATGACCGAAAAATTATAAAGGGATTGCCATTGCACCATGGTTGTTCTACGAATGCTCATTAATTTCAATATATGTTGAATAATGATTTTCATGATCTATGCCTGAAAATTTTTGTACCATCACATTGTTTTAATTCCAAAATCTGAGAATTAAGTATAGAACTTGAAATCCTAAGATTCCAAAGAAAGACTAAAACCTAGTAAACTTTAAAACTTTGTCCTCGTTTTTTATGAGTGCTGAAAATTTTCGGAGTATCTTTGAACTTCATTCTTAATAGCTGAAATCTCATATATTTTATCTCGATTTGTTGATTTCGCATGTGTTATATTTTTGTGCTAGAAATCAGTGTGTGATAACTCAAGGTAAATAAGCATCATTACCATCATGAGAGGAGATGATCAAAGGTCATCTTTAGCTCATTTGCGCCCAAAAGGCCCCACCTTATATTGAAGTATCTTGTTGCACCCCCTTTGAGCCTCAACTGAAAGATTTTGCCTTAAATATTCCTTGTAAGTTATATTAATCATATCCTACACCAGTTTGAAAAGCCTTACCCTTTTATCTCTAAGAAATTAGGGATGAGAGCAAGAAAGGAAATAGAGAATTATGACAATAGTAGTTGCAAGGATTATATGGCAGAAAATTAAAAATGAGAGCGAAGAAGAAAATATATTTTTGTACAAGAGGAAGAGAAATATGTAAAAGTAGTGCTAAAAAGAAAAAGAAAAGGAGGAAAGTGATAAAAAGGAAAAAGTTTCTGAAAAATTCGAAGAAAAAAAAAGGGGGAAAGTGTGAAAAATCAGAAAATCAATTGTGTTTCTTTTTTCCGATTTCTCAGAGAAATTTAAATCCAATTTCCCCTTTCTTTCTTAACCTTTACCTGAACTCCATTACAATCTTAGAAAAGACCTTCTTGATCCAATCATGAGTGGTAAATGCCTTGTGGAGAGTGATTATACAATGTCTATAGTACTTGATATCTGCATGCTTAGGATACAAATATTTTTCCTAATGAGATTTCTTTTAAAAAATTCGTTGATGCACCGTCTTTCTTATAACATGTGAGACTTTTCTAATTTGTGTTATAATTCTATCTCACATGTGGGTGAAAAGTAAAACTATTAATCGGACTGATTTTATTTTTGAGTGCATACCTATGGTGAGGATTGAGTCTAGACATGGAATCTAAAAACTTCTCATTTAAACTTATTCTCAGATGAAAGAATTTTAGCAGTGATAATAGCACATGACACTTTGGGCATGAATCATGAGTTTTGAAAAAACAATGGATTAAATTGAATGAGTATTAATAAAATGAGCATGGCCAGAAGCATCTTAAAGGTTTTCACGGGCATTTAACTACTTAAGGGCATGACTACAATTATGAAATTTATTAGTTCATGAAGTTTGTAGGTACCTTCACTGAAAACTTTTAGGAGACACAACTCCTCCACTAGCGATCACCTAGGGGTTTAAAGGTTTATTGCATAGGCTAAATGCAATCGTGTTATCTACGAAAGTGACGTTCATTTTATTTGCTAAATTGGTAGTTATTTTTTATTCTCTTTGCTCGAGGACTAGCAAAGTGTAGGTTTGGGAGTGTGATCGGTGCTAAAATGTGACTATATTTCGCACCTTAATTCCTACATTTAGCTAGCTGATAAAAATATCTGATGGCTGTTATATAGCTTTAATGATTACAGGTGTTTTTGATCGTTAGATCATTAAAGAGCGTAAAAGAGGATAATTAAAAACTACACAAGAATTATGAATCAAAAGGTCAAAAGAAGCATCGAAATCCGTGAAGTAGCTCAACATCCACTAGGAGAATAAAGACTCTACCCCTACATGTCAATCGATTGAGCACCAAATGTTAATCGATTGACAAGAGACAGTTTTGCCCTCTTTATTTCAAATTTGAAGTCAATCGATTGAGAAAGAATTCTCAATCGATTGAGACTATTAGGGAACTCATGCCACTAGCTCATATAAAAAGAAAGCTACGACTTTGTTTTGAGGGTTCTCATATTTTTAGCTCTCTCTCCATTCTCTATTCTGGGCCCTTATGTTTCTCTCTTTTTCTTTTAGGATTTTCTCTGGGTAGATTGTACATAGGCTTTTACAAATTCTTTTCTTTTACAGTTTGTGGGATCATAGATTGTATTTAGGAAAAACATTGTAAAGAGATCTTTGGTGATAAATAAAAAGTATATATTAAGAGAATGACTTCGAGTTTACAACGAGATTGCACACCAAGGATGAGCGACTAAATCATCTGTTCAAGGAGGATGCGACCCCCAGATAAGTAACATTTTTATAATTAACCCCACAATTTTGTGCTTCATTATGGAATCATTCTGCTAAAAAGTGTGCTTGATTGAATACCTTTTGAAGACTTTATTATGACCGTTGATCCAGGTTATCAATGATCATAATCTCTAGATCTGTACCTGCAGGCCGATCTAGGCTGCAGAGTGATTATTTACTCATTATCGTGATTTAAGAATCTTGAGATACGCTATGCTTTTTACATCATTCATACCGCAATGATAGGCTGAGTCATCGTTTTTAGATAGGGTATGCCGGATCGATGATCGCATTTTCTTACGATTCATTTTTCTAGATAAATGATGGTGTGATTGATGTGTCATGGAATTATAGGTTTAATGGTAGAAAGGTTATAAATCAGGGGTAGCAAATTTCTTGATCATTCATAAAGTTGTCATTTTATTTATCAAAAATTATTCTTGCTCAGATTAGTTTATTTTTCTTGCATCTAGAATAGTGTGGTAATTATTTGGCAACTTGAATTTTCTCCCTTAGTACTTCCTTGGGTGTTTTAAATCTCTTTAAGAATTAATTAAATTTCACATTTCCCTGTGAGTTTGACACTTTTGATTTCTTCGTGCTACGATAGATCTTGTGCACTTGCAAGGGTACATTTTAAAACCGATCAGCAGTCAATGCATGTTAGCCGGAGGAGATGGGGCCAGGTTATGATTTTACAGTGCAAATAAATGGTACGATTATGAGGCGAGGTTACATCTAAGCCGTCTGATATAAAGGCCATGATCTATAGATCTACAACACAAAGAGTGGTGCAAAACTCAATCTCTAGCATATGATTCAATACAATCAACTGTTAAATCGGATAACGACTTTGGAGTGCATTGATTCATATGATAAAGATTATGCTTGGTGCGAATCTTTTTACTTATGATCTTTAGATCATGACCTTCAAATTAAGTGGTTAGATGGTTGGGTTACATTTAAATCATCTAATTTGAAGGTCATGATCTAAAGATCTACTACGCAAAAGAGTGGCACAAAACTCAATCTTTATCGTATGATTCGACACAATCAAATGTTGAATTTAATAATGGTTTTTGAATGTATTAAATAATATGATGAAAATAATGTTTGGTGTCAATCTTTTTCACCTAAAATCTTTAGATTATGAGCTTCAAATCAAATGGTTTAGATTGAGTCCTAACATGGCACAAGTTTCACATGTCAATTCTTTCTTTTAAACCATATGCAAGGGCCAACTTCACATGTGAACGTAATAGTTGCTAGAATGAGTTACGCCATGCTCACTATCACTTTTGGGGATATGTGCCACATGGAATCCACATGTGGCCGTCTGATAGGTGGGCCATGATCTCTAGATTTATTGCACTAAAGAAGGGACGAAAAACGATCCCCATCATCTATATCATGACAATCAATGCTTTTAATGATGCAAACCTCAAGCTACATAAACCAATTTTTCGATTGGTGCAAGGATAGAGTGCCCGATTTTTTCTCACAACATGGGCTAAAAAAGTTTTTAGGAAAATTTTCTCTGAAACTTTTATTTTGACTATTTTCACTTTTTTCCTCAAGTAAGTAGGACCCACCATGTTCCCAAATAGTGGAAAAATTCAAATCCATAAAATAAAGCTTTTTAACATTTTTTTACGAGTTTTTCAGCAAAACTCATGTTGCCAAACAAGCCTAAGGGTACCTCTATTTGCACTAACTAAAATTCTAAAAGCATCCACCTAACCCACAATAGATAAGGCTAGGGTTGTCAACTAGTCGGGTCGATCCAACAACCGACTCAACCCGTCAATATATTTTATCTAGTCAGACACCCTGGACCTCTGCATAGAGATAGAGTCCACAAGGTTGTGACATTGTTCCCACCTAATGAGATGCTTCAATCCTATATTCGTTTGCAAACTCGCGGTGAACTTGGGTTATAAGTGAGCTCATTGAGGAGCCTAGTGTGACAAAGTTGGACAATATCATATCGGATTAGGTTGGGTTGTCACAAAAATCACCCTCCGCCGTAATATTTTTGAAAACTAAATTTGCCGCTATGCCCTTTAACATATTTCGAATTAAAAAAAGACATCGGGAGACCATCGAAGGTCCATTATTTAGAACAGTTAAAACTAGGTAACCCGCTAGTGTGCCAGATGACTTTATACTCAACTCACTTTTTAAGATGTGTCACATGTGAAATCATTATGAATTTCATCCAATAATTTGATAGGCTAAAGATCTTTGGTATAAAAGTCCGCAAAAACAACAAATCTTTTACCATTTGAGTTAATTAGTCAAACTCATCTTATATTAATAGCTACCATGTAAATCTCACTTTATTACACGGCCTTTGACCTCTTGGAATTAGTCTATTGAGATTGATAATCTTTTAAACAAGAGATCTTGAGATTATGGTGCCAAATCACACTAAACACATGGTGATGATTCCACATATATCGTCCAGAAAAAAGTGGGCATAGGTGGGTTACATAATGCCAACCATGTTTAATGAAGGGCTGCTACACGCACTACTTTTTTCTCGTCCTAGTTCCTACCCTTGCAAAACACGTATTTAAGTGATATGGATAGAAAAAGTTGGCGTGCGCTTAAGAAAATAAATTTTATTTAATTAAAAAATATATATATATTCGATAGATGCCGAGAAGAACGAATAGGACGAATATGGTCAATTTGTTTGATAACTGCCATTGACGGCCGCCAACCACTAAACACATGGTGTTTTCAATCTGAACACCAATTAATTATGTGCTCCCAAAAGTTGCTATGGATGCACTTTTTGCTAAGTAAAATATGTTTTGGATCTTTATATTATTAATTTGCATTAATTGGTGTTCAGATTGAAAAAGTTGGTGCGCTACTAGAAATAGAGTATATAGAGAAAATAGTGGGGTGGGTGTAGCAGTACTCTTTAAATGGCAGAGAATCTGAGAAAAAAGTGTGAAACACATATATGTTACCGTTGCTCTCTGTTTGTTGCCAGTTGCACTCCACCACTGACGACAGGGGGTTTTCCCTAAATTGGGGTGCTACGGGAAGCCTGTGATCTGCAACTAGTTGCTTCAGGGTGTGAATGATCCATCTCAAAGGTGGGCCATCACATTTCGGGGGATGCACTGAATCCTGAAGGTGACATTTTTATCTCATTTGTGGGTCACCACCTTTTTCTGTGGTCCTCATGCACAATAAGTAATATCTACAATCCCATGCCACCAACCATATTCATCAGCTATATATTACTTAACTACAAAGTTTGGAATTTTCAAATGATGCTCTCTAAATCTTCTTATATGATTTTTTTATATATATAATAGATCTCTCTTTTATCTTCATCTGCAAGTTACAACCTTAAATCTTCAATGGTTAGAGCTCCATTAACCACGTTGACTTTTTGGTCCCTGTTTTTTTTTTCCTTTGGTACCTTTGAAGGCTCTATGAAGTTACTTAATTTTTTTTTTTTCTAGAAATTACCCAAAAGGAAGGTTTAATTTGAATTTGGTTGACGTCCTGGATTTTTGAGTTTATTGGACTGGAATTGTTTAAGAAAAAAGGTTTCAATTTGAACTGGGTTTATGTTTGATTAAGAATTCAAAGTGTTCATTTTGAAGGCATCAGATGCAAATTCTCTTCTAACGTGCTTTTTTTATGTTATTTTGATCTGGGTATGTAATAAAATATACCCAGGTAGAATATGCCCTTAGACTTTGGCTTTCTTGGGTGTCAATTTAGAAAAAAATGTGCTTCAATTTGAACTGGGTAATGTTCCTCTCTAGCTCATAAGATGCAAATTCAGTTATTTTATTTAGCTTTTATTATTTAATCTGGATATAAAAATATAGTTTAGTTTTTTTTAAAAAATCTTTCTGTTGTCTAGAAATTTTCAAACAATGGAAGTTCCTGCAACTTAAGCTTAAGAGGAATCTATAATTCCATAAAAGGTGAGTTGGGTTTTGTGGTTAGATAATTGGGTTTTATATTGTATATGTTGAAGCTTCAAGCCTTCAACCATGGGTTCTGTTCTGGTCGTACAATTCTTCTTTTTGGTGTCTGGTTCTATTAAAACTGAGTTGGGTTTTTGGTTAGATAAATGGGTTTTGTGTATAAGTTGAAGCTTCAACCATGGGTTTTGTTCTGGTCATATCAATCTTCCTTTTGGTGTCTGTTTTTCTTGGTTGCGTCAATTGCAGACGACCCGATGTCGTGACCATCGGCGCAGTCTTGACGAAAAATTCTGTGATCGGTAGCGTAGCCAAGGTAGCAATTGAAACTGCCGTGGCCGATGTCAATGCGAATTTGAGTGTTCTTGGTGGAACCAAACTGAGCTTAATCATGAAGGACTCGAATTGTAGTGCTTTCATTGGATCTATTGGAGGTGATTCTCTCTTCTTTGCCTGTTTTCTGTTTTTGTTTATTGTTTCTTACATTGAAGTCTTATTCCTTTCATAGTAACCAAGTAGGAATTTGAGAATTATTCGACATGTTCAAAATTTGGCCAAAATCTTAAAAGTCTGGAAAAGTGATTGAAAAGATCCAACGTAGAAACAAATACAAAAAACAAAGATAAGGGGTGAGAATGAGTTTTAAGCTAACCATTTTAATTTCCCAAACCTTAAGTTTTAATTTGGGACACTTTCCTTTAAACTTGATTTTTAAAACACCAGAAATATGGTTTTGTTATCTAAAACTGGTTTAGAAACATATTGAGACATCAAGAGTTCATATTTTAAACACTTTTTTTTGGAAATTAAGAAAAAAATTAAATAAATTGTTATTAAGTGATGAAAAAATTATTCAAGGATTTAATCATGATTTTTTCAAAAAATCAGAGAATTTTGTGAGTACGATTCAAATAAGAACTGTTAAATTATGAATTGGTGTTAGTTATGGTAAGTGGGTTACCTTAATCATCATATGGGTATCCATTATTTGCAATTGATGGATTTTTAATGTGTTTTACATTTGTTGAATATTCCAGCCTGTGTCTGTGCTTCTTGAATTCAATTTTCATGTTAAAGAGCATCTTTATTTAGAATTTGTTACTACTGTTCGAGTCTGTTCTGGATAAAAATTCTAAGTTAACAAGGTTGATGTTTAGCGATAGACTTTGAAGTTTGAATTGCTCATGAATTTTGTGTCAAAATTACTAGTTTCAACTTGGATGTTTGCTCAACTGCTGAAAAAACTGTAAAGAAAAAACAGCTATGTGTGTGTGTGTGTGTGTGTGTTTGTGAAATATTATAGTGGGGCCTGTCTTATAGAGTTTTCTATGAGATGGGTTTTAATTGTTCGATGGTGATAATGGGGTCCCACTAATTCTAATAAAGATAGCCAGATGACTTGCATATTTATATAGAATATTGGGTTTTAATTGTAAGTTATTTTGTCAAAGTCATGACTTAACCTAGTAGTGCTCCAAAAATTAGGTTGCCAAGTAAAATTGAAATGCCAGATTTGATGTCACTGTCGGAAGTACAGACGTCCGTGACTGACCTCACGGACATCCGTGGACACGGAAATCTGTGAGTGATTCATGGATGTCCGTGCCCCGACCATTTATAAGGGAAAAATCAGTTCGGGTAGTTATTTCTTCCTAGAAAATTTTTTCTAACTCGAAAATTTTCTTCTGAATTATCTACCCTCTTTGAGATAACTTGTGTTATTCCATCTAGATTTATATCTCAAAGAATTATTCATTTTCCTCTGAGATCTGAGATTAAGGTTATTGACTTGTGAGAGACGAGTAGTGCCATCGTGAGACACGACGGTTGAAAGCGAAAGATTTTCACTAAGGAACGGATGGTCGTGGGATGCGGTCATTGTTTGTGAGGAGAGTGATAGGGCATATCATTCTCAAAGCACTGTAAGATTTATTTTGTTCATAGTGGATTATTTACTTTGGATCTGAGATAGATCCCGTGGTTTTTACCTGTGATAGGGTTTTCCATATTAAAATCGATTGTATTATTTTTGTGGGTGTGATTATTTCTTTTAATTATTTACATTTTATATTAATTGTAAGATCATAAATTATTCCAAAATTTCAATTGGTATCAGAGCTAGGGCAACTGGTTAATTCTTACGAATTAAGTATAATGGCTAACTCGGGATATCTCGATCTTCCAAGAGAAGGTGCGTCTACTGCTAGACCACCTTTATTCGATGGTTCTATCTATCCTTACTGGAAAGCAAGGATGAGAGCTTTTTGAAGTTCTATGGATCCACATATATGGTATGCTATAGAGGATGGTTGGTCGCCACCTACTACGACCTCTATGATCGATAATATACCAAATACCACAATTAAACCTAGATCATTGTGGACCAATCAAGAGTATGACAATCTTGGTTATAACTCTAAGGCTCTTAATGCCTTATTTGGAGCAGTGACTGCTACCGAATTCCGCCGAATCAATACATGCACTATTGCTAAGGATGCATGGAAAATCCTTGAAACCACATATGAAGGGACCTCTCAAGTAAAGATTTCTAAACTTCAGATGCTTACTTCCCAATTTGAAAATCTTCACATGGAAGAGGATGAAAAATTCAAAACTTTTATATTCGTCTAAATAATATTGTCAACAATTCTTTTAATCTTGGTGAACCAATTTCTAATGCAAAAATTGTTAGGAAAATCTTAAGATCTTTACCTAAACGATTCAGATCTAAGGTCAATGCCATTGTTGAATCTAAAGACGTTGATAACTTAAACTTGGATGAACTAGTTGGTTCTTTACAACCCTATGAGTATGAAATACAAGATACTCATAGTATTAAAGGTGTTGCTTTCAAATCATCTAAGGATAAGTCGAAATCTAGCAGTGATTCTGATCAATCAGAAGAACTTACTCTTTTTGTTAAAAAATTTAAGAAGTTCTATAAAAATAAGAAACAACCTTTTCAAAGAACTGAGAAGTCAAGGAAATTTAAATCATTTGAGAAGAAACCACAAAAAGACTACTGAAATACAATATTATAAGTGTCGTGGCTATGGACACTTTGCTGTTGAATGTCCAAATCGGAAAAATGATAAAGGTAAGTCAAAAGCATTGGCTGCCACACACGAGTCTGAAATACATTATGAGTCATCCTCTAATGATTCTAATCAAGTCTCACATGGTTTTAGAGCTTTTGTGGCTTCGATTGTTGAGTCAGATACTCTTCAATCTAAAGGTACTTCTATCACTGAGACAGGCTCTATAAATTCTTCATCTATTGATTCTGACAATGATAGAGATGTTCTAGACATGACCAATGCCTACAGTGAGTTGTATTAGGAATCGTTAGAACTGACTAAAGAAAAATCGAGATTGATAAAAGAAGTTTGTGAATTTAAAAATACAATAATTAATCTTAAATCTCAACTTGAAGCTCACATACAAGGGAAAATTTCTCTTACAAATTCTTATAAATCTTTTGAGGACAAAGTGAGATGTCTAAACTCTGAATCTATGGAACAAGAAAGTAAAGTTAACTCTCTAACTTTAATTAATGAAAATCTAAAAAGTGAACTGAGTTCTATTAATGTCAAGTATTCTAAGTTTTGTAATGCTAACAAGAAACTTGAGAATATTTTAAAGGCGAGTCAAAGAACTACAAATAAAACTGGTATTGGATATAATTATGTCTATAATCGCAAGTCTAAACCCGAAACCAGTTATGCTCCAAAATTTGTTAAAGCAACAAAATCAATTCAAGTAATTTCTAAACCTGATTTGAAAAATACTAAATCAACTGGTCCCAATATGCTATACTTGTGGTTGGGATGGACATACTTTTGTGTACTGCCCCTTTACTTTTGGAAACTTTTCTTACCCTAGTTCCAATTTTAGACAATGGAAGAATCATAAAAGTGTACATCATAACACTCAATTCATTCCTCCAGTTCAACCAAACATTGTTAAAAATGTTAGGAAACAAGTAAGTCAAAGGCCACCAAAACTTAAATATAAACGTGTTTGGGTCAAAAAATCTGACTTACTGGCTTAGGTTGCCCATATTTCACTCAAAGCGAGTGAATCATCAAGGTGGTTTCTTAATAGTGGTTGTTCTAAATATATGACTGGTGAGAAATCATTTGTTTCTCATCTAAATCCTTGTTCAGAAGGAAATGTCACTTTTGGAAATAGGAGCTCATGTAAAATTGATGGAAAAAGCACAGTGGATGCTCATGGCTGTCCTAAATTAAATGAAGTCCTTTATGTTGAAGGACTTAAGGCTAATCTTATCAGTATTAGTCATTTGTGTGATGATGGAATGAATATCAAATTTTCAAAAATTTATGCACTGTTATTGATTCTAGTGGAAATGTTGTGCTTGAAGGGACTAGATATTCTGATAATTGTTATACATTCAGAGATCCTTTCAAGACTACTTGTCTTGCAACTAGGACTAATGAGCTTGACATCTAGCATCAAAGGTTAGGTCATGTGAATAAAAATGACCTCTATAAATTAGCCTTTGATCAACTTGTTAGGGGTTTACCAAAGTGAATAAACCTGACGAATCTATCTATAGTGCTTGTCAAATGGGAAAACAAACTCGTGTTCCCCATAAGAAAGTTAATGTTCCTACTTTTTCTAGGATCCTAGAGTTACTTCATTTTGATCTTATCGGTCCAGTGAGAACAAGTAGTTTAGGGGAAAGAAATATGTTCTTGTGTTGGTAGATGATTTTTCTAGATACACATGGGTTGCCTTTCTAAGAGAAAAATCTCAAGCTTTTGATGAATTCATCATTATTGCTAAAAGAACTCAGATTGAAAAAGATTTATCCATTATCAGAATCCGCAGTGATCATGGAAAAGAATTTGAAAATACATAATTTTCTAAATTTTATTCTTCTAGCAGAATCAAACATGAGTTCTCCTCCCCTCACACACCTCAACAAAATGGTGTGGCTGATAGAAAAAATCGCGTTCTTCAAGAAATGGTGCGTGTCATGATAAATTCCACCAATGTAGCTAAAAATTTGTGGGCCGAGGCTATAAGTACTGCTTATTATATATCAAATCGTGTATACCTTAGACCTAAAACAACTAAGACTCCCTATGAAATATGGAATGGGAAAATGCCTAAAGTTAGCTACTTTTGAGTTTTTGGAAGTATGTCATATCTTAAGGGATAGAAAATCACTTGGAAATTTTGATTCAAAAACTAATGCCTGGAATTTTTATTGGATATTCTTTAAATAGTCGGGCCTACAGGGTTTTTAATTTGAGGACTTTAACTGTCATGGAGTCAATCAATGTTGTTGTAGAAGATTTCACCTCTACATCATTAAATTATCAAGTTAAAGATGATTATGCACCTATTGTTCCTACCACACGTGAATAGCTTAGAATTGAGAACAATACTACTTCTTCTGATCTTGTTTCGTTTCATCCTACACCGTCAAACAGTGTACAACAATCTGATGAAGAGGAAACTGATCAACATGTCTCTAAAACCCGGTCTACAAATAGGCCTTTTTATGCTCATGACATGAAAAGTCATCCTCCTAGTGCCATTAAAGGAGATGCTTCTACCAAAATGATGACTAGACATAAATTCAAAAATCTTATGAATCTCATATGTCATGTCTGTTATACCTCTTCTATTGAACCTAAAAATGTAGAAGAGGCTCTTCTTGATGAACACTGGGTTATGGCTATGCAAGAAGAACTCACTCAATTTAAGAGAAATGAGGTATGGAGTTAGTTTCTCTTCCTTCTAACATTCGAATAATTGGAACAAAATGGATTTTTTAAAATAAAACTAATGAAGAAGGTAAAATTGTGTGAAACAAGGCAAGATTAGTTGCTCAAGGCTCTACTCATGTTGAAGGAAGCATATTTTCATGACACATTTGCACCTGCGGCTAGACTTGAGTCAATACGATCATTTTGGCTGACTTGTCACTTGAAATTCAAGCTATATCAAATGAATGTGAAAAGTGCATTTTTAAATGGCTTTCTTTCAGAGGAGGTGTATGTGGAACAACCTAAAGTCCTCTTGATGTATTTAGGCTAAAAATGCCTTGTATAGTTTGAAGCAGGCACCTCGTGCTTGGTATGAAAGATTAACAAAGTATTTGATCAGTAATGGCTTCAAACGTGGTAGTGTAGATAAAATACTATTTTTAAAAGAAGAATCTTGTCATTTAACTGTTGCTCAAATATATGTTGATGATATTATTTTTGGCTCCACACTTGATAGCAATGCTCATAATTTTCAAAAACTCATGAGTATTGAATTTGAAATGAGTTTGATTGGTAAATTACTTGTTTCTTAGGCCTTCAGATAAAACAATGTTCCTCTGGCATTTACATAACTCAATCAAAATATGCCAGAGAATTGATTAAAAAGTTTGGTTTGGAATCTAGTAAGCTTGCCCGCACACCAATGAGTATATCAGTGAAATTATTCAAAGATGTGTCTGGTAAACCTGTTGGAGAAACTCTATACAGGAGTATGATAGGTAGTCTACTATAATTAACGAGTAGGCCAAACATAACATACAGTGTGGGTATGTGTGCTAGATTCCAAGCTGCTCCTAAAGAATCTCATCTAATTGTTTTTAAACGTGTTCTCCATTATATTAACGGAACTTTAGACTTAGGTCTTTGGTATCATTTTGATACCACATCAGAGATAGTGAGATTCTCTGACTCTGACTGGGCTGGTAATTTTGATGATCGTAAAAGCACTAGTAGAGGGTGTTTTTATATAAGAAACTGTCTTGTTTCATGGCTTAGTAAGAAACAAGTTTTTGTGTCATTGTCTACTGCTGAAGCAGAATATATTTTTGCTGGAAATGGGTGCACTCAGCTTCTTTGGATGAAGCAAATGCTGTCTGATTACGGGATTTCTCAAGGTGTTATGACCTTGTTCTGTGATAACACAAGTGCTATATGTATATCTGAAAATCCCGTTCAATATTCTAGGACAAAACATATAGATATCAGACACCATTTCATACGTGATCTTGTTGAAAATAAAATCATTCTCCTTCAACATAGACACTAACCTTCAATTTGCGGATCTCTTCACTAAACCTTTGGATTTTGTTCGATTTGAATTTCTTCGAAAATACATTGGTTTATGTTTTCTCGACTAATTTGTCTGTTGATGTTTTGTACATATTTTTGAAATTTTTATTTTAATTTAATCAATTGTTTTCATGTGTTGTTTGTCCAACGAATCTTATGATTCACTCGATTTAACTCATGATTATGTTTGATATATCTTGATACACATAGGAAATGCATATGATCATGACATGAGATTTAACTTCATTGATTCTAAGTTAATCTTATTTCCATATGATTCAGTTTAATCTATGTTAGCTCATTTTCTGATTTTGTCAATTTGTGTAAAGCAATAGGTTCTTCTCAATCATATATGTCTTGGCAACTTTTCTCAATCAAGTCATAGAAATTTGTTAATACATTGTTTATTCGTGTTTGCTACTTACATCATGCCTATTCGACTCGACTTATTAAGCCCGTAGGAGTATTCTATACTTAATGCCCTGAGCCAACTGGATTGGGAACCATTGGCCTAACTCTCGTTACATGGGTCGAATAGAAAGCAACTAAGTTTTAGTAAATTTGTCACTATCTCCTATGACTAGCTCATATTTGTAGCCTTTTTTACTCGAGCAATTAAAACCGTAGGGATGTTTGAACATCTAATGCCCTAAACTATCTAGTTGGGAGTCATTGTTCTAAAGCTCGATACATGGGTAAATTAGAAAGTTTAATAAAGTTGAGTCTCAATAGTACCTAAACCTTTAATAACTATGAAATCTCTTGACAATGTCTGTGAATTTTTGGTTTTATCTGTTGCCATCAATGTGTTCATCAATTCTTTGCATATTTCTTTATAAGGTTATAATTTTTTAATGAGTAAGCTGTGATTAAATTGCTTCTTTAGAAATTTTGATTAGATTTAGATTATTAAGTGATATTATTTGATCTCTGTTTATCTATTCATTTAGTTTTGATGATGTCAAGATGTTGATAACTTAATATAAATAACTTCTCTTGCAAGCTTGTTTGATTCATTGGATAATGGCATCTTAATTTTTATAATTTTTTTTTTATGAGAACTGTGTGCACATTATTTCGACGGAAGTCCATCCTTTTCTTCACAGACGTCCGTATTCTGTAGGTCACACTGAATTTCCGCACTCTAAATTGGACGGACGTCCGTGTATCACTACGGACGTCCGCATTTTCTGTACCTCACTGGTTTGACACCTTTGGACGTCCATGTAGCACTACGGATGTCCGTATTTTCTATACCGCACTGTTTTTACATCTTCGGACGTCCGTGTAGCACTCCGGACGTTTGTTCAACTGACGGTTCAATTGCCACCGTCGGTTATTAATTTCATTTAATGTCCGAAGCGGTCTACCACAGACGTCTGTTCCCCTTAGACGGATGTCCGTCGTCTGAAACGAACGACTGAGATTCATTTGTGCTTTCTTTCAACGGCTATGATTTAAGTTTCACACGGATTGAGTTCTGTACAGACGTCCGTGAATAACCTGACAAACGTCAGTGGATTTTTTTCGAAAAACAACCCCGAGTTCGTTTTTATCTTATATTTTAACCGATTTTTTTTTTTCATTTTCACCAGAATTTTTTATTTTGCACTGAAATACCTTCTAAAATCCCTCTCAACCGTAAAAATTCCAAAAAGAATACGACATTGGCGTCAAGTTCGGCATTGCCTACTCTTCAACGATTTCCATCTCCGACTCACGAAGATCGATTTAACCAACTCTTCGCTACACATTCGCTAATTGTTGAACGAGTTGTTCTCGAGTAGTTTCTTCGTTATCATGATTTTTACACCATGTTTGCAGATCGAGGATGAATTTCTTTTTTCTCTCCTTCTGGTCCCGCATACACTAATGTCGTACGATGCTTCTATGCAAATTTAATCAAGAGCAATATCGTCGAAGATAGAAGAGAGTTACGTCATTTCTTATGTTTTTGGTAAAAAAATCCAACTATCTCCACTTATAATTTCTGAAGTTCTTAATATTCCTTTGAATTTGGATGGCTATTTGTATCCTGTGGAAGCAAATGAAATTTATTCCCGTTTTCATCCATCTTCAATTTATGACTTCGTCTGTGAACTTCCTAATCATCTTGTTGGTGCGGCCCTTCATTATTCATCACTCAAACCGCGCTTTCAGTGACTTCGTCATTTTCTTTTTGCCACACTCACACCTAGAGCAGGAAACAAAGACCAAGTTCGATGGGAAATGATCTATCTGATGTTCCTACTCGAAACTGGACATCCTCTCTGTATATCTACTATCATCTTTGAGATTATTGCTCATCATATGCACGACGAGTCTTCAAAAATGTCTACCTTTTCCTTTCATTAACGGAAAGATTGTAGCATCTCAAGTAACTCTTCCGCCTCAATTAGCAACCACTAGAGCAATGGGTCCGCTAGGAAAATTGTCAAAGATAGGGAAAAGAGTTAGAATCGATTTGGATGATATCGAGTTTGTTGATGAAAGTAGTGATGATGAGGATGATGGAGTGGATGAGCATGGAGATGTTGGTGCTGGTGATATTTTGATTTTCAGGGTCCTGCTGGTGATATTTCTATTCCAACATTTCAGGGACATCGGGCTCAGTATTATGATCCACGATTTGATCGCCTTGAATCAGATATCCATAATCTTGCTAATCACGTTGAGACGGGATTCACATTATATGGAGAGCAGTTGACTTCCCTGCAGCTGACTATGGCAGACGGGTTTGGTGCGATGATGCATCGTTTTGATAGTGTTTTTCCTCCACTTGGATCTCAGTTCCCTCCTCTAGATGCTTAGTTTCCACTTCATGGATTGAAGTGTGATGATACAGTTTAGCAGTTGTTTATTTAAAAGTTTGTTTAATGATGTGAATGGTTGTGTTTTTTTTTTATTCA